>QEPC01000306.1:1025964-1065649 GCA_003113815.1 Sphenodon punctatus
GTGATTTTTAATCCCCCACCTGTGTATTTATTTTTATACCACCAGCTTTATTGATATGTTTTATGATTGTATTTTAAATGTTTTTAAATGTTTTTTATTGTTGTTAACCGCCCCGAGCTGCTGTGCAGGATGGGGCGGTATAGAAATCTAATAAATGAAATAAATGAATGAAATGCAGCCAAAACACATAAACTGAACAGTCACGAAGCCAAACACACACTCACTCACCACACAGCTCGTCATGCACTCGAATTTCCGGTTTCCGCCACGCTTGTGCTCTCGCGATAATGTATTCTGAATGGCCAAACCCAAACCGAACAGTTGAACCGAATGACCAAACCCGAACCCGGTGAATGATCTGAACAGCCGAACTGAACGCAGCTGAACTGAACAGCTGAACCGAATGGCCGAACCCGAACCGCAATCTGTTCCCTCATCCCTATTGTTTGCTTCAATATTTTGGTACTTCATTCACTATAGCGGTACTATTTGGTGGATTTTTTTAATGTGAATGTCATCAGTCCATCTGTGTGATAATGCTGTAATCGCATTCATGTTCCAATTTAAAAGTACCGCTAAAGTGACCAAAATACAAATGCAAAATACCAAAATAGTGGAGTGACCAAAATATCAAACCTGAAATGCCAAAATGAATATTTTAAACAAAATGGGAAATGAATACCCCTTCATAGCCACTTCATTAAAGAGAATGCAAATATTCCTGCTTTGTCAAATTCAGTATTTGCTTTGGATATTTGTTTCAGCTATAGTACTCTACTATTGTGTGTATCCTTACTCCTTTATTTGTATTTGCCTGTATGATGTGACACAGAAGACCCAACCAATATTTGCACAAATAAAAAAAAAACAACTGTCAAATACACAACTGCAAAATACTATTGCTGAAGGCGAGCAATAAGGTAATGAGCAATAAAGCAGTACAGCAATAAAGTGATGAGCAATAAAGTAATGAGTTTCTTGTGTGAATTTTGAAATAGATGTTCAAATCCAGCTTCCAAGTTTGATTCACAATTGCAAATTCTAATTCGATTAATTCATCAATAGAGGTGTGTACCAGGCCACCATGTCGTTTTTGTTTTTCATTTTTGTTTTTGTTATTCAAAAATGTTTTCGTTATCGTTATTAATGACAATGCTGTTTTTGTTTTTGCTGTCATTATCTTTTTTTGTTATCATTTTTGTTATTGATATCGATATCGGTATTGATATTCGTTATCATTATTGATATCATTATTGATATCGGTACCATTTCAAACGAGGTTTTTATTTTTGGTATCAGTATCAATATTGATTCCTTTGCATAACTAATATTTATCTAAATCTAACTCTATTATATAATCAATTATCTATATAACTATTCTAATCTATATGTCTATAATATATATCTATACCTAATCTATACTACCTATCTCTATATAATGTTACAGGGGGGAGAAGGGCAAGGAAAGGGAGTAGATAAAATTTAGGGTATGAGGAAGGAAAGATATTGGTGGGAATACCAAATAAATAAATAAATAAATAAATAAATAATTGGGAGGATTTTTTTATGTGCAAGCACCACAGTTCTGTAAACGCCACCTGGCAAGCAGGACTCTCACACAACTGAAAGAAAAAGCCTGGCCCTTCCATTATAAAGGGTTGCAGTGCCCTCCCCCAGAGCACCTTTGATTGGTTGTGGGAGGCAGCAGGCATTGAGCAATCACAGAGTTCCATGAGACTGCTGAGGCCTGCTTGTGCTGCTCATTGGCCAGGGATACATCCATCAGATATTGCTGAGCTGCTCGCCCCTCCCAACACAGGCACAGTTCAAGAGTTCAACCCTGTTAAGACTCTGAGATGTCTGCTTCCTCCTCCCCTCTCTACATTTTCCCTCCAAAACCCAACTGCCACAGAACTAATAATAACACCAATGATAACGACATTGTTGTTTTTGTTTCTTGTTATAGTTTCTGTTATCATTTTTGTTATCATTTTTGGTATTGTTTTTGGTATCGATATTGTTATCATTATGCCCAGATGTTACTGTCAGCCCATCCAGGATTGTGGCCAGTTCGACCACGGTTCGGGGCCCCGAGGCCCGCTCTTACTACGGTCCTGGACCTCCGGGCGGCCAGAGGTCCTGAATCGTGGTTGTTCTGATCCCCGCCAGTGATTCACTGGGGTGAACATCTGACGGGGAGCAGACAGACGTTATGGTGATCCCGGCCACCACAGGGGATTCACTGTGATTGCCCGTGATCTCGTAACATCTGAAAATACCCCATGTGAGACTACCTAAAGTCTTCATGTGCATCTTTCTTGACCACATTACTCCAATGCAGAAGGGAGAGGCAGCTTGGCATTTCTGGGTGTATGCTTGGCTGGCTTGGTCAAGCATGTGCCTATGCAACATGGGGGACACTGCTGAGGAAGGACTTTTGGAAACTACTTCAGTTTCCACAACATTTTTTTTTTTAAAATGTTGCTCCTGTTTTTAGCTCATTGCCACTTTTAGTAGATTGTTTCAGAACTATTCAATTTTGTCACAGATCTTTTACTGTTAACAGAAAATATTCTTCTTTAACACAAATGGTGCTTTTGTGGCAGCGAAGTCCTTCTCTACTATCATCCTGAATTCCCATAGTGTGCAATACAGTGAAGTCCTATAAGAGTAGCCTTAGATTTATTCCTATCTTATCCCTTTCACAAAACTTTATTTTACTTTTACCCCTCCCCCCTTCTTGACTGCAGTCATCTCTCTGAATCCAAGTCCACTCTTCATATCCACTTTCTCCTGCCACTGTCCCTCATACCATCCTACGATTCCCACTTGCCTCATGGAATTTAGACTTATTCCTGCCAGTGCCAACCCAATACCTTCCACACATTTTCCCTTCATATTTTGCAAGCCTTAGCGTATTGGGTATATGACTACACTCATGTGACCTGAGTTATAGTCCCAGCTCTGTCACTTTCCTAAGGTCAACCAGAAATTTTATCTCTGTGCCTCGTTTCCCACTGTTAAATTAAACATAATGATAATTGCATCCTATGGAGAATATTGCAAGTTCTATGGATGGCAAGAGCTAAGTGTTGTTGTTATTTATTTTATTGATGCACTTTTTTCTTCTGTTCCCTCTGGGACATTTTGCTCAGTAATGTCACTTCATTCTACAGCAAGGATGGGGAACCTCCGGTCAGTGGTCAAATTCAGCCCATGGCTGGATATTTTGCCCTTTTCCAATTCCTGATTTGTCCCACAGCTCAAGTACTAAGAGTGAATGTAGGGAAAGGGAGTGGATAAAGGGCATGAACTAAAGGATAAGGGAAGGATTCATCATCTGGACCCGTCACTTCTATCCTCTATTCTTACCACACTCTTTAAGCACCACCAACTCCCCTTCTGCCAGTGCTCACAGAGTTCGTACTAATTTACAAAGTGGCCCATGAAGGCAGAAGGTTTCCCACCCCCTGTTCTATAGTCAGCTTCACAGTAAGACAGTTGGAACATTTTAGAAATCCAAATATGGCCGGTTTTACATGGATGGCACAGCAGCGCCGATAGGTGGAGATGGGTGTGGATGGGTGGATGAGCACACCCAACAAACACCCAGCAGCGCCGAGCAGGGAGACATTTACATGGACAGTGCTGCGGGGGTTGTGGGAAAGAAAGGGGAGGGGTCGGCAAACACCAAGAGGCCAAACACCCATCCTGTGAAACACCCAGCAAACACCCGGGCAAGTACACGGATAGCCGGGACCAGCGGGGAAGCCCTGCCCAGCACAGTGATGGTACAACATGGCCAGCCAAGGACAAATGAAGCCGCGCAACATGGCCCCGCCCCCAAGATGCCAGGACCCACGCGGGTGGGGCGGGAGGGAGGGAGATGGGATGACAGCCACTGCAAAGGAGCCGGCTCCACACAGCCCCAGCACAGAGCTGAGACAGCCTGGCGTCAGCCCCCCCCCCAAAAAACACGCACAGCACAGCGGCACACACACAGCAGGCAACAGAAGCACACAGGGACAGGCACACGGGGGGCTGGGGGGGGAAGGCACCCACACAACACAGGCAACACCCCAACACCCCCCGCAGAGGCACCTGCACAAGGGGAGAGGTCAAAGCAAAGCACAACATGGACACACCGGGGAGGAACACGAAAGCCTTTAATAAAACGGCGAGACTGCAACAGGGGACAACAACAACAGGGCAGGGAGGGGGAGGGGGCAACAGAAGGGGGGACAGCACCAGCAGCGGCAGGCCCGGGACAACACCCGGTCAATAGGGCCAGTGATTCCATGCCCAGTGCCAGCGCTCAGCTTGCGCATAGTCCAGCCGGTGCAGCCGCTCCAGGAGATGCAGGAGGAGCTCCAGAAACTCCCCCTGCTCCCGGGTCCGCTCCACGATCATGGCTTGCACTGAATTGGACCGAGGGAGAGGAGACAGCCATCAGAGCCATCCCTGGGCACCAAGGAATAGCACCCCCCATGGAGGGACACAGGCACAGGGCACAACAAACAGACAGCACACTCACGGATGCCATCAAACAGCCGCCCCGCAACCCGCATGTTACACGCCGCCTGCTCCAGCTGCAGGACCATCGTGCCCAGGTGCAAGATTGCCAGCAGCATGACAACAGTAGCTGCAGGAGAGAAGGGACAGGGCAATGGGGAGCGCCCGCACCAACAGGCCCTGGGAGGGCCAGGGGCAGCAACAGCACCAGGGGCACACCCCACATGCCGACAGCCACCACCCGGAAGACCACCCGGTCCCCTGCACCAAGGGGGTTTGGTTGGGCCAAAGGCCGGGGCCACCACAACCCCTACTCACACTCAGCTGCCCAGAGTCCATGGTACTGTCGCCCATCCATCGCCACCACCAGAGATGGCCTGCACCAACAGGAGGCAACAGCAGAGAGGAGCGGAGTGGAGGGGCAGGGCCACACCAATGCACAGGTGAGTTCAGGGGGTGCCCGGCTGACCACCCACCGCCCATACCACCCCTTGAGCAAGCTCAGGCAGCAGCACCCCTGGCGAAGGCGCTGCAGTGTGGAGACCACGATGTCCCCATACATGCAGAGGAATTTGTCCAGGTCCTCCTGGAACCTGGCTGTGCACATGGCCCGGCCGGACTTGATATCGTTGTCTTTGATATGTTTATATCCAGACCTCAAGTCCTTGGCCTGCTGCATGCACTTGGTGACATCCCTATTGTACCCCTGCCTCTGCATCTCCTGGGTAATGGCTTCATAGACATGTCTGGTCTTGTAGCTGTGCACCAGGTCATGCTGGACCATTTTGGACCCTCACACGCATATGAAGTCCCAATCTCCTGCCTGGACCAGGGCTCCGCCTTTTGGGACCCGCGTGTGGGGGGTCGCCCAGATTGCTGGCATGGGGCCCGCCCTGTGGATGTGGTAGCCATGGTGGTGGTCAAGTCCTGTTAGGGGTAGTGCATATGGGGTTACTACTGATCCTGCTGACCCCCTCCACCCACCAATGGGGCCTGCCCCCCCCGGGGTTCCCTTCTGCTCAACTGGCTGTCTGGGGGGCCCTCCTTGGCCATTGTCCCAGTTGTGCAGTACTCTGTTGTCTGGGAGCTGTCCTGCGGGGACAGGGGACCGGGTTATGCGGATGCCTCCTGCCCTGTGCTCCACGGACCATGGTTCCGGGACTGAAGCATGACCCTCCCATCCCAGGGGGTGGTGGTGTTCCCTCGTGCTCACCTCACTCTTGCTGCTACTCCTCGGACTGTGTCCATGGGAAGTGCTGGGCTGGGAGTCCTCAACCGGGGGGGGGCATCAGTGCAGCCCCTCTGCCCTGTGTCGGGACATGTGCGCTGCGTTCTATCCTGACACGTTTCCCCCTTTCCCCCCTCATGCCTCAGGGCACCCCCCTCATGCCTCCAGGCCTCCCCATGTGCCTTCTGCCTAGGGCACATCCCCCCCTGTGTCGCCTTGCTGGGGCTCCCCCCCCCGGGCACTCCTGGGTCCCCGTGCTCACCTGGCTCCTACCCACGCATGGGGTGGCATCAGCTCCTGTGGCCTTCTCGTGGGCCTTCCTGGTCACCATCATGGGAGCCCACATGCATGTGCCATGGTTCCATTCTCCTTTACGGGCTTTCGGCCGGACATCTGGCGTCCCCCCCCTCCCCGTGGGCGTGTGTGTGTGGCGGCATGTGTGTGCTCCGTGGCGCCGGTGCAGTGGGGCTCCTCCGGTCCGGTCCACATGGGTGTGGGTGTTTTTGCTTTTACATGGATGCTCAGGTGTAGAACACCCATCTCCACCCACGAAGGGCTCCGGCTCCCTCACGGCTGCTCCATGGGTATTGGCAGGTGTTGGCAGGTGGGTCGGGCATGCGCCCCCACCCACTCATGGACGTTTACATAGATGCTCTCCCACCCATCCGATGGGTGTTTCCGGGTGTTCGTGGGTGGGTGACATCCGTGTAAAAGTGGCCTATTTGACTGCTTCTTATCCTGACCTTCCCTGCTGATCATCTTTAGAGAAAGCTTTTTCATTTCCTGAAACTTTCAAGCTGAAGGAATGAGACAGCCTGTGCAACAAGACATAGCCCTTAAGTGCTTTAATAATGTTTTAACCACAGACGTTGAGAACACTTGCTGTTCATGCCTTGTGAAAGAGAAACACTCTTGTCATTTCAGTTTTTCTTGCAGATAGAAAGTCTCATGAGCTGCCCTTTCCAAACTTTCCTGGATGCAGCAATGCCATTTACAGTGGGACTTTGCAAGTGTTTACAGTGAATGAAGAAAAGGTGAGTCAAAGAGCAGTGACAGTCATGTAATCCTGTATTATTGGACAACCTGTCTGCCCGTCTGCACTAAAATAGTACACAGCTTTCCTCTTGGCGTTAGAGTTCTGTATGACTGAAAGTTAAGATCTAGTGCCATTTTGATTGTCAACAAAGAAATTATGTTGTAAAGGGCCCCTGCCCTTTGGTTTGGGGCCTTAAAGGAGTTCCATGTAAAGTCATTACTTTACATCACTGAAAATGGAGTAGGTCTATCAATATTCTCTCTTCCTTCTCTCTACAAATATTAAATGAGGGTAACCATTCTGTCATGTAAGAGGGGAAACATTGTTTCCTCTCATATATTAACTGATCACCACAGCTGCAGAAACACAATCTTAAAGGAAGCTAAAAGGATTTGCAGTGTCAGGAGAAGGCATGCTAATAGGAAAGTGTGGTGTGGTTGTAGCAAAGGAGTTTTGAAGACCTTATTGTTTCTGTTCTCAGAAGTGTCATCATCAATTTCAGCACTGTCTGTAATATCAGTTGTGGAGGATGTCTCCCCCCACCCCCATACCTGGTTTTTGTTCTGTATTCCTAAAGCAGGGTTGGGGAACTTTTTGCCTCCCAGGGGCCACTTTGAAAATTAGCTCCAAGAGTCAAATAAAAGTTGTGTGTAGGGGTGCTTAAAGAGTGTGCTCAAGAAGAGGAGGGGAGGGTCCAGAAATATGGATCAGTGCCATGGTCCTTGCATGCATACCCTAATCTCTGCTCTCTGGGGCCAGATCCAGGAACAGGAAGAGGGCCACATAAAAAGGAGAAGTGGGATGCATTTTAGCTCCTCAGTCTCAGGCTCCCCCAATCCCAGTCTCTGCTTTATTGCATATTATGGTCTAGCAGATGTGTATGGATTGCTTAATCCAGCTGTCCATACACTTTCCTCCTGTTTAAGATTGCTTAAACATCCTATCTAAGGCAGTGGCCATTTGGGGTTGCCCCTCCAGATTCCTATTCCCTGCCAATCTCACTAGGGAGCAGGAGTGTGTTCTCTGTCCCATATGTAATGCATGCCAATGCCACGTAAGTCCCAGCCTTGGGTTCGCAGTGCAATCTGAATGCAACATTGGCCATTTTTAAATGGGCAGATGCAGATGCAGGGGAGTTGGGTCTATGTGTGCTCAATGAGCATGTGCACACATCTGGTGGGCGGGGGAGGATTTAAATGGCAGTGAATGTATGTGCACACCCATCACCCACTGGACACAAATGTACCTGCATAGGGCAACCCTAGATTTTCTGGGTTGCACCGTGTGGGAAGGTGGGTGGAGGTAGGTAAGGGTGCATGGGTCATGGGAGCGCTCACCGACCCACTTCCCCTTGGCTTTTACTCCGGTGCCACCACAGTTGTCCACTGGGTGGAAATGCATCATAGCATCTCATGTAAAAACGGCAATTGGAGCAGGATTTTCTCCCCACTCAGGGTATTATCAGGTGTTTTTATGTGCTCAAGATTAGGCCAGAAGCTAGAGCAGGTACTAAGGGTGGGACTATCAGTATCGGATTCATTTGATAATACCGATAATGGCCCGTTTTGGATTAATCTGATAATACAGATGATTGTCGGTATTGGAATACCGGATGTTTAACATTGCCAGCTTTACTGTATTTTTTACATTGCCACCATATAACAAAGGCCGCAATGTTAAAAAAACCCAATAAAATTGGCAATGTTAAAAATCTGATATTGTGATACCAATAAATCCGATATTGGTAAATCTGCTATCGGTAAATCTGGTATCTAGTAATCCTCCTGGAGTCCCACCCCTAGCAGGTACTCTTGTTCCATTAGGAAATATCAACCTTTTTGGAGCAAGGAGGAAAGCTACGGTCATGTTTGACATTTTCCGCAATTTCCCACAATTTTGGTAATTTCATGTAGTTTCCAGCAATTTTCGGTAACTTCAGGTATTACCAATAATACCCGAAATTACTGAAAAATACTGGAAATTACTGAAATAGTAGAAAATCATCAAAAATGTTAAAAATGCAGGTAGATTTCCTCCTTGTGCAAATGAAGACAAAAAAGTTGTTTCCATCGGAAACAGCACTCACAGAGAGTTTTCATTTCAGCTCTACCAAGATTGCCAACATAAGCAATCATGAACATGTACCCAATTGGCCAGACATACTAGCTCTTGGGTTGAGCTTGAACATGCAGTGGATACCTGTAAGCTGGTATAGGAGGCACCGTAGGTGGGCATAGAAACTTATTTGGAGCAGTGGGATTGTGGCAGGTCCAGGAATGATGGTGGCTGTGGTAGCAGCATTACTTGTTCTGCTCCCGGGGATGCATTACCAATTACTCTGCCACTACTGATTGTTCCATGGGACAGAGAATATCATAATGCCAATACATAAATCTATGGTACAGTCATACCTTGAATATTCTGTGCAAAATATTGTGTATCTCAAAAAAGATATAGTAGAAGTGGAAAAGGTGCAGGGAAGGGAAATGATCAAGTAGATGGAATGCAAGGAGAGACTCTGCCAAACCATGCATCATTCCAAGATGTGAATGAGGTCTTCCTAGAGCAGACTGCAGAGGTTTAAAAAATCCATGAACTATTGGTAACGGGGAACTTTAACTACCCTGATATCTACTGGAAGACAAACTCTGCTATACAGGAAATATCCAACAAATTCCAAGAAATCTATCTATATAAAATTCTGATGTAAATTTTTATATATAAAATTCTATATAAAATTCAAATTATCTTCCCATTCTTTTTATACACTTCTGAAGTACAATGGATTTTGTCAACACAGCAAAAAATTAATGTGAGTTAAGTGATCTGAGTGGCAACCAAGGCTTAACTGCAGTGTTTTGCTACTTGGTAAAACACCTCAGATACCGCTTCTCTACCTCCATCCACATTGCAAGTTCAGGCTTGAAATATAGAAAGCAGTTGGAGCACTCCAGTTTCAGTTACACATGCTCAACTGCAAGCCACCCCGGGGACCCCTGCTGGAGGTTCTTACTTAGCTCAGCATATGGGAACAAGAGCACTGTGTCCTACTCCAACTGCATGCTCTCAGGCAGTGGGGCAGGGGACAGGAGTCCCAGAGGACCAACCAGCTGACTAGGGACAGCATGTGTGGTCTGTAGTAGGACTGAAACTCTGGGTAATTTCAGACGTGCCAGGTCCAGAGGACTGCCACACTGAATCACGCACCAGGATCCATTTCGGATCCCGGTCAGGATTCAGGCCGGCTGTCCTTTAGATGGGCTGGCCTAATTCTCACCAGGGATCGGGGAGCTGCGTGACATGCGGCCACATAGCCCCTGTGCTCCCCCAGCTGCCCAGATGGGTGGGCGCAGCGGCCAAAGCGGACGCTGCACCCAATTCCGTCCCGTGGTTTGGGTCAGATTCCACGACGGGGCTGGCAGTCAGACGTTCAGCATGACCATTGCCAGCCCTGTCCTGGATCATGGCCAATCTAACCATGATTCCGGAATCATGGTTATTTTGATTCCTGCCAGGTATTCACCGTGGGAATCTTTTAGATGATATGGGACAAACGGCCACCACAGGGGATTCACTAGTTGAACGTGGTCTCGTAATGTCTGAAATTACCCTCTGTCTGACAAATGAAAGATCTCATTGAAATCCAGACTTTTGGTTGTTCATCAGCTGAACCAAGACCCTCTCTATGCCCAACGAATTCTTAGGCAGAAATTTAAAAAAATAAATCCTGGTTCCCAAACTCATGAAATTGCTCATGAGGAAAAAAAATGGCACTAGTTCAGCCCTAGGCAGGACCTTTGACACTATCTCCTAGAAGTCTGCCATCTTGGGCAAGGTATCTATCCTGTCCAATGGGTGGGCTGGCTCCAGTGGCAGAAATTCCTATATCATTTCAACCCAGGAAGTATGAGATGTTTTCTGATCCAAGGAAGTAATGGATATTTTGATCTGGGAAATAAAATCCTGTTCTGTCAAACCTAGATGACACTTGGTTGAAATCCTGCCCCACTGAAGATAGTGAGAGTCTTGCTACTGGCTTCATTGGAATCCCCTGCAATACGCAAACAATTTTGTCCTCTTCTCCCAGACAGAAAAGGGTGTCAAAGGAGCTATAAGAGCTTTAATTAATTATTGTCAACTTAATGGTCTGAAAATAAATAGTGCAAAGTCCAAAATTATGCATGTGGGTGGTAAATTAATTAGCAAAGAATGGAAAGTTGAGGACCTTATCTTTGACACTGTTCAGACATTTACTTATCTAGGAGTTACATTTACTTCTAGAGGGACTTGGGCAGCTCATATTAAAAACAGAGCTTTGTTGGCAAGTATATCTGCGGGCAGTCTTATGAGGGCTGCTAACCTCTCAAGGGGCATATCCATATCTACAATGTTGAAAAGTTATACTCTAAAAATTCATGCTATGCTGACCTATTGGTTGGAAATTATTCCTTTTCCAGATAACTTGCCTTTGGAAAGAATACATAACCAGTTTTTGCGACGGCTTCTAAAGGTTAGCAGTAGCATTCCAGGCTCTGTCCTGAAGGCAGAAATTGGCACACTTCCTTTTGTCCATTTGGGAAGGATGGCCTTTTGTAGATTTTTGCAGAAAGTAGTAAAAAATATCCAATGATCAACGTTAATTGTACAATGTGCAAAGGAAGAGCTGGTACACTCTGGTCCCAGAAGTTACTTCTGGATTAAGTATCTGGATAATCAGTTGGCAAATTTGAGGTTCCACGCCATGTATTTTCAGGGGAAGCCAGCTGCCCTTATAAAAAAGGAGCTCGCACTGAGGTCTAGAGACATTGCTATCCAACAGGACCTGGCCTCAATAAAACAATGGAGAGAGTAGTACCAGATTTTGTGACAATTAAAACCAACTTTGCCCCAGAACCTTATTTGGATCTTCTCCCCAGTGCAATCCTGAGGAGGAATATTACTCACCTCACATTTGCCCAGATCAATACTGCAGTGTTGGAAGGTCGATTTGGGGGTCTGCCATTTGAACAGAGGTTATGCCCCTGCTCTTTGTGCAAAGTTGAAACAATGGAACATTTTGTCCTACACTGTCCCTATTACCATAGGATATGTAATACTTGGCTAACCCCCCTAATAGAATCTGCAACAAAGAGGGGAATATTCAAATCCTTATTGAATCTCTCATCGGTTGATATGCTTGTTGTTGCCTTAGCAATCTTTATTAAATTGTTACCAAAAGTAGACAGTTGATTTTGGTGCAAATCCAAGGTTTATTGCATCCGCTTCTTATTAACCATAAGACAGATCCTCAGGCTGGGTAGCTAGAGATGAAATATTATATGTCTCTCCTGACCTTGAATCCCCTGATTCTATTAACTGTATATTGTATACTTGATTGATTATCTCTCTTGTATGGGGGAATGGGTTCCTTTCAGTGGCGGGCCTAGGCTGAGGGTGCCTGGGGCAGTGCCCTGCCCCCTCTCTCCCCCGTCTCCGGTGCCACTGACCGTAGTGCTCACTGAGCACTACGGTCAGTGGCACCGGGGACGGGGGAGAGCGGGGACAGGGCACGCTACTCTGACTGAGCGCTCTCTGCCTCTATTTCTGCTGGCGCGGCAGCTGAAACTGACATCGGAGTGCTGCGCTGCTCTGCTTGCAGTCAGAGCAGTGTGGTGCTCCGATGTCAATTTCAGACTGCCACCAGCAGAGACAGAGGCAGAGAGCACTCAGACAGTGAGCGCTAGCCTCTGCCTGCCCTGAACTCCTTCTGGGACTCAAGAGTCTGGAGTCCCAGAAGGGACAAACTTACTCTGAATGCGAGCCGGGTGGCTCAGTGCTCAGTGCTAGGGAAATGAGATTTGCCTGAGCGGCAGCTTTGCATTAAGCCCTATGGGCTTAATGCAAAGCCTCACCTGGGCGTTCAATGGAGGCGCTTGGCAGTGAGATGTGCTGCAGCGTGCATGCTTGAACTGAGTTGAGCATGCGATCCACAGCACATCTCCCCGCTGAGCACCTCCATTGAACAGTGAGGACTCGGAGAACTAACTGCCTGTGCCAGCAGCCAGTCCCCGGGCTGGGACCCCAACAACGATGAGTAAACACGCGCGTGGGGAGGGGGTGTCGAAGAGCAGAGGCTGGGGGCCTGGGATGGAAGGGGTGGAGGGTGTGCAAGAATGGAGAATGGGGNCATCGTGCCCAGGTGCAAGATTGCCAGCAGCATGACAACAGTAGCTGCAGGAGAGAAGGGACAGGGCAATGGGGAGCGCCCGCACCAACAGGCCCTGGGAGGGCCAGGGGCAGCAACAGCACCAGGGGCACACCCCACATGCCGACAGCCACCACCCGGAAGACCACCCGGTCCCCTGCACCAAGGGGGTTTGGTTGGGCCAAAGGCCGGGGCCACCACAACCCCTACTCACACTCAGCTGCCCAGAGTCCATGGTACTGTCGCCCATCCATCGCCACCACCAGAGATGGCCTGCACCAACAGGAGGCAACAGCAGAGAGGAGCGGAGTGGAGGGGCAGGGCCACACCAATGCACAGGTGAGTTCAGGGGGTGCCCGGCTGACCACCCACCGCCCATACCACCCCTTGAGCAAGCTCAGGCAGCAGCACCCCTGGCGAAGGCGCTGCAGTGTGGAGACCACGATGTCCCCATACATGCAGAGGAATTTGTCCAGGTCCTCCTGGAACCTGGCTGTGCACATGGCCCGGCCGGACTTGATATCGTTGTCTTTGATATGTTTATATCCAGACCTCAAGTCCTTGGCCTGCTGCATGCACTTGGTGACATCCCTATTGTACCCCTGCCTCTGCATCTCCTGGGTAATGGCTTCATAGACATGTCTGGTCTTGTAGCTGTGCACCAGGTCATGCTGGACCATTTTGGACCCTCACACGCATATGAAGTCCCAATCTCCTGCCTGGACCAGGGCTCCGCCTTTTGGGACCCGCGTGTGGGGGGTCGCCCAGATTGCTGGCATGGGGCCCGCCCTGTGGATGTGGTAGCCATGGTGGTGGTCAAGTCCTGTTAGGGGTAGTGCATATGGGGTTACTACTGATCCTGCTGACCCCCTCCACCCACCAATGGGGCCTGCCCCCCCCGGGGTTCCCTTCTGCTCAACTGGCTGTCTGGGGGGCCCTCCTTGGCCATTGTCCCAGTTGTGCAGTACTCTGTTGTCTGGGAGCTGTCCTGCGGGGACAGGGGACCGGGTTATGCGGATGCCTCCTGCCCTGTGCTCCACGGACCATGGTTCCGGGACTGAAGCATGACCCTCCCATCCCAGGGGGTGGTGGTGTTCCCTCGTGCTCACCTCACTCTTGCTGCTACTCCTCGGACTGTGTCCATGGGAAGTGCTGGGCTGGGAGTCCTCAACCGGGGGGGGGCATCAGTGCAGCCCCTCTGCCCTGTGTCGGGACATGTGCGCTGCGTTCTATCCTGACACGTTTCCCCCTTTCCCCCCTCATGCCTCAGGGCACCCCCCTCATGCCTCCAGGCCTCCCCATGTGCCTTCTGCCTAGGGCACATCCCCCCCTGTGTCGCCTTGCTGGGGCTCCCCCCCCCGGGCACTCCTGGGTCCCCGTGCTCACCTGGCTCCTACCCACGCATGGGGTGGCATCAGCTCCTGTGGCCTTCTCGTGGGCCTTCCTGGTCACCATCATGGGAGCCCACATGCATGTGCCATGGTTCCATTCTCCTTTACGGGCTTTCGGCCGGACATCTGGCGTCCCCCCCCTCCCCGTGGGCGTGTGTGTGTGGCGGCATGTGTGTGCTCCGTGGCGCCGGTGCAGTGGGGCTCCTCCGGTCCGGTCCACATGGGTGTGGGTGTTTTTGCTTTTACATGGATGCTCAGGTGTAGAACACCCATCTCCACCCACGAAGGGCTCCGGCTCCCTCACGGCTGCTCCATGGGTATTGGCAGGTGTTGGCAGGTGGGTCGGGCATGCGCCCCCACCCACTCATGGACGTTTACATAGATGCTCTCCCACCCATCCGATGGGTGTTTCCGGGTGTTCGTGGGTGGGTGACATCCGTGTAAAAGTGGCCTATTTGACTGCTTCTTATCCTGACCTTCCCTGCTGATCATCTTTAGAGAAAGCTTTTTCATTTCCTGAAACTTTCAAGCTGAAGGAATGAGACAGCCTGTGCAACAAGACATAGCCCTTAAGTGCTTTAATAATGTTTTAACCACAGACGTTGAGAACACTTGCTGTTCATGCCTTGTGAAAGAGAAACACTCTTGTCATTTCAGTTTTTCTTGCAGATAGAAAGTCTCATGAGCTGCCCTTTCCAAACTTTCCTGGATGCAGCAATGCCATTTACAGTGGGACTTTGCAAGTGTTTACAGTGAATGAAGAAAAGGTGAGTCAAAGAGCAGTGACAGTCATGTAATCCTGTATTATTGGACAACCTGTCTGCCCGTCTGCACTAAAATAGTACACAGCTTTCCTCTTGGCGTTAGAGTTCTGTATGACTGAAAGTTAAGATCTAGTGCCATTTTGATTGTCAACAAAGAAATTATGTTGTAAAGGGCCCCTGCCCTTTGGTTTGGGGCCTTAAAGGAGTTCCATGTAAAGTCATTACTTTACATCACTGAAAATGGAGTAGGTCTATCAATA
Organism: Sphenodon punctatus; assembly: GCA_003113815.1. NCBI lineage: Eukaryota > Metazoa > Chordata > Lepidosauria > Sphenodontia > Sphenodontidae > Sphenodon > Sphenodon punctatus. Next base: position 1,041,340 of record QEPC01000306.1, read on the forward strand.
TTCTCTCTTCCTTCTCTCTACAAATATTAAATGAGGGTAACCATTCTGTCATGTAAGAGGGGAAACATTGTTTCCTCTCATATATTAACTGATCACCACAGCTGCAGAAACACAATCTTAAAGGAAGCTAAAAGGATTTGCAGTGTCAGGAGAAGGCATGCTAATAGGAAAGTGTGGTGTGGTTGTAGCAAAGGAGTTTTGAAGACCTTATTGTTTCTGTTCTCAGAAGTGTCATCATCAATTTCAGCACTGTCTGTAATATCAGTTGTGGAGGATGTCTCCCCCCACCCCCATACCTGGTTTTTGTTCTGTATTCCTAAAGCAGGGTTGGGGAACTTTTTGCCTCCCAGGGGCCACTTTGAAAATTAGCTCCAAGAGTCAAATAAAAGTTGTGTGTAGGGGTGCTTAAAGAGTGTGCTCAAGAAGAGGAGGGGAGGGTCCAGAAATATGGATCAGTGCCATGGTCCTTGCATGCATACCCTAATCTCTGCTCTCTGGGGCCAGATCCAGGAACAGGAAGAGGGCCACATAAAAAGGAGAAGTGGGATGCATTTTAGCTCCTCAGTCTCAGGCTCCCCCAATCCCAGTCTCTGCTTTATTGCATATTATGGTCTAGCAGATGTGTATGGATTGCTTAATCCAGCTGTCCATACACTTTCCTCCTGTTTAAGATTGCTTAAACATCCTATCTAAGGCAGTGGCCATTTGGGGTTGCCCCTCCAGATTCCTATTCCCTGCCAATCTCACTAGGGAGCAGGAGTGTGTTCTCTGTCCCATATGTAATGCATGCCAATGCCACGTAAGTCCCAGCCTTGGGTTCGCAGTGCAATCTGAATGCAACATTGGCCATTTTTAAATGGGCAGATGCAGATGCAGGGGAGTTGGGTCTATGTGTGCTCAATGAGCATGTGCACACATCTGGTGGGCGGGGGAGGATTTAAATGGCAGTGAATGTATGTGCACACCCATCACCCACTGGACACAAATGTACCTGCATAGGGCAACCCTAGATTTTCTGGGTTGCACCGTGTGGGAAGGTGGGTGGAGGTAGGTAAGGGTGCATGGGTCATGGGAGCGCTCACCGACCCACTTCCCCTTGGCTTTTACTCCGGTGCCACCACAGTTGTCCACTGGGTGGAAATGCATCATAGCATCTCATGTAAAAACGGCAATTGGAGCAGGATTTTCTCCCCACTCAGGGTATTATCAGGTGTTTTTATGTGCTCAAGATTAGGCCAGAAGCTAGAGCAGGTACTAAGGGTGGGACTATCAGTATCGGATTCATTTGATAATACCGATAATGGCCCGTTTTGGATTAATCTGATAATACAGATGATTGTCGGTATTGGAATACCGGATGTTTAACATTGCCAGCTTTACTGTATTTTTTACATTGCCACCATATAACAAAGGCCGCAATGTTAAAAAAACCCAATAAAATTGGCAATGTTAAAAATCTGATATTGTGATACCAATAAATCCGATATTGGTAAATCTGCTATCGGTAAATCTGGTATCTAGTAATCCTCCTGGAGTCCCACCCCTAGCAGGTACTCTTGTTCCATTAGGAAATATCAACCTTTTTGGAGCAAGGAGGAAAGCTACGGTCATGTTTGACATTTTCCGCAATTTCCCACAATTTTGGTAATTTCATGTAGTTTCCAGCAATTTTCGGTAACTTCAGGTATTACCAATAATACCCGAAATTACTGAAAAATACTGGAAATTACTGAAATAGTAGAAAATCATCAAAAATGTTAAAAATGCAGGTAGATTTCCTCCTTGTGCAAATGAAGACAAAAAAGTTGTTTCCATCGGAAACAGCACTCACAGAGAGTTTTCATTTCAGCTCTACCAAGATTGCCAACATAAGCAATCATGAACATGTACCCAATTGGCCAGACATACTAGCTCTTGGGTTGAGCTTGAACATGCAGTGGATACCTGTAAGCTGGTATAGGAGGCACCGTAGGTGGGCATAGAAACTTATTTGGAGCAGTGGGATTGTGGCAGGTCCAGGAATGATGGTGGCTGTGGTAGCAGCATTACTTGTTCTGCTCCCGGGGATGCATTACCAATTACTCTGCCACTACTGATTGTTCCATGGGACAGAGAATATCATAATGCCAATACATAAATCTATGGTACAGTCATACCTTGAATATTCTGTGCAAAATATTGTGTATCTCAAAAAAGATATAGTAGAAGTGGAAAAGGTGCAGGGAAGGGAAATGATCAAGTAGATGGAATGCAAGGAGAGACTCTGCCAAACCATGCATCATTCCAAGATGTGAATGAGGTCTTCCTAGAGCAGACTGCAGAGGTTTAAAAAATCCATGAACTATTGGTAACGGGGAACTTTAACTACCCTGATATCTACTGGAAGACAAACTCTGCTATACAGGAAATATCCAACAAATTCCAAGAAATCTATCTATATAAAATTCTGATGTAAATTTTTATATATAAAATTCTATATAAAATTCAAATTATCTTCCCATTCTTTTTATACACTTCTGAAGTACAATGGATTTTGTCAACACAGCAAAAAATTAATGTGAGTTAAGTGATCTGAGTGGCAACCAAGGCTTAACTGCAGTGTTTTGCTACTTGGTAAAACACCTCAGATACCGCTTCTCTACCTCCATCCACATTGCAAGTTCAGGCTTGAAATATAGAAAGCAGCCTTATTTATTATTTATTGTTTTACTTTTGTCCTAGCCCTGTTTAATTGTTTATAATATTATGATTGTTTTAATTTTTTATATGATTGTATTTTTATATTTCTGAAGTTGTTAGCCACCCTGAGCTGTATTCAGGAGGGGCGGGATATAAATTGATAAATAAAATAAATACAATAAAAAATATTTTAACTTTATACTTTATATTTTATGTTTATATGCCTAATGGACATGAAATGTTTTTCTTTTTGTTATATGGTACATGTATTATGTGAACCAAGTTGCGGCTATGGCAAAAGCCAACACCGTAATAAATTTATCTGTATCATTGGAGTCAGGATCTCATTCCTTGAGCTCATAGCCTAAGTTAAAAATCTACAAGACACCAAGGACTTTCCAATTAGCAAAACCTCATTTGTCCATCACTCCTTTTAATGAGCTTTGTGTATATGTGGGCATATGTATTCTAAATATTTCAAAGCCTTTAGTACATACATATAATTTAATTGCCAAAATCCCTAGGAGATGTTGTTTGGGAGAAATTCATTCCTGGTGTAAAATCGCTGCAGTCAGTGACTTTACACTGATGATAGAATTGATCCATCTTCCTCAGTGGATCCCACAAGATGTCAGCATTTTTTCATTGTGTGAGATTTCTAAAGGCTTTCTCTTGTTCTTCAAAGATACATAAATCTATCCAAATACACAGCCAGCTTAATTCTAAGGGCCATTTATTTCGGCACAGCATCTCTTAAGCAGAAACAACCAATTGGGCACTAGTGAGCTATTTTTCAGTAAAAGAGGATTTAACTAAAGTGTTGCCATCAATATCCAGAATCCCAAGATGGAGATCGTAATTGTTTAGAGTCTTGTACACAGGGTGAGTCAGAATTCATTATCAGATGTTGTTTGCTTTGGTTTCCCTTTTTCTTTTCCAGCTAGGACTGCCTGTGTAGTAGAAGTGCTTGTTTGCAATTTCCAGGTAAGCTGGGAACATGAAATGGATGCAGTCAGCCCTCAAGAAATATATGACAAATGGAGAAGACTGTAGCTTGAAAGGCATTTGAGTTAGAGAATAAGAACTTCCCTTACATGCTTTTTGGAGTTCACAACACTAATTAGAGGTCATGGAGATTCAAAGGAAGGTTTAAACAAACTAATACTGTAACTAACCCCACTGCTGGGTATTGCCCTGAGTATTTTGAATAGCACAGCAGACCCATCTAAATGGATCAGCATCTCAAATGCTGTAGGGGCTTCAAGCAATTAACACTATAGACTCCTCTGTCTTTCAGAGGTAAGGGATGCTTCTCCTGATGCTTTCCTCACATTCCTGGAATGTACAGGGTTTCTCTCCTATGTAGGTTTTCTTTTAAAATAAACATTTTTAAAAATTTTAAAAATTTAAAAGTGAAAAAAAAATAATCACAAATTCATATAATGTCCCCTTACCTAAACCAGAGGTTAAATCTTTGACCTGCCAATGTTCTTTTCTAGCACCAATGTTCTTTTCTACAAGACCTGCTAATTTTCGTTTCCACAGGAGGAATTTCTAGTTTCCCCTTTTTTATATTCTCACAGAGCTTTGCATTTTGCTCACTACTGCATGGCATCAATATTGTGCAATATTTTATATCTGTAGTCTTTTATATCTGTATTCACTGTGCTTTTTATACTCATTTGTGTATTCCATAAAATTTTAGGAGGCCCTGCCAACCTAAAAGTCCACCTGCCACCACTAGAACAGGAGGAGTTGGTGGAGTTGTGGGACCTGGCATGGTAGCTCCACTGGACTCTCTGAATTTTCTCATACTTCGTAGATGAAGGGGTGAAACTTCCAGAGCAGATTTGCACCCTGGCACCTCTATTTTAAAAAACATAACAAACAAAAAACAGATTAGGCACTACCTGCCACCCTTCTTTACATGCAGTCTGTGCCAGTGTACTGAGCCTGGTTCTATGCTTCTGCCTCCAATTGCAAAGTGTATGTACCGTACTTTCCTATACTGATTAAGCAACTCTCCACTGACCAGATATTTAACTGTGGGTTAAATCCATGCCCAGGGTCAATATTTGGCCCTCATTACTGTAGGAAAAGGTAGATTTTTAAATAGGTTTTTTTCTTTCTCTAACTTCAATGAACTTCAAACTTTTATGGGTTTGTGTATTCACTTTTAAACTTGGGCTGCATCAAATAGTAAAAAATAAAAACTTGAGTATTTCTGAGTTTCCAAGGATTGGCTCTGAGCATTCAGCTAGTCCTAGGTAACTCGGCCAAATACTCAATACTCGGTAAAACAAAAATGAGAACTGAGTATTTTCTGAGTACCGAGTACTGAATGCCCTTATATAGGACCAGGGAAAGCCCCATAAGTTGCAGGGAAAGTCCTGCATATTGCCCATCTGAGGATTTACCCAAGTACCGAGTACTGAAATGAGTACCAAGCCAATTCCTCAGTTACTTGGTACTTAGTAAAACCAAGTCAAATACCAAGATACTTGGTAAAAGCTGAGTAACTTTAAAAGTTTCAGCACTATTTTAATCCTTGCAAAGGAATAATCTTGCAGTGCCAAAGCTGGCAACGCTCAGGAAACCATTTATCCAGTTAAAAGAGTTCCACTGCAAACCATCTGCCATAATCTCAGTCATTTTTGTTTTCAGTACCGAAGTCTGAACTGCTTAGTGGAAGTGGTATGAGTTAAGAAAAGTAATCAGGACTTATTTTTTAAAAGATGTAATAATTATACAGCAGTGGCAGTGGTTGTATGTTAAGCTACAACTCCACTTTCATTCTAAGTGGTCAAACTTCAAATTTGTTTTTTTTAGAAATACCGCTTGTGGATTTTATCTGATTCAGGGTGAGTAGTATTTGGGGGTTATATTGTTTGTGCTTAATTTCATGTTGGTCAATAATGTACTTTGTGAGTTCAAATTTGTTTTTTGTTGTTTGATGTTAAATTTCAGGCATACTAACTTTTTCTGTCAATATCTTTTATTTTATTTATTTATTTATTACATTTTTACCATGCCTTTCTCCATAGACTCAGGATGACTGTGTTTAGACCACTTTTACACTAGGCACTTAGAAGCACCTCTGGGGCATGGTATTGAAGAGGAAAGCTGTTTGGAGAGTGTTTGCACGCTCCCGCGCTATGGAAAGTTACGTGCCGCCCATTCTCTTCAGCAGCAGTAGCTGCAGACGTTGGGCTTTCAAAAGGCACATTCCATTCTTTAGACCTCGATTTTTAGGTCTACAGAATGCACATCATGAAAACCCCGAGTCTGCAGCCACCACTGCTGAAGTGTATGGGCGGCACATCACTTCCAGTAGCGCAAGGAACGTGTAAACACTCCCCATGCGGCTTTCCTCTTCAATACGGGGCTCCAGAGGTGCTTGAAGTGCCTTGTGTAAAAGTGACTATATATTAGAGGCTTATAAATTGGCATATATGTAGCCAGGGCAACCAGTTGTGTGCTTTTTAATGATTGATTGTGTTGGTTGGTCTAGAAACATTTTTATTACAGTTTTAAAAATCAGTATGTTCTTCAGGCATGTTCAGTTCAGCCAGGCCGTCCCTGCCCAGCCATGTCACAATGGCTGTGATGTCACAATGCCCGGTGACCAGGGGCTTAGTGCCATGTGCCAGGGCAACCAGCAGGGAGTTCAGAGGCAAAGCCTTTGGCCATGGTGGGTGCAGGAAGGTGGCTTGGACTAAAAGCTATCCACCACGGGGCCAGACTGTCTGGAGCCACAGGCTGGCAGCCAGGCAGGAAGGAGAGACATGCACAGGGTAACCTGGAGATTCAGGAAGAGTAAGTCTCAGCAGTGTCTCCTCTGCCTCTCTAGCAGCATCCCCGAGGACATAAATGGAATTCAACAATGATTAACATCCTCAAAAGCACACCAATAAGCTACACTCCAATTATATCCACTACAAAAAATTCTACATCATTCAAAAACATATAATAAGAAGCATAACTATTTCCCAAATAAAATGATAATACCCAAAACATTAACAAAAACATACAACAAAAAAGTCTAAAGAACCCCATACATAACTTCCACACACAAAAAAGGGGGCGGGGGGATAAACTCAGATACAATTTTTTAATATATAAAGTAAAAATCATCATAGAAGATTAACTCTCACTTTTTATTTTGCCAAATTACTCTGTCCATGATTTCAGAAATTTAATTCTACCACAGAAAATTAAATTCATTTTATCTAATACAAATTGAATTGTACTGATAATAAAATGTGAGTTAATCTTCTATGATGATTTTTACTTTATATGTTAAATGTGTAATTCCCCACTGTAGCCCCTGCTCTCCTAGTCCCGGACTCCCCCTAGCTGCCGCTGCCCTCTCACCCCCACCATTCCTCAGCTTCAGTGTTGCCCACAATCTGCAGAGGAAGAGGATGGGGACTGAAAGAGCAAGACAAAGTGGGGGGGCATGGAGCCTAAGTTGAAATCAAGCACAATTTGTGAGACTGTACAATGACTTTACTGCTACATGGCTCACAAGTTAAGGCAGCCAGGAGCCTTAACTTGCAATTTCCATGCTTTTTATAGCATAACTGAATTTGCAAGAGCCTTAAATACTAATATAAACCAGAGGTTTTTTTATTATGGAATGATATGTCTTTGAATGATGTAGATATTTTTTCTGTAAAAGATATAATTGGAGTGTGGCTTATTGGTGTGCTTTTGAGTATTTTAATCATTGTGAAATTCTGTTAATGGTCTGTATGTTTTACACGTTCTGATGATGGAGGATCAGCAGATTCCATGGGGGGGGGGCGGGGTTTGCTGGACTGTAGGTATGTGTTGGGGTGTGTGTGTGTTAGGGATATGTATGTTATTATTAATGAGTACAAGAGTGAAATTGTATGGGTTGTAGTATGAGAAAGTGATGATTGCAGTTGAGAGCTCAACTGGTAATTTCCATGGTTTGTGGTGTTTATTTTTCAGTTTTATTAAGCATATCTTAATAGATGATTCATGTAAATATCATAACTTAAGGTCTTTTGAAACAGATAGGGTTGTTTTGTTTTTTTAGTGAATTAGCATTCAATTTGGAAACTTGTTTGCACTAATGCCACTACTGTTCTAGTGGCACACCCAGTGGAGCATAGAATTGCCACATTTAAATAGCAAAAACGCTGATGATAAATTTAAAGCCCTTTGCTGTCAAGATATGCATAGAGAGCCAGTGAGATAGCAAGTGTGGTATAGTGATGCTCTTAGACCTGGGAAGCCAAGGCTGGAATCCCTATCCATGAACTCACTGGGTGGCCTTGGACAAGTCTCAGCCTAGCGCGCCAGTGTGGTGTAGTCTGGAAAAATGCTATTTTTGGACCTGGGAAGCCAGGGTTTGAATCCTGTCCTAGCTATGAACTCACTGGGTGGCCTTAGGCAAATCAGAAGTTGAACCTCTCAGCCTCAGTTCCTCATCTGTAATAAATGGGAGTGTGTGTGTGTGTGTGTGTGTGTGTCTCCCTGAGTTCCCCTCACCTTTGTCCATCAGAGGGTATTTTCAGACGTTACGAAATCACAGTCAACCACAGTGAACCACGGTCAATCCTGCCACGGGGCCAAAGCGGCCAACACATCTGTTTGGCAGCCGCCAAATGTTCACCTCAGTCAATACCCACCCGGGGTCAAAATCAACCATGCTTCCAGAGCTCAGGCCCGGACCATCGCCAAAAGCGTGGTCAAAGCAATTCCCAATGGGAAACAATAAAAAGTAACGTCTGAACAGCAACCACCAGCCAGAATCAACCAAAATGATTCCCAGCCAGGGACAAAGCATGCAGCGTCGCTGCCAGGCAACCAGCAACAACACAGGCCAGGGAGGGAGATTTAAAGGGCATGCAGCAGCAGGGGGACGTGGCGGGATGGAGCGAGGCAGAAGGGAGAGGAGAGTGGTGGGCGAGAGAGCGAGGGAGGTGGAGGTGGTGGAGGCTCAGGTGGAGGAAGAGGTGGTCATGCTGCACATGGAGGAGGTGGAGGGATAGCAGCAGCAGCAGCATCCAGGACAGGCCACCCCAGGGACAACGACCGGGCCAGGGGAGGAGGCACCCCGGAAACAGGTAAGGGGACTGAAGGGCAGGGGACCCGGTGGCACAAGGGCACCAAGAGGGCCAGGTGGCCTGTCAATCAGCAGGAGAAGCAAAAGAGGGCAGGCCATGGGACAGGGGAAGAACGGCAACCAACCACCCCCTCATGTCCCGCAGACACAGAAACGGGCCTGAGACCCTGAGCCCCCGGAGGAGTCGGGCACAGCCCAGGTGGAGGAGGAGCAGGCACAGGAGGACCCAGAGGGACCACGGGGGAGACAGCCCTACCACAGAGGGGGGCAATGGGGGCACCGGAAGACCCAGGATTTTATCCGCATCTGGGGGACCTTGGAGCATTGATGCCTTGGACCGCATCCTCCATATGAAGGGATTGATAGTACCCCCACACCTCATGGTGAGCACCATGGTCCAGGACAGGGAAAGGGCTGAGGTACCCCCTGCCCTCGCCACCCCACAAGAAGGCACTGGCTCCAGGGCCCACAACTCCCCGGAGGAACACCCAGGGACCTCCCAGACCAGCAGCCCCCCCAACACCTGCCCGGAGAGCACTCACCCCCCAGACGGACAGGCTGACTCCGAGGCCGGCACACTGATCACTCTCAGCCTGTGGTCTCTGGGGTCCCCCAGGATACAGGGGGGCATTAGCACCTCCTCGATCTGGTTCATCCCCATGTCCGCAAAGTCCCCGCGGTACATCCAGGCATAGAAGGGGCATATGGTCATGATCCAGGCATCATGGCTGTGCCCAGAGTTGCCTGTGAAGATGTCTATGAACTGTCCTCAGTGGTCCATGACAGCCTGCAGCTGCAGGGACTGGTAACCGTGCCTGTTGACATACTCCATGGCCTCCCCAGCAGAGGGGCGCAGGATCTCTATGTGGGTCTCGTCCACGGTGCACATGCAGTTGGGGAACCCTCCGCCATGAAGCTGGCCATCATGGCTGCCTGGTTCACCAGCTGGATCACTCAGCCCAGGAGCACGCCCTCCACAGCCTCATCCCCCCCCCCAGAGAATACAGGCAACGATGCTCACCCTGACACCAAAGTGCTGAGAGACTGACCAGCAGGAGTCAGTCATTGTGAGGGCCCAGACCCCAATGGCCACCCACTGGACCATGGGGATGGGGGTCCTCAGGGGGGGGTGTTGTCGCTCCAGCCAGGGCATCAGCAGCTCTGCAAGGAGCAGTAGGGTGAGCTTGTCTATCTGAAAGTGAGCCCTCCAGGTGTCCTTGTTCCACTGAGCCAGTGCCCGGGACCACCACCCCTGTGCCCGCTCTGTGACCCATACCCACCAGGCAATTAGCATAGCGAGCAGGGCGCCACGCCGCATGGTCTCCCTCCACCAGTGGAGGCACCCGGCCACCTCGCAGAGCACTGCATCCCTGTTCCGGCATGCTCCGGACACCCGCTGAGTCCTGAGCTGGGCCAGTGAGCACCTGCAGCCGTGCTGGGCTCCCCGGGCCCTTGCAGTGCTCCAGGCCAAGCTAATTTGCAGGCAGACACCCAGGTGCAACTCTGCGGTCAGGATGCGCAGCTGATCAGTGTGTGAATGGTACCACTCGGCACAAAGTGCTAGGTGCATCCCACAGGCACCCAACCTGTCTCGCTGCATGGTGCCTTCTGCCCCAGGTGGGCTTGGGACACTTCTGTCCCCGTTATAGCTTGGGACAGGTGGTGCCCCACCCCCAGGTTGCAACCCAGTGACCGGGCGGGGGCACCCATGTAGCCCCGAGGCAGCCCCCTCCCGGATGGCCCAGCCGCCTCCAGCATGGTTGGTGGGCCAGGGCGCATGGGGCGTCCAATTCGGTGCACCTGCTATCCCTGCATGGGGTCTTGCACATGGCCCACCGTGCACCCGGGTGTGCTGGCAGCAGCTGCACTCTTTCTGTCATCACCTCCCACCCCTCTGTGCTGGCAACATTGTGTCCTTGCCAGCCTGATTAGTGTGTCGGCTGTCCTTTCTGTGTATTCAGTTCCTGCAGCTATGCAGGGTCTGCGGCCCACACCTTGCTCTGTTGCCATGCCTTGTTGCGGCACGTGGCCTTATCGCTTGGCCTTGGGGCTCCCCTGTGTCCCCTCATGTCCGTCTGGGGAATGAGGGGCCCCCTGTCCATGGTGTCCGTGTTCCTGGCTTGCTGGACCATGGCTGGCTGCACTTCCACCGGGCTCCAGCTCCCGGCCCCCATGAGGCCCCCCATACATGGACCTTCCGAGAGACCATGGCCCTGTGTGACCTGTGGCATATCCTGGCCATGCAATTGCTCCTGAGCTGCCTGGACAGCCTGTCAGGTGCCTATGCAAGCCTGAGCTCTGGCCTTTGTTACTTTGGCTATGAGACTAGCGCCCGCGACTGCCGGCTGCATGCTGAGATGCTGGGGCTGCTTCCCTTTCCTGATGGGCACATTCCAGAGATGAGGTGCTCGCATGTGGGGGGGGGGGGTCTGTGTCGGAGACCGTGTCTGGCCTCTCTGTGTGCAGCCTGGCCGTCTACATGATCTGCCTGGTGGAGCATGGTCCTGCCCTGGCTGTTTCCTACTTTGGCTGTGTTCACATGGCCCGTGGGTACCAGTGTTCTCGTGGGGCAGTGTATCACCAGCTGTTGGAGCTGGGTCACCTCCCGTGGCCCCCTGCTGCTGACTTCTGCTTGTTGGAGCCCTCCACGGCAGAGCTGGCGGCACTGTCAGGTGTGTGGTCCCATTCCAATGCGCAGTTGGGGCTCTACATGCAGGATCCATTCGAGGCATACTACCTGGTCGCCCACCACATGTCCATGCTGGGGTACCGCTGGGGCACGCTCTATTGGCTGCACTTTGTTCACCTGACAGGCCACCCAACCCTGTGGCCCCTTAGTGGCCCCCAGTCGCTGGCTGTGAGTCCCCCTGTGCCTTCCAGGCCCTGGTTGCTGGCCCCGCTGTGAGCTCCCGCCTCTGTTGCTGTGGTCCATTTCCTGCTCCCTCCTTGATGTCCCGGCCATGCTGCTGTGCTTCCAGCTTCCCGAGGTACCGCTGCCCCTGCCTGTGGCTCCGGGCCCCCTTCGGGGTCCCCTCCTGTCTGCCTCTGCAACCGGTGTTCCCCTCTGTGGCTGCCATCTCCAGTGTCCGTGTCCTGCTCTCTGAACCAGCCCCCAGCTCCCCTGGATGCTGCTGATTGTCCTCATCCATCTGCACTCCCTCCAGCACCCCAGCACCCCCTCCCCGGGTGCCTGTGTGACCTCGGGGTTCTGGGGCCCCTGGACTGCATCTCCTGGCATCCTCCCAGGGTGTGTGTGTGTTTGTGCCTTTCGATGGGCTGCACGGCTCCGGCTCTCCTGCCTCCCCTCCATCGCACCCTTGCTGGCACTTGGAGTCCATGTGTGCCTCCTGGACCATGCCCGGGCCACTGCCTGTTCTGTATGGCCTCACCCTGTGCCTGTACCCCGACCTTTTGGATTCCCCCCATTCCGGGACTGCCTGTGTAGCTGTGGGGGTGCCCATGCAGGCTGTGCTGTTGTTGGGGGTCTGACTGCCATTCCACATGCCTGGTCCTACCACTGTCCCATTCCCCCCCCTTCCCTGTCCCGCTGCCACCCCCTTCCCCCCTGTGCCCTTTGTGCTGTGTGTGTTGTCTGTCCTGCTGTGTTCCCCCTTCCCTTCCTTTCCCATGCGGGTATGTGTGCCTCTGGGCGTGTATTTGTGCTGTGTGTTCCACTGTGCCCTTGATATCTTTGTGCCTGTTGTGTGTGGTACCTCGGTGGCTCCTCTCCCTCTTCCCCATCCCTTCCTGTTTCCCTTGTGTGGGCATTCCCTTTTGGTGCTTTTGGCTTCGTTTGCCCTCCGCCAGTCATGTCTGTGTTCCGCCCCTCCCCGGTGTCTTCTGGGTGTTTTGACCACAGCCGGGAATTGGCGTCATGTCTGTTGTGCTGCCCCGGCTGTGGTCTGGCATCCCAATTCCCTGCCGTGGTCCCACTCCCATCACCTCTGTTCGGGGCTCTCCTTGACCACGGGGGGTGGTTGTTCGGTTCACCACCTTTGGGGATCCACTGTGGTGAATCTGGACCGCGTAACGTTTGAAAACACCCTTAGATTGTAAGCCCACTGGGTAGGGAACTATCTCTAATAATAACTATTGTAAAGGAACAGGTACACTGGTGGTGCTATATAAATGCTTAGTAATAATAATACAAATAATAGATCCCTTAGGGCTTGTATCACACTCTGTCATACATGTATTATTGTCCAGCTCGTTCACTTTCCCCCCACTATTTCTGTGGTTAACACATTTCAGAGAACTGGATAGCTTGACTATTGCTACTCTATTTCCTTGGTTATTGAACTTTTTTTTTTCCCTCCCCCCTTAAGTGACTTTTTATCTGGGTGATGATTCCAAGGCTTGGATAGACGTCCTTGTTAGTATAATTACTAATCATGAAAAAAATTATACTCGAGTTATCGTGGGTGGATTTCTACCCTAAGCTGATTTTGGCCTGGGGATTGAAAGTGTACAATGAAATTTAACTTTTTTTTACAGCAGCCACACAATCTATGCCCAGCACATACACACAGACATTATAGAGTCTGTTTTATGAGAAATACCAGCTCCACACATGAATAAATAACAACCAACACTACTCGTTTTTCTTTGCAAAAACATTATTTTTATTCAAACTACAGAAAATGGTTTTTATGAACTTTAACTATCTATATAAGTTAAAGTAGTGCCCCCCAAGAGCCAGCCCCCCACTGCCTCAGTTCTATCCCTCCGTGTAACCTCTTCCAGCCAGCCCCTCAGTGCCTCCACTCACCCCTGTACCTGCCATCCCCTGCATGCCTGCATCCCTGCATCCCTGCCATCCCCTGCATGCCTGCATCCCTGCACTCCTGCCATCCCCTGTGCCCTGCCATCCCTGAACCCCTGCATGTCTGCCATCCCCTGTATGCCTGCATCCCTGCACCCCTGCATGCCTGCACTCCCTGTGCCATGCCATCCCTCATTCCTCTCCTGCAAGTCCCCAGCCAGTGACCACACCACACAAAATCTCCAGGGAGGAAGAATGGTCACTCTGCCCCTGGACTTGAGGATGTGGCTATCACCTGCTAGTCACTTGCTAATGGCCCATAAGGTGTTTTTTCCCCCTTTCATTTCTATGGTCAGTTTGTGAGGACAATGAGGGCACTTCTGGCTTGCTGGAGAAATGGAGCCTATGGGAAGGGAGATGGAACTTGGAGGCTAGGTCGGAAATGAAAACTATCAAACAGACTAAGACTGAAACCTACGAGGTTGGGTGAGAAAGGAAGCTTTGCAGATGGAGTGAGCAAATGAAACATCTTTCATGGCTACTTTTTTCTATTAGACACTAGTGGAAACATTGAGAGATGTTCGTGGCAGTGAAGGGGTTAATTTTCAGTGCTGCTGCCAGTCTAACGTGACCTTGCCTTCTATGTCATCTTGCAGTCTGAACTGGCCTTTAAAAATGTTGATTTGGCTGCTTTTAAGCTGGGATGGAAATCCACCCCAATTAAAATGTATTGGCTGGGGTTGAAATTCCACCCCAATAGGAAAACTCCATTGACGCTGGGGTGATTTTTTCACCCTAGGCCTTTTTTTTTTTAGTTTTTCTTATTATAGAAGACAAACAGTAAGAGATAGCTGGATGAAATTTGAGTATATTATGCCCAGAGGTGCTGGTGACAGTGTCCTAAAATCTCAACCTTGTAGAGCCATGAATTACCATATTTTTTCATGTTTTTTTCCACCAGGAAATGGAAAACAACCCCACAATGAAAGGTAAGGGTTTCAAGGTGCTGATTAGGGGTGTGCACCAGGGACCCATGTTGTTTTTCATTTTTCATTTTAGTTATTAAAAACTATTGTTTTCGTTGTCGTTATTAATGAAATTTCATTTTTTGGTATTGGTGTCATTATTGGTATCATTATTGATTTTGCGCAACAATGAAGATTTTGCTTTTGCTATTGCTTCTGTAGTCATTAGCACGTGGAACTGGAAATGAGACCAAAAACGGAAACAGAACTTCAATTGGCTGTGTGGTGGTGTGGTGTGTGTAAGTGTTGTTTGAGTGTCTGCCTGCCAAGTTGATGGAAGGAAGCAGGAGGAAGGTGGATAAAGCCATGGAGGAGGAGGCTCAGGCTGGACCATCTTAGGAGGCGGTGGAGTTGGGCTCCTCATCAGAGGAGGAGGAGGTCAGAGGAGGTGCCAGGTTTGTAAAAATTTGTTTTTCTTTATTTAGTTAGTTTTCCACAGAACTTAGAGGAGGGAGGGACAAGAAGAGTGTTCTTTAGAGTGAGCTGCACCATAGGTGGGCTGGCAGTCAGGCATGAGCAGCAGCAGCACTGGTAGTAGCACCCCAAGACGTGCCAGGGTCTCAACTTGAAGACAGCACCCCAGGAGGGGTAGGACTTGTGTGTGTTTGAGGGTGTACCAGAGAGAAAGAGAGAGATATAGGCTCTTTCAGAAGCAGGCAGCACCAGCTAGCGGTGGAGGAGCAGGCAGGTGGGCTGGCAGAGAGGCAGACTGGCATGAGCAGCAGCAGTCAAGGTAGTAGCACCCCAAGGCGTGCCAGGGTCTCAGCTTGCAGACAGCACCCAAGGAGGGGCAGGACTAGTGTGTGTTTGTGCCCCTTTTGAAGATGGCACCCACAGGGCCAAGCAGCTCTTCTGTGCATGCTCAACCCTGCAGGCACTATCTTTGGAAATGGCTGAGCATGTGCAGAAGAGCTGCTTGGTCCTGCAGGTGCCATCTTTGAAAGGGGAAGCTGCCAGCCAGGGCTGAGCTGCTATTCTGAGTATGCACAAGGCTTTTTTTTCCCTTTCCCTTTTAAACTGCAAAGTCGGAAAGAGGCCCAGAGCAGAGTAAACCCCTGCCTGAACACACAGTGAGTAAACCCCTGCCTGAACCCCGCTAGGCCCCCAAACCCCTGACCCTGACACAGCCCACCCCTCCCTTCCCCCCATGCGGGGAGGTTAGGTGGGGGCCAGAGGTGCCCTGGGTGCTTGTCTTTGCCTCCTCCTCACCACCAGTCCCCATGCAATCCCCCCCCCCACCTGCAACCCTGGCCCCCTCAAATTCTCACCAGTTCCTGACGAGGGGGCGGGATTGTTGTCTCATCTTGAGACGAGATGAGAAAATTCCCCCTTCTCATCAGTAACTGGCGAGAATGATAAGCCAAGTTTCAGCCCTAAGAGAGAGGCTCTTGCAGCTGCCGCTGCAGCATCAGCGGGCATCACCAGTTGGTGGTGGAGGGGCAGGCAGGCAGGTTGGTGGGCAGGCAGGTTGGCATGAGCAACAGCAGCACTGGTTGTAGCACCCCAGGATGTGCCATGGTCTCAACTTGCAGACAAGACTCCAGGAGTTGGTGTAGGTGGGAGAAAGGGAAAGAGGCAAGGAGGCAGCAGCACCATCCAGTTGGAGCTGGAGAAAGGGTATTGAGCTGGGAAGGACTGGAGGCATCACCATGATTGCATAATGTTATGTAGGTGCTATGTGTTCTTGCTTCAGAGCGGGTGATGCTGGCGAAATCCCAAGAAGACCAAGGCACCGGACCCAAAGCAGGCTGACAAGATACAAAGTGTGGAAGTATTACAGGGAGCCAGATAGCAGCTTTGCACAATGCAAGATGAGGCAGGGGGATGGAACAACAGTAAATAAATTGCCCATTTAGACTTGTTAGGAAATCTTCCCCAGAGACAGAGACTGGTCACTTGTGGAGACAG
This sequence comes from Sphenodon punctatus, assembly GCA_003113815.1. Taxonomy (NCBI): domain Eukaryota; kingdom Metazoa; phylum Chordata; class Lepidosauria; order Sphenodontia; family Sphenodontidae; genus Sphenodon; species Sphenodon punctatus. Next base: position 1,057,811 of record QEPC01000306.1, read on the forward strand.
GATGCAGGGCTTGATGGACCATTGGTCTGACCCAGTATGACACTTCTTATGTTCCTATCTTCTTATGTTCTTTAGATCTGCAACAAAAAAATAACCTGAGGGTTGCAGGGAACCATGTCCAGCCTGATAATCCACATTGAGATGGTCCATCTCATTCCGGTGAAGAGGAGGTGGCGGGGTGGTGCCACCAGCAGTGCCAGACAGAGGGATCAAGATCCAGGAGCGGGGAGATCCCTTAGGAAGAGACGTTCTTGTCATCATTCCTCCAGCTCGTCTGGTTCCCCCAGCTCCAACTGAAGAAGAAGTTGAAAATTGACCCACAATTGAGGACATTTCTTGAGGCCTTTGATCAGTCCACCAGTGACTTTTTGGAGGGGTTTAAGTCCAAGTATGGTGAGGGTCCTTAAAGAAAACCTCCAGGGGCAGTGCCTGGTTGTAGAAAGAGGGGAGCGGCAGGCCACGTACACAAAGTACCTCCAGAGAGAACAGGAGGCATTGGAGGCCTACCGTACTTCCCTTCTACAATGGCAGTGGGTGATGTCTGGTATCCTGGAAGCTGCAAGGGGGCATGAGCTGGAGGTCCCTGAAGTCCCTGCACCAGTTGTCCGTGGACCATTGTTCTGCTTGACCAAGGTGCCAGTTGGTGGAATGACCACTTTTTCATCTTGTTGCTTAAGTTTTAATCTGTTACCGAATTCAAACATTTTTTTTATTTTTAAAATGTTCTTCAAAATGCTTTATTAAAAGTTATCTTTGTTACCATCCAAATTTGACCTCTCCCATCTTTCATCCCTCCCACAACCGTATGTTGAAATCACAAACATTATGCTTCTCAAGGCTGCCTCCCATGGGGCGATCCCTCTGCAAGAGGAAGTCAGGAAGGACCCTTCATTTAATCTTTCTGTAATTTGGCAGGGATGATCCCTTGCATGAGGGATACATCAAGGATCGGGGACAGATCCATGGATCTTCCTCTTCCTCAGCACACCCCTTAATCAACTTCTCCTCAACTTCTATTAGTACAAGCCCCTGTAGCTTGAACTAATTTTCAAGGTAGCCGCTTGGAGGGAAAGGTTCCCTGGGCCCCCACTGCTCCTCTTTCTCTGTACCTTTCTCAGGGCTAAATAGCATGTGTTTAATGTGTGATAGCCTGTTTATGTGTCAGGGTATTGGTTGCAGCAGAAACCAGAGAGTGGGAGAGAGAGAGACTCTGGTAGCGGCAGCAGCAGCAGCACTGAGTGGGCGGGCATCACCAGGTGGCACTGGAGGAGTTGGCAGGCAGGCAGGCATGAGCAGCAGAAGTACCGGTAGTACTTATACCCCAAGATCTGCCAGGGTATCAACTTGCAGCCAGTAACCCAGGAGGGGCAGGACTTTTGTGTGTGTGTGTGTGTGTGTGTGAGAGAGAGAGAGAGAGAGAGAGAGAGAGAGAGAGANTGTGTGTGTGTGTGTGTGTGTGTGTGTGTGTGAGAGAGAGAGAGAGAGAGAGAGAGAGAGAGGGGGGGGGGGGGGGAGGGAGGGAGGGGGATGCACTGGCAGGAGCAGGATCAGTGGGCATGCGTTGGAGGAGCATAGCATTGGTATTGGTACCCCAACTTATGACAGGGTATCAACTTGCAGACAGCACCCCAGAGGGATATGACATGTGTGAGACATACATGCACTAGTAGGAGCAGAAGCAGTCGGCAGGTGGTGGAGGGGAAGAGGAGGCAGGCACTGTCATGGGCATTGGCATTGGCTTGGTACCTCAAGATATGACAGGTATCAACTTACAGAGAGTGCCATGGGGAGGGGCAGGACTTTTGTGTGTGTGTGTGTGTGTGTGTGAGAGAGAGAGAGAGAGAGAGAGAGAGAGAGAGAGATTGAGGCTCTGGCAGCAGCAGCAGGCAGCAGCACCAGTGGGTGGGCATCACCAGGCGGCAGCGGAGGAGCAGGCTAATAGTAACCCCCAGACCCCACAGGGGGCAGCCTTGGGAATTCCCTGAGTGACGGGGCGTCTTCTTCAGTTCACACAGAGATCACCCGTGTGTGTGTGTGTGTGTGTGTGTGTGTGTGTGTGCAGCCTTGGGAAGCCCCTGAGTGATATCCCCACAAGGAGCAGGGCATAGGAGAGAGAATGACTGAGTGAGCTTACTTCATTCAATCATTGTGATGGGAGGGAGCTGCCTGCAGGCATATTTGTTGTTTGTCTCTGCCTCATTCTGGTGGGTCTCCTGCTGGATGTGGGCACTACTGAGCACAGATGAGCGCTCTCTCTGGTTCTGGCGGGTGACAGTTGAGTATGATGCACTTCTTTCCCTCGTTCTAGCAGCAGGCTGTGTCTGTCTGTCTGTCTCTCTCTCTCTCTCATTCTAGCAGCAGGCTGTCTCATTTGTTTTGGTGGGTGGCAGCCAGTTTGGGTGGCATATCTCCCTCTCTCTCTCTCATTCTAGCAACAGGCTGTGTGTGTGTCTCTCTCACTATCATTCTATCTCTCTGCTTCTGTATAGTGGCTGGTGGCATGGGCAAGCAGTGTGTCTCCCTCTCCCTCTTGTTCTAGCAGCAGAGTGCCTCTCTCTCTGGTGGGTGGCAGCATGGGCAGCAGCGTGGTCCCCCCTCTCTTTCTAGCAGTGAGGTGCCTCTCTCTCTGATGGGTGGTGGCACGGGCAGCAGCATGTCTCACTCTCGCTCTTTCATTCTAGAGAGGGTATGATGTACCTCTCTCTCTCACTCTCACTCTCTCTCTCTCTCTCTCTCGTTGCCTTGCTCTCTCTCTCTTTCTCTCTCTCTGGTTCTGTATAGTGGGTGGCATTGGACAATCCACTCCACACACTGCCATTGCACGAAATCTCTGTATATATACAGCTTGTCAGATCCCTACCTGACACAAAGTCAAGGCTTAAACTTGCAGAGTTGCCCCAGAGTGGCCTGCTGACTCTATGTGAGGTAGATGAAATGACAGGCGGGCACTGGCACTTGGCACTATCCTATGTTACAGGGTGTCAACTTTCAGAGATTGCCCCGGGGGGTGGGGGGGAGAAGAATATGAGAGGTGTGTGTGTGCAGCCACCCAGCTAGCGTTTGGGCAAGTGGGGTGGGAGTGGGAGGCATTAAGAGAGAGATCTAGGGGAAGTCTCAAGTGTGCCCCCTCACTCAGAGCCCACCGAAAGCTCAGGAAATGCCAACAGCAGTTGGATGACCTTCGGGAACAGCAACTGCTCCACTAACCCAGTGCCCAGCTTCAAACGGTGGGGACTTACGGTGTCCCCGCCTTAGAGAACACCCATTTTCTGGACATGCTGGTTGGTGGGCAGAACACCATTTCCTGTGCCATCCTGGTCAGGGCCTGCCATACTTTCCTTTCTCCATCCAGTACTTCAGGGGATTGCTGCTGGGATCCAACAGAGGCTCCTCTTTGTACTTGGCCACTGCAAGCTCCACACTGTCAGGCTCCTTCTGCCTCTGCCTACTGATGCTTTCAACTCTTCCCCAATTGCCTGTGCCCACACTGCCTGTCATGGCATAGTCCAGTGTGTGGTAGCCATCAAGGAGCTACTTCTGGTGCTGGCCCTGCTACCACTGCTGCTGCTTGGGGTGCTCTGCATCTTCTCCCTCCTGCTGCTGCTTTGCCCCTCCTCACAGCCTTCCTGCTACCGCTGTATAGACCTGTCTAATGCCTGCACCCTCTCCAACAGAGCATGCTTCCTCAGGTTGAAGTCTTCCGTGCGAGATGCCACACTTGCCTTCACCTTGGGGTCCAGGTGAGAATTTATACAAACCTGGGAATTTCCAGGTTTGTAAAATATCCCACCCTTTTCCTTCAGCTTAGGATTTCACATTTCACATTTCAACTTATTAACTTTATCAATTAACATTTAACCATTATCATTAAACTAATTAACAACTAGTAATCCTTTCAACAGCCCTGTGAGGTAGGTTAGGGTGAGAGATCTGTGACGGGTTCAAGGTCAACCAGTGGGTTCATGGATAAGGCATGTCTTGAACCAGGGGCTTCCCTTTACCTACCAGTCCCAGTACTGTGCTCTTAAAGACTACACTGCACTGGCTTTATATACACATCCCTGCCTGCACCAGAGACTGTCATGTCAGTTTCCATGTCAACAGATGTGGGTCTGCTGTTGCCCTGGCCTGGGTAAGTGGTTGGCCAGGAACTGGTCCCTTGGATGATCCCAGGTGCACAGTCTAGGCTAAGGGTCACCCAGGTGGACTAACATGGGCCATAGAAGGCCAGCACATTTGTGGTTCCATCCCTACTGGGGATTTGACATCACCATGGCTAGCCACCATGTCTTCCCATGATTAGCCACCAGTGGCAGCCCCTCCCCCAGGGTGCTGGGGCAGATGCCCCCCCAAGACCTTCAGGGGTCCCCCCATGCTTGCTGGGAAGCCAGGGACTACTCCTCAGCTGATTCAGTGGCAGCACAAAGTTTCCCCCCGCTTGTCTGAAGTCTTTGTTTACATTTTAACCCTCCACTCCTGGCTTCCTGCAGAGCTGATGAGTCATAGCTCTGGCAAGAAGCCAGTAGCTAATATCTGGTATGTAAACATAGCCTGCAAGTGAAATAACTCCATGTGCTTGTGATGAGTCACTCTGGAAGGGAAGGGGTACAAACTTCCTCCTCCTGCTGCTCCCCCCTCCCTCTAGCTTTCCACTCACTGGCCAGAGAGCTAGAGGGAGGCAGGGACTTAGAGGACCTCCCCAAGCCCTCAGGGAGCATGTGCTGGGCACTGGCCCAGAAAGCAGTGCTTTCTGGGGAATTGGGGAGGGAGTGGGGGAGGTGCCAGGTGCTCCTTGGCTGGGTTCCTATGGAGAAACCCAATCAATCAGCAAGGCCTAGGGGACATGTCAGGGTGCCTTTTCTAAATGCTCTGGACACCCCACAGCTCCTCTTTCTCAATTCTAAACAAATCTAGAACACCCTAGGACAACCCAATGCATTTTGGGCTAAAAAGCCCTTCCTCAAGGGTGAAGGAGTATACTGTAGAATAATCAATAACATGCATTATTTAAACAACTGAAAAATATATACTAGCATATGAAAATGAAAATGATGCAATGATATGAAAAATAAAACATCCCTGAGCCCACACAATGTACACATGAAAATATCTGTACTCCACAACAATGACCCCAGTTCAATAGCCAAAATGAATGATGGGATAATGCTAAAGAGACTTTCTGAACAATATACAATCATAAATGCTATGTAGAGAGACCAAAGTGCAAACAAAATATGAACGTGACTTTTCTAATACTATAGACACAATGAATAATCACTATTTAAATTGATGACCAAAAATTCCACTATTGCAGGGTAGAGTCCTCATTCTGAAAAATATGGATTATAAAAACTGCTGATGATATACCACATGAAAATATTTTCTTTGCCCTTGCTGTTTTTCACCCTATGTGAAACTCTGTGTGAAACCCTGTCACCCTAATTGTCTGCTTTCTGTTTGTTTGTTTTTTGGGGGGGGTTGGAGTGGGCTTGGATGGAAGGGTTTCTAATCTTTGCTGGAATGTTCACTGCATTAAAAATGACCCCCTTTTCAGTGAGAATTTCAAGGCTTTTCTGCTGCAAGAAGTCCACCATGCCACTATGTAGGTTCACTAATGGTTAATATTTGCCTTTGGTTGCAGCAGATACCTTTTACATTGCAAGTTTAGTTTACAATAGGGATGGGCGAACAGAACCGAGTTTGGAAATTTGGTTCAGTTTGGTTCAGTTCAGAAATTTGTTTTGGTTCTGAAGTTCGGTTCAGTCGACTGACCTATTCGAGTTCAGTCCAAAATCCGAACTTCTGAACAAAGTTCGGAAATTCAAACCCCATTGAACTAAATGGAATATTATCTTTTAGGGATGGGCGAACAGAGCCGAGTTCGGAAATTCGCTTCGGTTCGAAAATCGAGTTCGGTTTGGAAGTTCTTTTCCGTCGACTGAACTGGTCGACTTCGGTCCGAACTCCAAACTTACAAACTGCGTTCGTTCACCCATCCCTAATTTGCAACAAAATGGTGTAGCATGCTGCTGCTGTGGTGTGCTAAAGACTTAACATAATATTGTTGGCTTGAGAAGGCTTGCTTTGCTTGCTCTGTGTTTATATGTGCACTGCTGGGGTTCCCCCTCCTCTCCCAAGCCCCAAGCATGTGCAGAGGCAGTGGCCATTTTGTGGAGGCCCTCACTGCATTTAAAATGGCTCCTTTTCAGTGCCAGTTTCAAGGATTTTCTGCTGCAAGAAGACCACTATGCCACATGTTGGTTCACTAATGGCCAGGGGCTTAGCATCCATTAAGCGAATCGGGCATTGAGTTGGACCACTGCCTGGCCCCGTGGGGGCATCCCCATGCCTAGGATGAGCTGGAGGAAACCTGGGTACAGGGCACCCCTACCTCATGGGGAATCCCCATCCCTCACCTGCCTCTGCCTGCTAGTAGTGTTGCAGCAGCAGTAGCAGGACACTGATCAAAATCTGTTTGTAAACAAACAACTCCTCCCCATGTGAGTGATCAGAAGGTTGTTGCCTTGTAAAGAAGGCTCTTCTCAATGGCTCCCAATAGTCTCGCAACTGGGTTGTGCATGGCATGTCCACCCTATTCAAATAATAGACCACATGATGGCCACAAGCTCCTCTAGTATAAAAATCACTCTCCCCCTGGGAATGACAGTTCCTTACAACCCTTTCTACGAATATAAGAAAATTTAATATGGGGCTGGAAGGGTGGGTGTTGTGAGAATGGTTGGAGCCATCTCGAAGAACCTTGTTTACAAGGGAGCAACCTTCTGTTCTTCGAGTGGCTCCTTGCAGGCTGTTTTTATGCATCCCCACTCACCCCCCACTCATCCGCACCCATGAATTAACCGTGCATGGGGATGAGATGGGGGGGTCAGTAGGGATGTGTGATGGGTGCACGCACCTCCAGTCACTGTGGACGCACATGCTGTATCATTCACATGCAACTCCCCCACACATGAACATGCAGAAATCTGCATGTTCATAGGTGGAAGATGCCCATGTAAAAAGGGCTACATTCTCACAACTGTCTTACTTATACTATCTTAGATAGGAATTTAGGATGTAAAGCAATATCTCTTCTATCTTGGAAAATCTTCAAATATGGTTCTAAGATTATTATGGCTGCTATTTCACTAACTCATCTTAATGAAGTTATTGCTAACAGGAATACTGTCTTTAAACCCCCACCCCATAACCAGTTCATTTGGTCCCCCCCCCCAATAATCAATTCATGTTTCATGGCATAATGTACTTAATAGGCTGGCTGCATTTTGGGTGTCTTGTGTGTTTGATAGCAGTGCCCCCAGGCCTGCTGGAGTTGGGGAGCCCATCTTGACTTCTTAGCCAGGGGCCCATTGCACCCTAGCTACACTCCTGCTAATGACTAGTCTTTGCATGAATGTTTCCTCTATTGTTGCAGCAGCTGCCTTTTACATTGCAAGTTTATTTTGCAACAGAACCATATAGCATGTTCTGGGGGACAAGTGGAACTTCATGCTGCTGCTGCTGTGGTGTGCTAAAGATGTATCATAATATTGTTGGTTTGAGATGGTTTGCTTTGCTTGCTGTGTGTTTGCATGTGCACTGCTGGGGTTCCTCGTCCTCTCCCAAGCCCCAAGCATGTGCAAAGGCAATGGCCATTTTGTGGAGGCCCTGACTGGCCATGATTACTCTTAGTTAAAATGGCCCACTTGCTGTTTTCCACTGTCAGCTTTCTGTTTTTTGGCTGGGGGAACCAGAGGGCTTGGATGAAAGGGTTTCTAATCTTTGCTGGAATAATAATAATAATAATAATAATAATAATAATAATAATAATAATAATAA
>QEPC01000306.1:1095055-1114520 GCA_003113815.1 Sphenodon punctatus
CGCTGTGCATTGCGGGCCCCCATCATGCCTTGTTCGGGGGGTCCCGCCCCCCCCTCTGAGACTGGCTCTGTTGCTGTGGGGTCGCCTCTGTGGACTGGGGTGGTGTGGGGGTGGGGGTTGCTGCTGCCTGTGCCTTTCCCCTTGGTGGTTCCCCCCCTTGTCCCTCCCATTGTTCCTCGTGCTGTGTTCCGGGCGCCCCTGCCCCCCCTTCCTGACCTTTCCCTTGTGTGTGTGTGTGTGTGTGTGTGTGCCCGGGTGTGTGGTTGTGCAGTGTGTCCCGCTGTGGGTCCGCTGTGTGTGTGTGCGTGTACGTGTGCTGTGTGTGTCAGCTGTCAGCCTGTTCTCCCTCTTCCCCCCTCCCTTCCCATTTCCCTTGTGTGGGCGTTCCCTTGTGTGCCTTTTGGCTTCGTTTGCCCTCAGGCAGCCATGTCTGTGTTCTGCCCCTGCCCGGTGCCTTGTGGGGGTTTCGCGCCCGGCGGGGGTTCGGCTGCACGTCTGTTGTGCTGCCCCGGTCCGCGATGGTTCGGCCTGGTTCCCGGCCGTGGTCCTGTTCCCGGCACGTCTGTTTGGTTCATTTTTCCACCCCCGTGCGTGGTTGCGCTGTTCACCCCCCCTGGGGGTTCACTGTGGTGAACCGCCCACCCGTAACGTCTGAAATCACCCAGAGACTCACTCTGCAGGGGACAGGCTAGAACTAGAGCCAAAGCAGGTGCCTGATTCATTGCCCACAATTTTGGGAAGGATGTTGGGTTGCTGATCAGGTGCCTGATTACCTAAAAAATGTACCTGGTTGTTAAATTCGTATGGGAAAACTGCAAAAATTGGGCTGGAAACGTGAAAATCAGGATGGACAGAAACTCAAGAAATCGGTGCCGGAAGTTGGTAGAACTGGAAATCAATAGATCAGGACATTGGGTTAGTAACCAAAGTGGGCAGGTTGAGTCAAGTGCTGAAAATTCAATGGGGATGAACCCAGGATTTGGTCCATGTCTTGGTGTGGGAATATAGGTTATAATTTTAATTGTATGACCACTTTATAGACACACTGCTTTAGTACTGTGCGAAAAGCAAGATGGGAAACTATCCTAGTAATAGTTGCTTAATTTAAATTTAATTAATTACTCTGCAGAAAGAAAAGAAAAATGGCTAGAAACTGCTTGTTTTTAAGGAGCAGGTAATCCTTCCATAGGCTTTCTTACACTGTCAAGTAATTGACTGGAAAGATTTTATTGGAGTACGGAGTCAGAAAACATGTTCATTGTTTAGAAGGAATTCAACTCAAGTGTGGAGGAAGATAAATGAGAAGTAGAGCCAGCTGAGAATTTAATCAAACACAGCAGTCATTATGCAATCCATAATATCTCACCCTTGCAGAAATGCATGTTTGTACAAAGATTAAAGTGTACAAATAGCATGGTTACCAAAAGTATGAATGAAGCTGGCTGGTGGTCCTCATCTTTAAAACAGATGGCTTCATGCTGGTGGTGTGTGTTTGTCCCAGGGAAAGAAGAATAAGAGCTCTGAAAATGATATGAGGTAGGGCACTTTGGGGTGTGTGTGTCAAGCTGCAGCAATTGAAGAAGCCCCTTCAAATACTGCCCCTTTTCTCTTCACTCTTCACTATGTACACTTGGGTCACTGCCAACAATATTGTGTCACACCAGATAGCAAAGCTGAGATGAGAGTAATTGTTTCCGTTCTGCAGGAGGATACCATTCTTTCAAGAGCACTTGTGAGTGTTTGTCAGTACTCTGCGGCTGATTCTGTGCTTCTGCCATTGACGATATTGGCACCTCTGATTTTTCATAATTTCCCATAAATTTCCTATAAATTTCATCACTTTCTGGCATGTTTCATCATTTTTCATCACTTTCCAGCATTTTTGGTTTTTTTGTCACTTTGTAACGTTTTGTGATTTATCACTTTCCAGGACATTTGGAGACTTTTATGACAATTTTACAGCCCTTTTATGGAAATTTCCAGCACTTCCCTGGCACTCAGCTGGCACTTTTGCTCTTCCAAAGCCACTGAGGGTGCGCGCAGGGCACACTTGGGGCTTGGGATCAGCCCTGTAGTAGCTCTGTTCAACTCATGTAAAATAATGACAAATGGCAAAAAGCAGTAGAAAAGCCAGTAAGCTTCTGCATTGTGCAAATGACCTGTTTCTGACAGAAACACCATTTGCTGTAAGTTGTCATTTCAAGCCTAGGCTGCAAAAGCTGAGGAATAAGTGGTCCAGATGTTACACTTTTATGGAGGACAGTAAACCAAGAGACTCTGCAGGGAGTGAATAGACGATATAATAGAGTGGGGTGGAAGAGATCAAAAAGCCAAAGCACAGGACAGAGTAAAATGAAAGTGAAACACACTTGATTGCTCCCTGTGGTCATTAGGCTATGGGATGAAGGAAAAAAGAAAGACTCTTTTAAAATTAATTTATGACCTAGATAAGTCACTTTCTCCCTAACATTTTGTGTTTATCTTTGTGCTTAATAATTCTATTATTTTGTATAGAGTAGGGCGGGACTGTGAACCTCCAGTCCATGAGCCAAATATGGCCCTATGGGCCTTTTCACAGACACTCTAACACTGATAAAATGGGTGTTACATTTTTTTATACATGTTGCAGGGCACCCATGGAGCGCACCTGCAGCCCTGCAACATGAATAATAAAATGTAACACCCATTTTATCAGTATTAGAGTGTCTGTGTGAAAAGGACCTATTTCTCCAAAAGTGTGGCCCACCGTGGGTCTTCTACAGCTGCTATTGATGTAGCCCACTGCTAGAGGTGTGGTTCAGCAGTGCACAGAGAGGTCTCTGCTGTTTCTTAATAGTATGCAGACTTCAGCCACAGCTGCTTTCCAGAGGGGAGTAAGCAAAATGGATTAAGTGGAAGAAGGCATGTCTTATAGTACAGAGAAAGCAATCAGTGCAAAGACTTCAATCAAAGTCATGTTTGGATTTAGAGTCCTTAAAGATAGGGAATAACACAGAAGAGCAGGAGGTCAAAGACAGTTTGAGGGACTCTCACTGCATGAGGGAGGGGCGATGGGGGTGGGGAAGGAGCTGGATCCACAGAATGAAGCACAGAACAATTGGCGAGAGACAGGAGGAATACAAACCTAGGGCAGAGTCATCAAAATCAATGGAATAAGGGATCTCAAGAAGTAGAGACTGGTCAATGGTGTCAAATGTTGTTGAGAAATCAAGTAAGATCAAGTACAGGTATTGGAATTTGATCAGGAAGAGCTCCATCAAAATTTTATTTCATTTATTTATTTACTCAAATTTATACCCTGCCCCTCCTGAAACAGCTCAGGGTGGCTTAAAATCTCAAGGAATATAAAAATATAACTATACAATATTTTAAAACACTCTTAAAATAATAACCATTAAAACAGGACCCAGGAACAATAATCAATAACAGAAAAAATAAAGGGTGGAGGGGGAATAAAAGAAAAACTAACCCACCCTCCCCCGCTCCCCAAAGGCCTGGGTGAATAGCCAGGTTTTACAAATTCACTGAAACATTAAAAGGCTTGGGGCCAGGCGAGCTTCCTCTGGGAGGGATTTCCAAAGGCACGGCCCAGCCACCCAGAATGCCCTTTCCATTGTGGCCCCCCGCTTAACACGGGGGACCTCCAAGAAGGCACCCCTGGCAGACCGAAGGAGCTGCTCTGGGGTGTGGAGGGCAAGGCAGTCCCTGAGGTATGAGGGGCCCAGACTGTGAAGGGCCTTATAGATCAATACCAACACCTTGAACCTGGCTCGGCTCGCTATTGGCAACCAGTGCAGAGCTCGGAGCACAGGTGTTATGTGCTCCCAACGACCCGTCCTCGCAAGGAGTCGGGCCGCCGCATTCTGCACTAGCTGCAACCTCCGAACCAGGAACAAGGGCAGCCCCACGTAGCTCAGTAAGAGCAGTTTCAGTAGGGTGGTGAAAGTGGAGTCTAGAGAAAACATCAATGATGGTGGTAGTTGCAATGATAAATAGATTTTACTATACATCAGGTGGCCAGCAGGTGTTGCCTGCCCTAAAAGTTTTTTTGGCAAAGGTAATTAATAAGTTAACATATGGTGTACCTGTATGGGGGGGGGGAGGGTCTGGTGTGAAACCATTGGCTGTGATCCAAAATAGATTCATTAAAAAAAACTGTTGGGAGTTCCACGGTCTACTTCTTCTGCAATGATTGGCCTAGAGTCAGGCCTAGGTTCATGGGAAATGAGATGCAATAGCTTGATACTTACATTTGGTTAAAGACCCATTTCCTTCATCCTGTGTCTTTGGGTATTTTCAGACGTTACAAGATCACAGTCAACCACAGTGAACCACGGTCAATCCCGCAGCGGGCCCAAAGCGCCCTGAACGTCTGTTTCATGGATGTCAGATGTTCTCCACGGTCAATACCCACATGGGGTCAAAATCAACCATGCTTACAGAGATCCCCCCCGGACCATCTCTGAAAGCGTGGTGAAAGCTATTCCCACCGGGAAACAAAAAAAAGTAACAACTGAATGGCAACCACCGGCCGGAATCAAGCAAAATGATTCCCAGTTGGGGCCAAAGCACGCAGCATCGCTGCCAGGCAACCAGCAACAACACAGGACAGGGAGGGAGATTTAAAGGGCACACAGCAGCAGCTGGGACGAGCCACCCCGGCGCCTTCCAGGTGCTTTGACCACGGCCCGGGATCGGTGTAACGTCTGTTGTGCTGGCCCGGGCCATGGTCTGCCAGTCTGATTCCCTGCCGTGGTCCCGCTCCCGTCACGTCTGTTTGGGGCCTCTCTTGCCCACGGGGGGTGGTTAGCTGGTTCACCACCGCTGTGAATCCACTGTGGTAAATCGGGTGCCCATAACATCTGAAATCACCCTTTAGTGAGGGCATGTCTGGAGGAACGTTATGGGCATATGTATAATGCCAAAAATTTGGAAACAAGCTGTGGGATTAGCCTATGGTGGAGGGTCATCCATAGGAAGATCAAGGATTTAGGTTTTTCACTTGATATTTTCTCCTTACTTACCCTTACACAAGGTCTAAAGTTATTGCAGGAGAGAATTAAGGATATTGATCTCCAGCAATATAGGAGGAAGATAGGGGAAGTGAAGACAGTGCCATATTATAAGTTCTGGGTGCCAGGGATGAACAGGCCAGCTTATCTGAAAGAACTGCAGCAACCTGAACTCAGGCGTGCTTTTACTTCACTGAGGTGCCAAACTATGGAAACAGAAGTTCTTGTTGGAAGATACATGGGTCGTAAATACTCAGAACACCTCTGTGCATGTGGGATGTCTGCTGTAGAGGATCTCTGTCATTATGTCTTAATTTGCCCTTTCAATGAGGCAAGAGAAGTAATGTGGGCCTCAGTTGGGAATTTGCATGGGAGAACAACTATACAGAAATTGATTTTTCTGTTAAGAGACATGGTTCCAAAAATTACAAGGGCAGTAGCTATTTTTGCCCATAGGGCTAAATAACAACGGATCTGGAAATTACAAAATTGAGCAAGAAGCTGAGCTAATTGGGTGTGAAGGTGGGTGAATGGACAGAGTTATTTTTATGGTTTATAAGCAATGTATATGTTTTTATATTATTATTCCTTTTTGTCAAGGCCATAAGGTCAGTACAATAAACTTTATTATTATATCAAGGATGGAGCTGGAGAAGACAAACACTAGGAACTCGAGACAATATGTTCAATGTGCTTGGAGGATAAGAAGAAAGAGGATGGGGAAGTGCAGGTTTAGCAAAGGTTGGGATATGGACAAGAACAGGGGTTCATTCAGACACTTCCTGACTATACGTGAAGTATGCTGCATTCACACACAGCTCAACCTGTGCTAGTTTCCCCCTGGAATGCTATGTCACTGTGCACTTCCACCTGATTACTGTCTGAATAATCCCTTGTTCTTACTTGTTTTGTGAGAGGAAGGAGACTTAGGTGATGCACAAGTTAGGGAGAACAAGGGAGGATGAGTAAGAGAAGGGAGGTAAGAGTGGTTTGGTGCAGGGGTTGGAAGAGGAACAGATGAGATATCTCTGTGCTGATAATGATGAGAAAAAGAAAGGAGTAATGGAAGGGGAGCGATAAGAAAGGAATGGGGAGGAAGGAGTGATCTAATTTTGGGTCAACATTTTGTGAGAGTGGCTGTTGTAGAGGAGGTATTGAAGAAAAATCAAGGTGGCATGTATGCAGCTGAGGCATGCAGTTCTGTTAGGGCAGAGAATTAGACTGACTTGAACTCAGCAATTGTAATTTCCATCAGCCTAGGAAGTTGTTTATGTAGCTGAAGGTGATAATGGAGAAATACTGTTAGTGCTGGGAGCACATTAGACTTTCCATTTACAATGTTCTTCTACTTTAGCTCTTAATACAGTGTCGTGACTTGTAAGACAGAACTAAAAATTTACTGAACTTCCACATGCATTGTAATGTTAGAGATAAAACACTAAAATTGAAGAACAGACTCAAAGAATATACTGTTTAATAATGATCATAACAGCACTTGTAGGAACATAAAGATTTCCTAATGCAGGATATCCTTTGAAATTCTCTTCTTGGTGTTTTCCCTAGCTATTAAACTAAACCTATTTTATCATTTTTATATGGAAATAAAGTATTTATTACTTCAATTTACACTAATGATGTGATAGAATACCACTGTGGTTAATTAGTTCAACCTCAAACAAACTGAGCCACCAATGGTGTTTCCTGTTGGGCAGCCTAATTTGGAAGGGCATTGGCTATCACCAATAATTCTATTTCTGTAACTTGTTTTCGGAGGATTAGCAGTACACCCATTTGTTGCAGTGTATACCTGGAAATATGGAAGTAATAGACTTAACCAACTACTTATGATGATGTGCTGAATCTCATTATGGGCTAAACACTTACACTGGTAGGAACCATAGCTCTAAACAAAGAGAAAGGGCTATTTATCCAATACTGGCGTGTTTTTCACTCTAATATTACCAACTCTGGCAAAATGTTTGTATATTAATTTAACACCTTCACAGCAGAGGCCCCTTTGTTTTTTGGGTGTTACCAGATATAATGCTACCCACTTCTTTGAACATTAAACACACATTTTATTTTATTTTATTTTATTTCTACGGTGCCAAACAAAAAACGGCATTTTTAGACACATGTTAAAGTTCCGGATGTTTCAATCTTCTTGATTTACAAGTCCACAAGTAAGTTCTGGATTCATTTTTCACACACACATTGCCCTGAGGCAGTTCCTGGATGCATTCTTCACACAAACACTGCTTGGAGGCAGCCTAAAATAGTCGCAGTTGTAAACGTGACAGGCTGCCATGGAAACCAAGTAACCACAGCTGCCTGGAGCAAAGTAGTTTACCAGGAGAACCTTTTACACACAAAAGTTCTGGGAGAAATTTCATGCAGAAGTTCAAAGATCCAGATGTTTAAGATCTGGATGAGTGATTTAGACACAGAAAGTTCTGGATGTTACAGCAAACATTCAAGAGAAATGTGTCCCTAAAAACATCTTGATGGAACTAAATAATCATGAATTAAAGACAGGTGCCTGCCACAAAAGGCTTACCATCTAGGATGGACAAGAAAGAGGGAAGCATAAGGATACATGAAGAAGTCACAGGTGCACATGCTTAACTTAATCACAGAGAAGGCGGGTATCCTGAATGATAGGATAGCAGAAGGAGCATCAGTGATCAGTCTGTAGTAGGGCTGTAGCAGAAAATCGCAGCGGCCACTTTTTCCGCCGGAAACAGCATTTCCACAATTAGTGGTACGGCGTGGCAGAGGCTTTCATTCCGCTAGTTTCATTCTGCTACTTCCGCATGCCACTAATTTCATTCCGCTACTTCCACAGGCTTCACAAATAGCGGAAACATGCCATTTTCGCTACTTCCGTCATTCCGCCAGTGCCACGAAATAGCGGAACAGCGGTTTTCCAACAGTTTCCGACAATTCCGCAATTTTCCCGATAGTTTCTGAATTTTCAGAATGCCGGCAGAATTAGCGGAATGTCGGCAGAAAAGTCGCCGTGTGGCGCGGGCAATTCTGAAATGGCGGAATGGAATCGTGGCATGGAAAAAGTTGCTGCCACTACAGCCCTAGTCTGTAGGGAAGAGGGCCTAGCAAAAGCCACATTCACCCATTACATCTATTCATGCAAATACGCTTTATGCCGTGTTCTTAACATGGTCTGTGATCTAAGATATCATGGTCATGAGCAGCATGTAGTCACTGTTACATACAGATACGTCCATTGCCTCACTTCTGGTCTGTGGTCACCTGAGATAATATGGATCCCATGTTTCAAGGGATGGATTCCAGACAACACCAGGTGGAAGGGACTATAGAGGCTATTGGGTAGCTGTGAAAATGTATAGCCGCATAAATGTCTGTAAAACTAACCACGAGGCCCGGATGATATCGGCAATTTCAATGCATGATGGATTTCCATAGGTTTAGCGTTTCATATGGTGATACCCTTGCTGGGAGACAAGCAAAAGGTTGCCCTTTGGGGTTCTCAGTTTTCCACGACATCCCTCAATCAGTATAGGAAAATCCCAGCAAGGCAAAGAGGGGGCTAAGTTGTTTCTTTACAGAACAATAAGATAGACGTGGTCCCTGTCTACAGCTTACAATCTAATAGACATGGAGGGGGAAGACAAGGAGAGGGGACATAGGGAGAGACACAGGATAAATAACATTCAGCGGATGCAAAGTCTCAGGTGCACGTGTTTGGCTTGGTTGCTGTTAGGCAGGAGTCTGCGGGGAGGGCAGACAGTAAATATTGAAGGAAAGTTCTAGCAGCTGTCGGGAAAGGCGGCGAGAAAGAGGTGGGTTTTGAGGAGGGATTTGAAGGTGTGGTGGGAGGGGGCAAGGTGGATGTGGGGAGGGAGGGAATTCCAGACATGGGGGGCAGCAAGGGAGAAGGGACGAAGGTGGTTAGGGAAGCAGGGGAGACGAGGGAGAGCGAGGAAGGGGGCAGAGGAGGAACAAAGAGTGCGTGCAGGAGTGTGTATGGAGACTAGGGCTGAGAGGTAAGAGGTGAGCAGGTTGTGAAGGGATTTGTACGTGAACACTAGGAGTTTGTGAAGGATGCGTTGTGGAAGGGGGAGCCAGTGAAGCTAGGAGAGTAGAGGCTGCACTTGGTCGAAGCGACGGGCTGAGTGGATGACCCTAGCAGCGGAGTTTTGGATGGAGATAAGGGGGGACAGGTGAGAGCGGGGGAGGCCAGTAAGGAGGAGATTACAGTAGTCAAGGTGAGAGATGACCATGGCGTGAACAAGGGTTTTGGCAGAGGAGATGAAGAGAAAGGGGCGAAACTGAGCGATGTTGTGGAGGGCAAAGTGACAGGACTTGGCAACAGAATTGATGTAAGGTTTAAAGGAAAGGTGAGTATCAAAGACAAAGCCCAAGCTACGGGCTTGGTGAATGGGGTGGATGTTGACTCCATCAATAAGGATGGACAGGAAAGAGGGAGAGGAAGGGTAGGGAGGAAAGACAAGGAGTTCAGTCTTAGCCATGTTGAGCTTGAGCTGATGTTGGGACATCCAGGCGGAGCTGTCAGAGAGACAGTTGATGAGGCGAGCTTGGACAGACGGGGAGATAAATAATAAAACTTGATGTGATTTCATTTTCATGTTCGATGGCAGCAAGCGGCAATGAGTGGAAGGGTATTTTTAAACAAGCATCTCCCCATCTATTACCGACCAATCACCCACCCATCATGCACATTTCAGGGCTGCAAAGAGGGGGCCAATGGAGCCCTGCAACATTCAAGATGGGTGGGTGATTGGTGGGTAATAGTTAGAGAGTTGCTTATCTAAAAACGTACATTTTGGTTCCTCATTAGAATAATGTGTATGCTTATTAAATGGCATTACTTAAGCTGTTAAAAACAAACTTTCTGTGCCTTGATAAGTAGAGGTAATCAGGAGGGAGCCTTAGAGAGGAAGTGTGGGACAAAATAATCAAGTGGTTCCTTGACACTCTTTCTATTAGCATATCTGGCTGCATGTACTACATGGCTTATGCAGAGGGCAGTTTTTCAATGAATCTTCCACGAACATACCACTTGTAGCCTTGGAGAGTTTTCTCAAGCACCAGGGGGCATGAGTTTGCTCGCTTTTGTTGACTGTGCTTCTTGCAACTCATGACCAATAGCATAAGGAACTACACAAGTATGCACTGCTACTGCATTTTGAAAATAAGCAGAGAAAAGTGAAGAATAGTACTTGGGACTTAAACATGGTAGGCCCAAAACTTAGTGACCCAGCTAAAAGACCCCAATAAACAATTATTTGACTTACTGAGCAGCATGTGAAATTCTTTTCCAGTGGTTGAATTTAAAAGGAAGTCTAATGCAACTCAAAAGCAAGGGGATTGAAAAGGAGATCTATAAACCAAAGTCTCAAGTTTGGCTTACATAAAGCATGTTGCATGTGTGTGATTGCTAATATAGGGACTGTCTTGTTTATCCATGCAGAACTTTCTACTAGTGGGGAGGGGGAGGGTCATCCTTAACCGAGATGATTCCTAGTTGCGGTCATAAAAAACCCCAAATGTTTTGGTGGGATATAGCAGTCAATTTAAGTCTCTGTGTGTGTTTGCAAGACAGGGGCCTTAGTCTGAGGCAGGATGCAGCAGGTGTTAGAGCAGCACTCCCATACTTGGCAAGGGGCATGGGCCGGTGGGACTCAGGATTCCCCCCCCCCCTCAAAAAAAGGTCAGAGCAAGGATCAGGCCCAGCCACCATGGGACCGAGGAAAAGGGAGTTCAGTTCACCCAGATGGATACCAGTCTGATCCAGGAAGGAGGTGATTAAGGGAAGATAGTAGGGATGAACGAACGCAGTTTGGACCAAACTCCACCAGTTCGGTTGACCAAACCAAACTTCTGAACCGAACTTAATTTTTGAACTGAACCGAATTTCCGAACTCGACTCTGTTCACCCATCCCTAAAATATAATATTCCATTTAGTTCAATGGGGTTTGAATTTCCAAACTTTGTTTGGAAGTTCGGAGTTTGGACCCAACACAAATAGTTTGGTCGACCGAACTAAGCTTCTGAACCGAACCGAATTTCCGAACTCGGTTCTGTTCGCCCATCCCTAGGAGATAGCCCTCAGTAAGTACGGGGCCATTGAGAAAGGGCGTTCTCCCTGTTTTGAGAAACCACTGGTGAATAGAACCCAGGCTAGCAACAGCCTCAAAGACATGGAATATTAGTATCCCCTACCCTCCCCCTCCTAAGCATAGAAACCCAGGTGCAGCCATTAACCTTGGCTCTCACAACTCCTCCCAGATCCTTTCCTTTTGTCCCACTTATACACCCACCCAGAGTCCTCTTTGTCCATGGCTCCCAAATGCAGAGTCTCTTTGTCCTCCCTGTGTGTTTTTTGTAACACCTTTGAGCCTATTCCAAATCTTTTCTCCTGAACCCTATAACTGCCACTCACTTCTCCCATGCAAACTGAGAAACTTTGGATACGGACACGTGCAGGCTACTCTGTGTGTGTCTGTATTTCAAAGGGTCTCCCAGACCTTGGTCTGCCCCTTCCCTTCCAACCCGGACTTCGCTGGATCCGCGGGTCGCCTCTCCCCTCTGCAACAGGTAAACCACAGGTCAAGACTTTCTCTCTATCTCTCCCTTTTGCTTTATCCCCACCAGATCTCCCTTCCCTCGCTCCCCCCCACTTTTTTTTTTGTAATTTTGTTTTCCCCACTGCCACTTGTGTTTTACTTTGGAGCCTCCAGCCAGACTGGGGCTGTGTTTCCCTATGTTATCTATGTACTTAAATAAACCTTTTTTGTTTTTTTATTGGATAGTTGTCACCTTCCTTTTTTTTTCACTTTTGGGGAGGGTAACATAAACTGTCTGTAGTGCGCATCTGTCCTTGGACTGATCCTTAAGGCATGCAGGACCCCGGTTTAAGAAATTAAGCTAATTCCCCCCGAAGTTAAGGAATGGTGGATACTGGGGTACCCACCCCCCAATAGTCATGAGTGGAAGGGGGTTCTCCTTTTAACACAGGTGGATGAAGAGGACAAGAAGAATAGTCAGCTAAGGTAGCAATCAAAATGAGAGCATTTCACAAAAGCACATCTCAGCTTGCTGCTTACCTAATCAGTGGCAGAAAGTAGGGATTTGTAGGCATTGTGTCAGAGGCTGATTTTAAGGAGGGACTTCTAAGAGGATATAACTAACTTCTTTATGAATTGTGACAGAGTTTTTTAAACATGTACAGGGGGTAGAGCAGTGCTTGAAGGAATTGTCTCACTGCATTCATTGCTACTACTAAACCTGCTTTTGAAGCTGTTTCCATAAGCCAGTTGGCTCTGATAGTCTACTGTGATTTTTAAACATGCAGGTTACTCCATTACTTTCACTTCATGTACCTCCTATGTCGGCAGTGTTTTTGATGTGAAGACATGAATGAAGTTGTAGCCACTTGAGAGATATTTTTAATTCAGCACCAGCCAAAAGGTGACACCAAAGCGCACCAGACCTTGGTGGACCTTTAGTGACTGCTGTGTCAATGGCCCTTAATGACTGGACCAAAGACCTGTGGTTTTTAATAACAGTTATTTGTGTTTTACACCACCACCCCCTTTTATTGTCTTTCCCCCACCAGTGGATAATGGACCATCTTTGGTGAGTGGTGTTTATGTGTTTTATGGCTAGGGGTCAGTGAGAGGGACCTCTTTTGTTGAATGTGTATGGAATAAGTGACTGTCTGGGACAGGTAGGCAGCAAGCCCACCCTCCCATCCCCTGCATTTGTGTTGTCATGTGGCTATCCAACTCCCAGAGGGTAAGAGTCTTCTACCTGGGCAGCCATTGTCATTACTGTTTGTTTGTTTGTCTTTTTTGTTGTTGTGTGTGAATGAAAGATGATCCCACAAAGAGGGAAGATGTCTGGAGTGGGTGAGGGAACTGAGCAAGCTACTTTTAGGATGCCCATTAGAATGACAAGTGGTGGGGGTGAGGGGGAGAGATCAACAGCGATCAAGGAAGGCACCCCATTTTAGAGGCCTTCAGAAAATGCTATTTGCTATAATGTGTGCTATTGCAGAACATCACCTAGATCTGGCATATATCACTGAGATTTGGTTGGATGATGCCGCAGGCCATATTTTGGTAAGGCTGGTCCCTGCTAGGTTTCTCGGTGATCCACTATCCCCATGCAGAATAAACAGATGGAATGTGGCTTTGATTTTTTTCATCCCACCTATAAAGCATGAGCAGGATGCCCATGCCGGAGGCAGGGACATTCGAGTGCCTGGCCATGTCCTGTGCCACTGAGGCAGGACCAAGATTTATGGTTTATATTATTTATTTATTTTCATTTAAATGTATATCCTGCCCCCCTCCCATCAACAGACAGCTCGGGGCAGCTCAAAATTTCCACATTTTAAATTCATAAAACAATAAATCCAGTAAAACACATAGACAAAAAGGGAAACTAAAACCAGTTAAATAAGATAAGAACAGTAAAAAACTAAAAAAGCCCTCTCTTCCCCCACCCTACTCGCTCCCTTCCCTGAAGGCCTGGATGAACAGCCAGGTTTTACAGGTCTGGCAGAAGGTCACCAGACCCGCGGCCAGTCGAGCTTCCTCCAAGAGGGAGTTCCACAGCTGGGAGGGTTCTAATTGTGAATATAGAGGGCCTCCATTTGGAGTTGGATTTGGCCGGAGACAGAATGGGGGTACTGCTGATATACCGGGCACCCACCTGTACAGCAGCTTCCCTGCCCACTCTGACTGAACTGGTGTTGGAGGTGGTCTTGAGGTCCCCCAGGGCGATAATCCTGGAAGACTTCAATATCATGCTGACGCCAGTTTTTTAGGGGCGGAGTGTGAGTTCATGGCCTCCATGACAACCATGGGCCTGTCTTTGAGAGTGGTGGGCCCCACACATGTTGGAGGACATACCCTGGACATGATTTTTTGCACCAGCCTTGAGGCAGGGAATCTATTAGTGGGGGAGGTGTCAACAATGCCCTTGTCATGGACGGATCATTATCTCCTCCAGGTCGATATCCTGGTTCATGTCAGTCCCTGAGAGGGTGTGGAACCAGTTAGGTTGGTTCACCCCCTGAAGGCTTATGGAACTAGAAAGGTTCTGGATTGCCCAAGGGGAATATTTCCTCTGACTTCGATGGCCTTTCAATCGATGACCTTGTGTTCTTATGGAATTCTATGCTGACTGATGCCATCAACTGTGTGGCTTCCAGGCGTCCACTCCCCAATCGTCAACAATGCAGGTCCCCATGGTATACAGAGCTGTGGTGGATGAAGTGAGAAGGGCGAGGATTAGAGCGATGGTGGCGTCACTCTCATACTGAAGTTGACCGATTGCAACATAAAGTCTGGTTACTTACCTATGCTGTGGTGGTGTGAGCAGAAAAGAAGGCTTTCTTTGCTGCCCTCATTCTGTCCACTAAGTCCCATCCAGCTGAGTTCTTCTGGGTGGTGAGGGGGCTAGTCAGTCGAGCGTCCCTCCGCCTGGATTCAGAGTTATCGAATGCTCCCTGTGACTTGTTTGTGGACTTTTTTGCAGATAAAAACACTTCAATCCACCACGGCTTTGACGCAGCACTTTTAACAGTGGGTGAGCCAGAGGCAGTTGAAGCCCCATCTTGTCCTGTTTTATGGGATGAATTTCAAGACATGTTGCTCGCAGATGTGGGTGATGTTCTTGGGACTATTCGAGCCACCTATTGTGAATTAGATCTATGCCCATCCTGGCTGGTTAAGGCCAGCTGGGAAACATCAGGGACGTTGCTGGCCGGTATAGTCAATGCCTCCCTAAGGGAGGGGAGGGTGCCGGATCACCTCAAGTAGGCAGTGGTGTGGCCCCTGCCCCCAAGAATCCATCATTGGACATTAAGGCCCTGGATAGCTATCGGTCAGTATCTAACCTTCCCCTTTTTAGGGGACTCAACAGCTTCAAGATCATTTGAACCGAGTCAACTTCCTTGATTCCTTGCAGTCTGGTTTCCATCCAGGTTATGACATGGAGACTATGCTTGTGGCCTTGGTCGACGACCTTTCCCGAGAGTTGGACCAGGGTCATTCGACCTTGTTGAATTTGTTAGATCTCTCGGCTGCATTCAATACCGTTGATCATGAGTTGTTGGTGACTCGGCTGCGGGACCGGACATGGTTGAGCGGGGCTGTTCTTGAATGGTTCCACTCTTTCCTGGTCAGGAGAACCCAGTGTGTGGTGCTGGGTGAGTTTTCATCTTCTCCCGGGGGCCTCACGTCAGGAGTCCCGCAAGGTTCCATCTTGTCCCCTGTGTATATGAAGCCTTTGGGGGAGGTTGTTAGAGGGTTTGGCGTAAGGGTCATTAATATGCTGATGACACCCAAATATATCTCTCATTTTCATCAGACCCAGGTCCAGCAGTCTCAGTGCTTACCCGGTGTTTGTCAGCTATGGGGGGCTTGATGATGGTGAACCAGTTGAAGTTAAATCCTGACAAGATGGAGGTGATGGTTGTGAGGAAAGCAGGGGGAGTGATGGCCCCCATCATTGATAGGGTCCATCCTCCACTGGTATCCCAGGTACATAGTGTGGGGATGCCCCTTGATTCACAGCTCCGCCTGGATGTCCAGGTGGCAGCTGTGGCAAAGGGTGCATTTCACCAATTATACCTGGTACGTTGCGTTAGGCAGTATCTCTCGAACTCAGACCTGGCCACAATCATCCATGCTTTTATTATCTCAAGATTAGACTACTGTAACGCTCTATATGTGGGGTTACCCTTGGTGATGATCTGGAGACTGCAGCAGGTACAGAATGCAGCGACTAGTCACCTGAAGGGAACGGGCTGACACAAGCACCTTACTCCAGTGCTCTGTTCTCTGCACTGGCTGCCAATAGTCTTCTCACCTGGGCCAAATTCAAGGTGTTGGTGTTGACCTTTAAAGCCCTAAATGGCCTAGGCTCCACCTACCTGCAGGAGCGTCTTACTCTCCGGATTCTGAATCGACCTCTGCGGTCAGCTGGGGGTGCCCTTCTTGAGGTCCCTCGGGTTTCCCGGGTGTTGACCATGAGGAGGGTGTTCTTGGTGACTGCACCACAGCTGTGGAACTCCCTCACATTTCCCCTCTTTCCGTAAAAAGTGTAAGACCTGACTGTTCCACCAGGCCTTTGCCGAGGGAGATGGAATGGGTGGGTTAGGGTAGGGTTTATTGTTTTGGGGAGGGGGGGGATTCTGGGAAATGTTGATTTTAATTAATTTTACTATATGTTTTTAAATGTTGTTAACCACCCCGAGATCCTTGTAGCAGGAGGGGGCAGCATACAAATGCTACTATGATCTATAAAGCCCTATACGGCCTTGGCCCCTCTTACCTTAGGGACCGCCTCGCCCTTCGCGCCCCGGAACGACTCCTGCGGTCTGCCGGGGGTGCCCTCCTGGAGATCCCCCGTGTTAAGCGGGGGGCCACGATGGAGCGGGCATTCTCGGTGGTAGGGCCGCGGCTGTGGAACTCCCTTCCGGAGGAAGCTCGCCTGGCCCCAAGCCTTTTGACATTTCGGCGAAACTGTAAGACCTGGCTGTTTGCCCAGGCCTTTGGGAGGGAGGGAGGGGGGGGTGATTTTTAATCCCCCACCTTTATATTTATTTATGATCATATGTTGCCCTGTTTTATTGATATGTTTTATATTTGTATTTTAAATGTTTTAAACTGTTTTTATTGTTGTTAACCGCCCCGAGCTGCATTGCAGGATGGGGCGGTATAAAAATCTATTAAATAAATAAATAAATAAATACTATAAATAAAAAATACATAAATAAATATAGACCCCTCAGCTAATGTTGGGGGATTTGGGGCCCAGTTCCTGGAGCTGGTGTTGGCTGGTGTTGATGCTTGTCCTGGGGGACTTCAATGTGCATGGTGGTGGCAGCTCTGGGGGTCTTGCTTCAGAGTTCCTGAATGTAATGGCATCTCTGGGTTTTAACCAGAGCATCCCCGAGGGTCCAGATCGTGAATCTATGCTGTGGATCTGTCTCCTATTCTTGAGTGCATGTCCTAATCTTTTCTCCCTTACCCTGAGCTCAGTTTTTAATTTTCAGTGTTTGGGGTAGGAACTTGATCCAGGGGTCAGAACCAAGAACTGGAAAGCAGCCAAATAAAAATTTGCCAGGGGCTACTTTTGGTACTAAGCCTGAGGTTCCCCAGCCCTGGTTTAAATGACGCGAATACAAAGTGGTATTCACATTTGTCATTCTAAGTATTCATTCATTTTGGTTACTTTATGTACATTTATTTGGTATTTTGCTATTCTTCGGCAATGCTATTTAGTGCTAAATATTACCCCCAAAGTGAACAAATACTGAATAAGCCAATAAACGAATGAAAAATAACAAATAAAGCTGTGAATTTTCACAACTATAATGAACACACATTCAGGTATTTGATTGTGGAAACCAATATGAGAATTATCTTCACAAATATGAAGATTCATATTTGTTTCTGCCCTAAGTGTAAGCAGTATTAATCATTAATAATTGTCTGGTTAAAGCGTAAGCACAAGTGTGGGCCATTAAAGCTATAACTAATATGGGTTATGATGATGAAGGTTCTAATAAAAGTATGTCTGGAGATAACATCAGGAAATATTGCCCAGTGCTAAGATTAGGGAGGGGGAAATACAAATAAGTCTGAAATGTCAAGATATGGCACCAAGACTGCACTTGTGGCCTTGGTCGATGATCTGCACCATGCTTTAGATGGGGTGGAATTCACTGTTTGTTTGATCTTTGTACAGAACTATTTTATGTTGTGGGACATATGTGCTCTGCCTGCCTTAAGACCTCTCAAATGTAAATTGGGTTGAGTTTCTGCCCTGATGCTAGGTCTGATAACATGGACTCAAATCCAGAACGGCTTTCAGAATCGCTACCTTCTTTTCCTCTCCCCTCTGAAAAGGACTTTGTTCACAATACTATCCCTCACACCTTATTTCTTTCAGACTGGCTATTGCAGCCTATGTCATTGGAAAATAATAAGAAATTAATAATTAATAATATATTTTATTTACATAGTGCACCCTGCCATACATAGTGATTCACAAAACGTTTAAAACAATATAAACAATTTATGGTGTTACATTTTTTTGTGAATCACCATGTATGGCAGGGGACACTATATATAAAATAATAATAATACTACTACTACTAATAATAATAATAATAATAATAATTATTATTATTATTATTATTATTATATAATACTTCTGAAACCTCACACTGATGGGGTCTGCACCCAGGAACCACCCACTGTTTGGGAGTTTTGTGATTGCACCTTAAGTCAACAGGCGATTAGGCGTTTGCTGCAGCAAGCTCCTTGGTGTGGAACTTGCTCCCTCCAGATGTTCATCTCAGTTCCTCCCTCCTTACCTTTAAAAAACTTGTGAAAATGTATT
The DNA here is from genome assembly GCA_003113815.1 of Sphenodon punctatus. Classification (NCBI taxonomy): domain Eukaryota; kingdom Metazoa; phylum Chordata; class Lepidosauria; order Sphenodontia; family Sphenodontidae; genus Sphenodon; species Sphenodon punctatus. The sequence continues at coordinate 1,113,494 of QEPC01000306.1, forward strand.
TATTAACTAGGTGCTTTTAGGATCCATCAATGGTTCCCTCAATGTAGTTAGTCCTCCCCTTTTTCCTGCTCCATTTTAAAAAATGTTTTAAATTGGGCAGGAAAAAGGGGAGGACAAAGTACATTGAGGGAACCAAGTACATTGAGGGAACCATTGATGGATCCTAATAGCACCAAAGAAATAAATATGTTTTCAGGTGCTTTCAGGTAAGGAGGAAGGAACTGAGATGAACATTTGGAGGGAATGAGTTCCGCACCGAGGGGCCCACCACAGCAAAAACCTGATTACCTGTTGACTTAAGGCTCAATGGAAGAACCCTCAAACAGTGGGTGGTTACTGAGCCCAGACCGCATCAGTGTAAGGTTCCAGAAGTAGTAGTAGTATTATAATTATAAAAGATTTCTTATCCCGCCCCCTCCTGCCAAAGGCAGCTTGGGGCGGCATACAATATACAAATGTAAAAATAACTTAACTTAAAACAAATGATAAAACCATCAATTTCCCAGCCCCCAACCCTATCCCATCCCTCCCCCACCCGTCTCTCCCACCAAACGCCTGGCGGAACAGCCAAGTCTTACACTGATGTCTGAAAGAGGGCCAAACAAACCTCTACCGGCAGTAGGGATGGGCGAACGCGGTTCAGAAGTTTGGAGTTTGGCCTAAACTCGGCCTGTTTGGACAACCGAATCCGAACACGAACCCAAACATGAACTGGCCGAACCGAACTCAATTCCGAACGTTAAAATGACCGAACAGTTCAGTCAGTTCGGATTGCGTTCACATCATGTTCGGGTGGCAAAAAAAGGTTCACTGGAAGGTCAAATGTGACAGGGAGGGGTAGTACTAGACACTGAGGAGCAGACTTCCAGGCACCAGGGGTGGAGAGGCTTGCAAGAAATGAAACTATCTGCCTTCCCCCATCCCATCTATATCTATATCTATATCTATATCGATATCTATATCTATATCCATATCTATATCTATATCGATATCGATATCGATATCGATATCGATATCGATATCGATA
>QEPC01000306.1:1127060-1174975 GCA_003113815.1 Sphenodon punctatus
AGGTGTTTTCAGAATGCTGGAAATGTGATGGTTGTGATAAAATTAAGGTTTTGAAATCCTGAGATGTAACTGTTAGTCTGGTGATTTTAGGTGTTTTCAGAATGCTGGAAATGTGATGGTTGTGATAAAATTGAGGTTTTGAAATCCTGAGATGTAACTGTTAGTCTGGTGATTTTAGGTGTTTTCAGAATGCTGGAAATGTGATGGTTGTGATAAAATTGATGTTTGAAATCCTGAGATGTAACTGTTAGTCTGGTGATTTTAGGTGTTTTCAGAATGCTGGAAATGTGATGGTTGTGATAAAATTGACGTAGGCTGGTGATTCATAGGCCTTAAAATTCCTTACACACCCACCCACACATGCAGCAGAGTGCAAGAATACTGCTTCAGAAGGGACTTCTGAAGCAGGGATTGGGGTCCCTGCAACACACGCGTAGCAAATCCCTTCTTTCCGAAGCGGTATTCTTGCCCTCTGCTGCGTGTGTGTGTGTGTTGGGGAGGAATTTTAAAGCGCCAGGAATCAGGTTTTTTTGTTTAAAAAAAAAACCACACAGAAACCACATGCAAACCGTGTTTTGTTGCAATCCTTGATCTGGTGTAAAATGGTGACTGGTGGGTTTCAGTCTGTGGTTTTAAATGGGAACAATGATAATCTTGCGTGGTTATGTAGAATGCATGGCATTGTCAGTCCCCCTCAGTATCATGAACTACTGGACTCAGGCTGTGACTGGGTTGCTTTACAAGGACAGGTGCCTGTGTTTTGGGTTTATAAATTATTTATTTTAAGCTTGATGTGCATGCAAACTGTGTTTTGTATGTTAACCCTGGGAACTCCTTGCTGCTGGGTTATGCAGCCTACCTTTGCCCTGGCTCCGCCTACAGTTGACCTGGCTCCACTCCTAGGCTTGCCGCCGGGGCAGGCCTTACTGTGCCTCCAGCCTCAAAACCCACCAGCCTCCCCTGGCATATTGTATAAATATTTGTGCATGGGAATCGATATTGATAACTATACTGATAATGATATAGAAACCAAAAAGAAAATCTTCATTTGTAACGATACCAATACCGACAATGATAATGAAAATGACATAGGGCTGAAACGGCAACTCCTTTTTCCACTCCGGTATTTCATTCTGCCATTTTGGAATTGCCAGAAAGACACCACATTCCACTAATTCTGCCGGCATCCCGCTAATTCGGAAACTGTCAGAACAATCTTGGAAACTGTCAGAACAAACATTCTTCTGCTACTTCTCAGTGCCAGCAGAAATTGCAGAAGATTGAAACTGCTGGAAAAATCAGTGTTCCACCATTTTCACAGCCGGTGGAAGTAGCGGAATGAAAGTAGTGGAATGGTGGAAGTAGTGGAATGAATGTATGAAGAGGACTGAATGTCTCCATCGCAGTGTGCCGCTCATTGAGGAAGAGCTTTTTCCATTGGAAAAGGCTATTGCAGTGGCTTGCCATTTCAGCCCTAACTGTTATTAATAACAATAATGAAAATGACATTTTTTAATAATGAAAATGAAAAACAAAAACTACATGGGGGCCTGGTACACCCCCCTACTCCTTTGGAACAAAATGAAATACAAGAGGAGGGAATACTGATGAGTGCTAATTTAGAGAAGTATAAATATTAAGCATTAGGGGTGGGACCCCGGGGCAATTAACGGATACTGGATTTACCGGTTTCCGGTTGTCAAAGAACCGGATTCTCGGATTAAATCCGGTATCCGGTACCAGTTTTATTTCATTGATTTCAATGGGGCACTGTGTCCCCATTGAAATCAATGGAATACAATTCCAGAATTCCTCCCCCCTCCCACTCCCAGGCTGCGCGGGTGGAAGGGGGGACACCCACCACCCACCCTGCCCAGCCTGGATTTTTGTTAAAAAAAAGAGTCGCCCCCCCCAGCACCAGCGGCCGCGGCGTCCCCGCAGCCGCCGGTAAGTATAGACCCGATCCCTGGGGGGGTGTTTAACACCCCCCCAACCCCCCAGGGATCACCCCTACTACAAGTGACAGTGCTGCTGTACCTTTCTTTGCAGAGCTCCGGGTGCAGCGGCGGCGGCAGCGGGCGGTCCGGAGGCCTCAGCGCCGGCTGTGGCTGCCGGCGTCAGAGACGCTCTAGGCCTTCCGGGGAGCTTTATAGGTCAAAACCAACAACTTGAATCAGGCCCAAAAGACTATAGGCAGCCAGTGCAGAGAACAGAGAATTTATTTTATTTATTTATTTACAAAACATTTATATCCCGCACCCTCCTGCAACTCGGAAGCTTGGGGCGGCAATCAACATTAAAACATCACAATAAAATCATCTAATTACAATATAAAATATATAAAATTAACACATAAAATAGTGGCTAACAAATAAAAAAAAATCCCTCCCCACCCCCTCCCCAAAGGCCCGGCGGAACAACCAGGTCTTACAACATCTGCAGAAAGAGGGGAGGTCAGGGGATAGATGGGCCTCCAATGGGAGACAGTTCCACCGCCAATGTGCAGCCACCAAGAACTCCCTCTCCGCCGTTGCCACCTGGCATATCTGGGGGACTTCGAGTTGGACATCCCCGACCGACCACAAGGGCTACGAAATGACCCAAGGCTTGAGGTGGTCTCACAGGTAACCAGGACCCAAGTCATTTAGGACTTTATAAGTCATAACCAACACCTTGAATTGGGCTCGGAAGACAATAGGAAGCCAGTGCATAGTCCGGCACATTGGTGTAATGTGCTCGTGGCAGCCGGTCTCCGTTAGGAGGTGGGCCGCCGCATTCTGCACTAGCTGCAGCCTCCGGACCATCATAAAGGGTAGCCCTGCATAGAGCGCATTGCAGTAGTTCAGTTGAGAGGTAATGAAAGCATGGATGACGGTGGCCAGATCCGAATCTGAGACATATGGCTGGAGCCATCGCACCAGATGCAGTTGGCGGAATGCTGCTCTCCCCAAAGCCTTCACCTGACAGTACAGGCAGAGCTGCAGGTCAAGGGGCACCCCCAGACTACGGACCTGAGAGGCCAGAGGGGGGAAGACACCATCAATGACAGGAGCCACCACCCCCTCAGCCCTACACACCATCACCTCCGTCTTGTTGGGATTCAGCCTCAGACGGCTCGTCCTCATCTAATCCCCCACAGCTGCCAAGCATTGGATAAGCACCAAGACTGCTGGGCCTGGGTCTCCAGAAAATGAGAAGTAGAGTTGTGTATCATTGGCCTACTGATGGCATTGCATGCCGAACCCTCTCTCACCCAACAATTGCATATACACGGTGAGCAGGAGAGGAGACAAAATAGAGCCCTGCAGAACTCCATACGTGAGATTCTAGGGAGATGATGTACATTATCTAAGAACCAATCACTGAGTTCTCTCTTCCAGGAATGAGCGGAACCATTCAAGAACAATTCCGCTCACCCCAGCCCGGTCCCGCAGCCTTGCCACCAACATCTCATGGTCAACGGTATCATACATCGCCGACAGATGCTGTAAGATTAAAATTGAGGATCTGGCCGTATCCAATTCATGGCGCAGGTCATAGACCAAGGCCACAAATGCAGTCTCCATGCCAAACCCGGGGAGAAAACCAGACTGCGAGGGATTAAGAAAACCAACCTGGTCCAGATGTCGCTATAACTGTCGGGTCACCACCCGCTCAATAACCTTTCCTAAAAAGGGAAGGCTAGAGAGTGAGACTGGCCGATACCTGGCTAGGGAGCCAACATCCCAAAATGGCTTTTTGAGCACAGGATGCACCACCGCCTCTTTGAAATTGCTCGGCACCCTGCCCACCCTAAGGGAGGCATTGACCACCCCTGCCAGCAATGGCTATAATGTCTCCCAGATGGCCTTCACCAGTCAGGACGGGTACGGATCTAATTCACAACAGGTGGTCTGAACAGTCCCAAGGACATCCACCGCATCAGCAGATGACACCCACTGAAATTGATCCCACAAAAACAGACATGACAGGGCTTCCTGTACCTCTGATACAGCCACTTCCATAAATGCAGCATCGAGATTGTGGTGAATCTGGATAATTTTATCTGCAAAAAAATCAGCAAACATGTCACATGCCTTCCAATCTTGATGATCATTCACTCGATGACCTCATTGCCTTCTGGGACAGCTTGTTGGCTGAGGCTATCTCCTCAGCTGCAAAACTCCAGTTCCAGACAGAGAGAGGCCGGACTGACCAGCCTCTGCACCACATGGAAAAGCTCCACGAACATTATTTTGAAGACACGATGAGGGCAGCAAAGAACTCATTTTTTTTTCTGCCTGCACAGCAACAGCATAAGCTCTTAAACTAGCTTTATGCTGCAATCAGTCAGCTTCAGCACAAGTCTGGTGCCACCATTGCTCCAACCGCCATCCATCCTGCTTCATCCGGTGCAGGTCCTCTGTAAACCATGGCTACCCCCGCTGTCAGCTCTCCAGAAGCGGACATTTGGGAGCCATTCAGTCGATAGCCTCAGCCAACAAGCTGTCCCAGAAGGCAATAAGGTCATCGAGTGAATGATCATCAAGATTGGAAGGCATTTCCCCCAGAGCATTCCAGAATCTATCTGGTTCCATAAGTCTCTGGGGGCAAACCCAATGAACTGCCCCTGCACCTTTCATGGGCCTGATATTCACCAGAAGACTGGTCTGAAGGAGGTAATGATCCTTCCATACTGTTACATCCCCCACCGGATCCCCCGTCTCAAGGCCGGTGCAGAACATCAGGTCAAGGGTATGTCCCCCCTCATGTGTTGGGCCTTTAACCCTCTGAGACACTCCCATGGTTGTCATGGTGTCCATGAACTCACGCTCTGCTCCCCCTAAATTGGCATCGGCGTAGATATTGAAATCCCCCAAGACCAGAGTCTTCGGGGATGGCAAGACCACCTCCGATACCAATTCCGCTAGAGCATGTAGGGATGCTGCGGTACAGGTAGGTGCACAGTATACTAAAAGTAGTCCTAATCTGTCTCCCACTAAATCGATTATGAGGTGGACCCCCTCAATACCCGAGATGGTCTGCACAGGATACCACCTCACAGACCAAGTATACTTAAAAACAACAGCTACACCACCTCCGCACCCCTCTGATCTATGCTGGTGCTGCACACAGTATCCGGCTGGAACAAGGTCAGTTAATATCGGCCCTGACTCATTGTCCAGCCAGGTCTCTGTAATACATACGAGGTCAGCTGATTGAACTAGGATCAATTCCTGGATCGTTGTTGATTTATTACAAACCGACCTCGCATTTAACTGAAACAGATCTAGACCAGGGGCTCCTCCGATCATGATCCCTGTATCACCTGCCTGGGGACCTATGCAGGAAACAGGAACTAAATGTCTGTTCCTCCCCACAGTTGGTCTCTGCCTCCCAGAGAGATCATAATTACCACAGCCCATCATGACCCTGCAGCTGTGGATACCCTCCCAGTCCCCTCCCTCCCCCCAGTGGCCATCCCGCCGGACCCCTGAGGACACACCCTCCTCTCCAGCCCCTTTCCCTCCCTCCGTCCCTCCCTCCCCTCTCACTGGGAGACCAAAACCCCCCACCCTTGTTGTGTCAAAAACCCCTCTCTCACCAGGGGGGTGTACCAAATCCTCCCCAACCCAACCCAATCCAATCCCCTCCCCATCCCCACATATGCAGGGAGGAGACTATATTAACCTCCCTTCCCCCCAACACCCTTTCCCCCCTCCCCTGGTCTGCCCTCTCACTGGGAGACCAGAACCCCCTACCCTTGTTGACTCAGACCTTCCTCTCTCACCAGGGGGGCATACCCAAGGCTCCCCAACCCAATCCCCTATCCACCCCCCATATACATGGGGGGGGGCTATAATACCCCATCCAATTAGTATATATCCCAAACATCTACACTAAAATGTCCATGCCCAGCCTCCCACAGCCCTCACCCAAGGGCCTTTTGGCACAGTTGCTAGGTGCGCGGCCTGTGGCTACACCGGGCCGCTACCTCCCTCCCACTGGAAGTCACCTGGAGGTTGGGAGGAGCCTCCAACCCCCATCCCCACCCCTCCTACAATGGAGGGGGGATACAGCTGTCTCAGGGGGGCTCTATCCCCTCCCCTTTCGGGGTGAGCCTACCTGGCTCCCAGCCCCCACGCTGGTCTGGGGTTCCATCGGTGGCAGGGCTGTAGCAGTGGCAATGGTAACAGTGGCTCAGCAGTGGCATGGTGGTGAAAGGTATGCTGCATGAGGGGGGACATACCTTAGACCTGATTTTCTGCAGTGGCCTTGAGGCGGGGGATCCATTGATGGGGGGGACGTAGGGTTGGTACCCTTTTCATGGATGGATCATTACCTCCTATGGGCTGGTCCCCTGGTACAGGTCGGTCCCCAGATAGGTGCAGGACCCGTTCAGATGGTCCGCTCCCAGAGGCAGACAGAATTGGTAAGGTTCCAGAATGCTCTCTGTGAAATATCTTCAGTCCTTGACAGCTGCTCACTCGATGACTTTATAACTTTGTGGAACAATTTGTTGACTGAGGCCATCAACTGGACGGCTCCTAGATGTCCGCTTCCTGGATATCAACATCACAGGTCCCTGTGGTAGAGTTTTGCACCTGGGACCCCCTTTGGAAGTGTTCCCCCCCCCCGGTCAACTCCCCCAAGGCTGTCCCACCAGGCAGGCAGGGAAAACCCCTCCCTCCCCATATATCCCATATTCTCACTCTCACTAGAGGCATAGCCCCCTGGGATCAATCCCTTCTCTCACTGAGGGGAAGGATTCCCCCCCCCCACCATCCCAGTCCTCCTGCCCTCTCCTCTCACCAGAGGGACAGGTCATACCCTATTAACTGCCTGTTTAAACATCAAATGAACCCCCAACCACCAATAAGTTATAATCCACCCCTCCCCAAACATTAAGGTCCACCAAAAAGATCAGCCGCCCAGGTTTTACAGGCACAAAATTGCATCAGTTCAGCCGTTTACCCTATTGCCAATAAATATTCTCCCAGGCCCTCCGCCCTCTCACCCCTTCCTAGGGTGCTTTGACCTGCAGCAGCACAGGGCCAGGAACCACTTCAAGTCTCCCCCCACCCCCACTGATCTTGGCTGATCTTGGGGGAGCCCCTGACCCTGCCCTCTTACCTCCTGCAAGGGGTGTGTGTGGAGTCTCTGAGGTTCAGGTGTCTGGTCCCCTGCTGGGACGAACCCTCCTTGGCTCCCAGTCCCCAACATCGGCAGCAGGTGGTAGGCGGTAGCTGGTGCATAGTGGCGTCTGCTCAGTCCACATGTGCCACTAAGAGCAAGTGTTAAATATAAAATGAATATGTCATAGAAAATCATGAAGGCAACGGCACATAATGAGCTTTAACTAGGAAAGGATGTCAGAAACAATAGGAAGGAGTTCTACCAATATGTCAAATGCAAGAGCAAGACTAAGGAAGCTGTGGGTCCACAGTTCAATGGGGAAGGTGTGGTGTTAACAGAGTCACAGAAGGCTAAATTGCTGAATTGCTACTTTATCTAAGTCTTCTCAAAAAAGGTAAGCTGTGGACTGATGCTCAAAAAAGAAGTCATGGACAACAAGATGGAAGAGGATACAGAATATAGTAAGTAATAACTTGAATGAATTTAAATAGGAAAACTTGAATTAATTTAAATTGGTGGAACTTGTCAAACTGTATTCTAGTATCCTGAAGCTGAAGGAATCTCAGAGCCACTAGCAATTAACTTTGAAAACTCAATAGAGAAGAGGCGAGGTCCCAGGGGACTGGAGAAGAGCAAACATAGAGCCTGTTTTTAAGAAAAGAAAAAGGAAGAACAAATCATGCCAAACCAATCTAGTTTCCTTCTCTGACAGGGTAACAAGGTTAACTGACAAGGGGAATGAAGTCAACACAATATATCTCAAATTCACTAAGGCTTTTGACATGGTCCCACATTATATTCTCCTAAGTAATCTGAAAAAATGTGGGCTGGATGGAATTAGGATTAGGCAGGTTCACAGTTGGCTGAAAAAGAAATACTCAAATTGGAATGCAAGAAGAAATTAGAAGGAGGTATCAAGTGGCATGCACAGAGATCTGTCCAGGGTCCATTCCTCTTGAACATTTTTATTAATGACTTGGAGGAGAGACCATTCTCTCCAAATCTGTAGATGACACAAAATTGGGAGGGCCTGCAAGTGCTTTAGAGAACAGGATTAGGATACAAAATTATCTAGATAAAATAGAGAGTCATGCTGTAAGAAACAAAATGAGGTTTAACAAAGACAAATGCAAAGTATTGCACATAGGAAGACAAAAAACCCCGCAGATGCACAAATGTAAAAATGGGGATAACTGGCTAGGAAGTAGCACTGAAGAGATTCATGTGAATCTGCAGAGGAATCTGCTTCAATTTACATGGTGTTAGTTATCGGGTGGCTTTTGATGGCAGTTTTTAATAAGGCCAGGGTTTAGGTCCATGTGCACTGTGAGGAGCGCCAACAGACATCCAGTAAGTGGGGGTGGTTTACATGGGTCAGGCCAGGTGTGCATCCCTACCCACAAGCTGCTTCTTCAGACCCTTGCACAGAGCATCCCAGGTTTTCCCCCGATGCGCTGTGCGTGAGGTCACAGGAGTGCACGTCCACCCCCACCATCTTCAGATGGGCACTCAGGTGAGCAGGGGATGGATGGGGGTGGGTGGGTGGGCACGTCCCATTTAAAAATGGCCAGTGAATCAATGTCCTATCATAAGGACTGATATGTAAACTGTGCCTAAATCATGCGATTTGGGGTTTAGGTTTCAGAATCTCCAAAATGTATGTTTTTATTTAAACCAATTTCTTTTCTTTCTTTTTTTGAACAGATTAAAATTTAAATTGTTCAGCATGATTCTAAAGGAAGGTGAAGTGGGCTTTGTAGCTTAGTTCAGTTCATACTTGCTTGCAGAGAAGATCAGTGAAGCAAACTGTTTTGCCATTTAACCCCTGCTTTTAGAAATAAGGTGCTCAGTAGGTCATGGCAGTCTTAAATGATGTCTGTTTTCTTGTGCCAATGCTGTCACTTGACAGAAGCAATAAGTAGGCCAGGACCAATCTACTGACCAGAAATTGATAAATCTGCTGAGACTCACAAAGGGTAAATCCTCTGTTGTTGTTGATTCATTCTTTGCTGGTGCTACTTAGGAGTCCATTGGCGCTGCTGTAGGCAGTGCTTAATTTATAAAAAAAAATTAATTGCTGGGACCCAAACCTGCCTCTCAAGCCACGGCTTCTGTCTCATAAGGTATGTCCCCCACTCCAGAACTTGACAGAGTAGGGAAATGAACCCTAGTCTCTAACTACTAGTAATCTAATCACTAGACTAAACTGCCTCTCTACAGCTGAAAACAAAACAGGAGTTCTTGTGACTGAATCTATATTGATGACCAGCATAGGGGATGGGGCACAGAAGTCATTAATGAAAGCCAAATAAACCGTGCAGGGTTCTTCTGGCTTTAATTTCTAATGGTGAAATGGCCAATATCAGGCCTTTCCCTGGCCGTTCCCAGTTCTGGTTGCACTCCCCTAGTGGGAATATTGCCTGGGTCTCAGCCTCCCCTTGTATTTAATTGCTGGCAAGCCCCCTCTCCCCACCCCCCAAAAAAGAAACCCCGGCTGTATGTCCTGTTTATGTGCAGGGGTTTTCCCCAGTCTGCTATACATGAGCTGAAAATATTACCCACAATGCCACAAATGTTAGAACTATGATAACCTCCCTCCCTGTCCACATCCGCCTTGCCCCCTCCCTTCATACCTTCAAATCTCTCCTTAAAACTCACCTCTTTAGCTCTGCTCTGTCTGACTCTTTATCCTGCTGAGCCACTATTCCTATACCTACGATCGGTTTACCCTTATCCTTGCAACATGGACCTGCCTGCTGTCATTCTCATCGTAACCAAGCCAAGTACGTGCACTTGAGACCTCGCATCTTCATGAATGTTAGACCCCTTGTCTCTCCCTCTGTTCCCCTTCCTAAGTCTCTCCCCCAGCTCCTGTCTCTCAGATTGTAAGCCCTAGGGGCAGGGACTGTGTCTATTTTATTACTTTGTAAAGTGCCAGGTACACTGCTGGCGCTATATAAATGTTTGTTATTAATAATAATAATAATAATAATAATAATCTTTTTTTCCTTTTTTTTAATCAATACACAGTAGCATATGTCTTGGAAATTGTGCACCTGCTGGAGAGCAGTGTCTCTCAATTCTGCTGGGGATAAGAGATATTAGTAACTGGGGAAGGTTTTGATACTTCTTTTGAAATACGGGTGTTTTATTACTTAGGCACTTCATGCAAACTCAGCTAATTGGCAGTTGACTCCCTTTTTTCCTTCTTAATTATTAAGTTTCACAAAGTTACAAATAAAGGTACTGAAATTTATTTCCCTGCTAAGTCAAACTGTGTGCGCGCAATGTTGTAGATCAGGCTATAGTATTTCACTAATAATAATTGGTAAAAACAGATGTGCGGGTTGCGGGACTGCTCCCCATGCCTCCCTGGGGTGGAAAATTCTGGGGAATATGGTCCGGGGCAGGTTGACGTGACCGCAGCCAGGGAACCACCCTGCCAGCTGCATGACCCAGGTATGGCTGGAAGCACAACAAACATGTGGGCAGCAGTTGTCCCCACCCCCTCCCCGCCCAACGTTCTGCTCCATGCACCCACCCCTGCCATGATGGGCAGCCATGGTGGTAAACGTGGTAGAGCCATGGCTGCTGTCCATGGTTGCTCCTGGCCTCTGCCTAGAAAGCCGTGGCTGCACAGAGGTGCTAGCTTGCTTTTGGCACAGTCAGGTGGGCCTTAGTCCATGCTGTGACCTTGGAGATTGTCTTGTCTGGCAGTCACAGCCTGGGCTAGCCACCAACACCCTCCTGGGCAATTCTTGACCAACATCTGGCAGTGTGTGCCCAGTGTTACACATGCCCAGGGCCAAAGCTGGCCCAAATCATGTCTGTTTTTACCCAGTGTCTGGGACCAGTCAGGTGCACTTTGCCTTCTGGAGACTACTGAAGAGGGTTTGTTTTGTTTTTTACCCAAAGGGATATATTGGTCCAAACTCCTAATTCAAGAAGGTAAGAATCACATTTTTTTTCTCTGACGTATAGAAATGGATAGAAATATTATTTTTTCCCCCCATTCTGTTGCATTTCCATCCTGTTGCATTTACAAGTAGGTACAAATTTATGGTGGCTTCTCAGAATAAAAAAAGTAAATAAAAAAATCTTTGTACATTAGCTCCTTTCAGTACCTGCCTGTGTACTGGTAAAAGGAACAAGATTATCAGGGCAGGACTTGCCTTCTGTAACTTAGGTTACTTTTAGACAAGTGTGGCATGCTCATGCCTGGAAAATCACGCATATTTGAAAAAGAGTGCGGGCTGCATTTAGACATGTGGGAATGTGTGTTATCACGCTTGCACATTTTTTTTAAAGGCACAAAAGAAAGACCACGATGTTTGAGCTCTTTCATTCATGTCTTTAAAAAAAATCGTGAGCACGATAACACTTGTCCCCATACGTCTAAACCCCGCCTGTACCCTTTTTCAAAGGCTTGTGATTTTCAGGCATGAGTGCACTGCGCTTATCTAAAAGCAGTCTTATATATTTTAATTTTTTAAAGGTAGTTTTAACAGGCTCAGTAGGAGAACTGTTTGAAGAGCTGAGGTGGGTCAGGTCCTGGGGGGGTCAAATGCAACTTGCTACAGGCAAAGAGATTACAGAGCGGACTATTAAAGAGTCAGTTTGGAATTGGTGAGATCATTGGGTCACATGTAAAGCAACAGCTAACAAGGGCAAGGAAGACTGGATCAGCTATGGGGTTTGAATTTTGACTGGGAGAGGAATAGCACATCAGACTTTGGCCTTAATTTAAATAATGGTAACTTGCTCAAATCAATCTCTTGCTAGGCCAAGAACTCATCCTGGGCAGACAATTTGACTACTCGGGTTGGAAACTCTTCCTCCAGAAGGCATATCTTTTCCCCAGCTATTTGCCCTCTGCTCCAATTGGACAGTCTTCCTAGCAACCAAAAGTAGCTCTAGCTGGGATATTTCTTTATTTTCCAAATTTATACCCCATCCCTCTTGAAAACAGCTCAGGGCGGCTTCCAACAATAATAAAATACATATAAAAACAAATATAAAAACAATTTAAAAACATCAAAAATACAATTTAAGTATTTAAAACAGGGCCCCNCCTGTCTGGTCCAACTTTGTGGGGGGAGTTTCAGGAAGTGACGCCAGCTGATGCAGTGAATGTTCTGGGGTCTGTGAGAGCCACCAGTTGTGAACTTGATCCTTGCCCGTCCTGGTTGGTGAAAGCCTCCAGGGAGACATTGGAGACGGTGCTGGCAAAAGTGGTTAACGCAGCAGGGGAGGCTGTCGCCCACCTTCAAGGAGGCTGTGGTGCGCCCCCTGCTGAAGAAACCATCATTAGATGTGGGCGCTCTCGCCAGCTACCAACCTGTCTCTAACCTTCCCTTTTTAGGGAAGGTTATTGAGCGGGTGGTGGTGATCCATCTCCAGGCGCATCTGGACAGCATCGGATTTCTGGACCCTTTTCAATCTGGGTTTCGTCCTGGCTATGGCACTGAGACAGCGTTGGTGGCCTTGGTCAACGATCTCCACCGGGAGATGGATGCAGGAAGTTCTACATTTCTTATCCTGCTAGATCTCTTGGCCGCTTTTGATACTGTGGACCATGGGCTGCTGTTGAGATGACTGCAAGACCTGGGGGGTCTGGATGGGACTGTTTTTGAATGGTTCCCCTCATTCCTCTCAGGGAGAAGCCAGCGGGTGGCGTTGGGGGCTGAAACATCTTGCCCCCATGCCTTGCCCTGCGACGTTCTGCAGGGTTCCATCCTGTCTCCTTTATTATTTAATGTATATACACAGCCCTTGGGCGAGGTCGTGAGAGGGTTTGGAGTGCGATGTCACCAATATGCTGATGATACCCAGCTGTACCTCTCTTTTTCAGATGACCCAGACCCTGCTGTCTCATTGCTATCCCACTGTTTGGAGGCCATGGCAGAGTGGATGTGGCAGAGCAGACTGAAGCTCAACCCCGATAAGACGGACGTGGTGGTGGTGGGGAGGGCGAGGGAGGGGTCAGCCCCCCTGATTGGGGGGGGTTCGCCCTCCTATAGCTCAGCAGGTTCGGAGTCTGGGGGTGGTGTTGGACTCAGATCTCCACCTGGATTGACAGGTGGAGGTAGTGCCTTCTGCCAGTTGTATCTAGTGTGGAGTTAGCGTCCATACATCTCCGGGCTGGACCTGGCCTCCCTCATCCATGTCTTAGTCACCTCGAGGCTGGACTACTGTAATGTGCTCTACGTGGGACTGCCCTTGTTCCTGGTCCGGAGCTGGTGCAGAATGCGGCGTCCCAGCTTCTGATGGGGACGGGTCATCGGAAGCATATAACACCTGTGCTCCGGGGTCTGCATTGGTTGCCAATAGCATGTCGAGCCAGGTTCAAGGTATTGGTATTGATCTATAAGGCCCTTCACAGTCTGGGTCCCTCGTACCTCAGGAACCACCTCACCTTCCGCACCCCAGAGTGGCTCCTTCGGTCTGCCAGGGGTGCCTTCTTGGAGGTCCCCCGTGTTAAGTGGGGAGCCACAATGGAGAGGGCATTATCGGTGGCCAGGCCATGTCTTTGGAATTCCCTCCCGGAGGAAGCTCGCCTGGCCCCAAGCCTTTTGACATTCCGACGGGTTTGTAAAACCTGGCTGTTCGCCCAGGCCTTTGGGGAGGAGGGGGGGAGGGGAGGAGGGGGGAGGGGGGTTTAGGGTTTTAGCTCTTCCTTACCTTTTATTTTGATCTTATTTATTTTTCCCAACCCTGTTTTGGTTTTTAAATTGCTGTGTTGTTTTTTAAAATATTATTATTATTATTATTATGAATGTTTTTATTAAATTGTACCTACGTGGCCCGGAGGAAGCTCGCCTGACCCCAAACCTTTTGACATTCCGGCAGGCTTGTAAAACCTGGCTGTTCACCCAGGCCTTTGGGGAGGAGGGTTAGGGTTTTAGCTCTTCCCTACCTTTTATTTTTATCTAATTTATTTTTCCCAACCCTGTTTAGGTTTTTAAATTGCTGTGTTGTTTTTTAAAATATTATTATGAAGGTTTTTTATTAAATTGTACGTCGCCTCGGGATGCCATAGGCATGGGGGGCGACTAACAAATGCATAAAATAAATAAATAAATAAATAAATTTTAAAACAGGAGTGTAGGGCCGCCATCCAAATCACCGCTAACCAACTTTTCTGGCCCAATTCAGTCCTACTAGCTACCATTGGAGTACCTCGAGGAGCTCCCAGGAGAAATTGGAGAAATTTATTTTGTGGGACATTCAAACTGCATGACGTAAGAATGGCACACAACTCTGCACCATACATAAACTGGGATTGGACCTTAGCATTGAATATCTTAATAGCAAGATCAAACTGAGTCTTGCCCTGATATTTAAAAAGGCATCCAATAGCATGGGCCAGCCCCTTTGAGGTGACTATCGCCTCATTATAATGTACATTCCATTTATACGTAGCTTGAAAATGAATTCCCAGATATTGAAACCTATTCGCTTGCGACAGAAAAAATCCATCAACCTCCCACTTATACGTCTTCCTTTCCTTTGTAAAAACCATAATCTTAGATTTTTCTTAATTTATCTTTAAATAATTCAATTTGCAGTAACTCAAGAAAGCTTGCAGTTGTCTTTTATTTATTTATATTTATTTATTTTCCAAATTTATACCCCGCCCCTCCTGAAAACAGCTTCCAACATAAAATACATATAAAAACAAATATAAAAACAATTTTAAAACATCAAAAATACAATTTAAGTATTTAAACAGGGCCCATTCAACATTAAACAATAAACCGGGTAGGGGAGATTAAAAAAAACCCTAACCCTTCCCCACCCCAACCCCAAAGACCTGAGCAAACAGCCAGGTTTTACAACACCGCTGGAATGTCAACAGGCTTGAGGCCAGGCGAGCTTCCTCCAGAAGGGAGTTCCAAAGGCGTGGCCAGGTCACCGAGAATGCCCTCTCCATTGTGGCCCCCTGCTTTACGTGGGGAACCTTCAGGAAGGCACCAGCGGCTAACCGAAGGAGCCACTCCGGGGCGCAGAGGGCGAGGCGGTCCCTGAGGTACGAGGGGTCCAGACCGTAAAGGGCCTTATAGATCAACACCAAAACCTTGAACCTAGCTCGGCACACTATTGGCAACCAGTGCAGAGTCTGGAGCACAGGTGTGATGTGCTCCCGACAACCCGTCCCTGTAAGGAGCCGGGCTGCCGCATTCTGCACTAGCTGCAGCCTCCGAACCAGGAACAAGGGAAGCCCCACATAGAGCGCGTTGGAGTAGTCCAGCCTCGAGGTGACAAAGGCATGGATGAGGGAGGCCAGGTCCGGGCCGGAGACGAACGGACACAGCCTTCGCACCAGACGCAACTGGCGAAATGATTCAGTTCAGTGCTGCCAGCATAGAGGACAAATGGGTGTTCTGGCTGCTGTATGTCTGTGTAAGGAGTAGGTATGGGACACCAGGGAGAATACCGGATACCGGATTTATTGGTATCGGATCTCCCCGGTATCAGATTTACCGGTATTGGCATACCAGTTATTTAACATTGGGTGGTTTACCAGTTTTTTAACATTGTGACCATTGAAGTAAATGGCCGCAATGTAAAAAAAAATGGTAACCACCCAATGTTAAAAAAACAGTATGCCAATACCAGTGATTATTGGATTATCTGATTAATTGGATATACCTGATCATCGGATTTATCTGATACTGATATTCCCACCCCTAGTAAGGAGTGAGGGATGTCTGGGTTATGGGCGGATCTGAAGCTTGGGGTGCAGGAACAAGGTCAGAGACAGAGGAGGGGATCAGGACAAGGAATGGGTGAACAAGACTAGGAAAACAGGGGTGTGCATGTCATTTTTAAAATTACAATAAGAAGGTCCATCTTTGTATAACTATGACCATCCACAAGTTTAACAGTGCACTCCAGACAAATTTCAGAATGATTGGATAATGTGTTCTGATGTGATCTGTTCAGCGCGTGCCAGATGTTCATCACGCTCAATACCTACATGGGGTCAATTTCAACCACGCTTCCCGGGCTAACCAGGGGAATATCCCGGGAAGCGTGGTCAACAAGATCCCCACTGGGAACCAACAAAAAGTAACATCTGGATGCCTGTCCCCGGGCGGAACCAAAGGAAACGAGCCCCAGCCGTGGACAAAGCACGCAGCATCACTGCCAGGCAACCAGCAACAACACAGACACCGGAGGGAGATTTAAAGGGAAATCAGCCGCAGGCAAGCGTGGCGGGATGGAGTGAGGAGGGAGGCAGAAGAGAGCGGCGGGCAACAGAGCGACGGTGGAGGAGGAGGAGGTGGCAGGGGCAGCGGTGGAGGTGGAGGTAGCACAGGCAGAGGAGGGGGANTGGCTGCCCCTGCCCCCCTTCCCGACCTTTCCCTTGCACGCGTGTGTGTGTGTGCCCGGGCGTGTGGTCTTGCAGTGTGTCCTGCTGAGGGTCCACTGTGTGTGTGCGTGCTGTGTGTGGCACCTGTCAGCCTGTTCTCCCTCCTCCCCCCTCACTTCCCGTTTCCCTTGTGTGGGTGTTCCCTTGTGTGCCTTTTGGCTTCGTTTGCCCTCAGTCAGCCATGTCTGTGTCCCGCCCCTGCCCGGTGCCTTCTGGGTGTTTTGACCATGGCCAGGGATCGGCGTCATGTCTGTTGCACTGTCCCAGTCCGTGGTGGTTCAGCCCAATTCCCGGTCGTGGTCTTGGTCCCGTCACGTCTGTTTGTGGCTTTTATTCGCCCCAGCCCGTGGTTGTTTTGTTCGCCCTCGCTGGGGGTTCACTGTGGTGAACCAGCCACCCATAACGTCTGAAATCACCCATAGTTTACATATCCAGGATGTCCAATTACCATCACAATCACATCCTTCAGCACGGTGACAGAGGACATAAGAGAATCTGTATTGACTCATTTTCTGCATATGCTGTGCAGGCATATGAAATTGGAACCCTTTATCACATAGTTCTGATATTTAGTACAGTTGATCCTGAAAGTGTGATATACAGCTCTGACAAATTCCATGTACACTGGTTGGACTACAAAGTCGTTACAGTCAGACATACATTTATAAGCTAATTGCTTATACTACTGGGATAGTTTATCAAATCCTTCTGAAATGTGGCATAGATAGTAATCATAAGAGGTGATATAAAATTGTCAAGTTTCATCCACATTAGATGAGAGACAAAAACATCATAGCCACAAATGTATATACAGATGTGTGCAAAATAAGACAATTCAACTGCTTATAAAATCGGATTCCTTTATCCAATCTTTCTGAAATCTGGTACACATAATGCTTTTCATTTGGGGTACAATCCTCTCCAATTTTCATCTAAATATAGTGGAAAACAAAAAAGGTACAGCCAAAAATGTGTTTTCCATTTAAAACAATGGAAAGAAAAACTGAAAGAAAAAAGAAAACAACATTTTGATATTTATGAAAATGAAAATAACAGATTTTAATAATGAAAATGAAAAACAAAATCAAAAAATGACATGGGCCCCTGGTGCTCACCTCTAGAAAACAAGGGCACAGAATTAGGGATCAATGACAAGGCAGTGTGAAGTAAGGCACAAAAAAGCTCACAATTTACTATGTATGCCAACTTTCAGAAGGATTGGATAAAGGGTCCTGGTGATATAGGGATTTAACTAATAAATGTATGTCTGACTGTAACATCTTTGTACCAGTGTATGTCCACCAGTGTACCATTCATGTCCACCAGTGTACATGAAATTTGGCAAGGCTGTATCTCATACATTCAGGATCATTTCTGCCAAATATCATAAAGATGTTATAAAAGGTCCCTATTTTATATGCCTGCACAGCATAGGCCAAGAAGGAGCCTATGCCAGGTATTCTCTTACGTGTCTCTGTGGTATAAGTTTGGTTTGTGATGCCAATAGGCCAGCAGAAATGTCAACCAAATATCCTCATTCTGTGCTGTGATCATCCCAACATCTCTCCCCCACTTGTTACTGGGAAGTCAGAAGCATCTGTTTAAGAAAGAGCCAATAGATGTTCTCCTATGTTCTCTGTCACAGTGCTGCAGGATGTGATTGTGATGATAATTGGCCAGCCTGGATGTGTAAACTATGTCTCCTGATTTCTGGAATAATATTTCCAAACTCCCAGTTATGGGACTGGGGCTTTGCCCTATGCCCGCCTCAGGACCGCTCCCTATGCCTGCTTCAAAGGCACCACCGATTGGTCCTGTAAAGCTGGAAGCATGCAGTAATTGTCCAGTGAATGTGTCTGTCAATCTTTTGGGTTTCTCCCCATCCTGCCTCCTACAGACGCCCTCCCCCTGTCATGACAAGTGCCTGCCTCTGACTGGCACTGCATGTGCTGCTATTTATCTGAATAATGGTCTTCTAGGGGACATCTTCAATTGCTTATAAAATTGGTACCCTTTATCAAATTGTCCTGTACTTTGTCAGAGAAGACAGGGAAAGTGTGTGATACATTCCTGCTAAATATCTTGTAAACAGGATGAAATATAAAAATGTTACAGTTGGAAATGCATGTTCACATTAATGGCTTATATCATCAGGACACTTTATCCAATCATTCTGACATTTGTAAGAATTGGTAATCTATATGACTAGCATAATTCTCCCAGGATTCATGCAAATTGGATGGAAGATAAAGAAGTTGTACCCAGGAATGTGTATGCAGCTTTTCTTAAAATCACAATATTCAATTACTTATAAAATTGATTACTTTAACCAATCTTTCCTAAATTTTGTATACATATTGCCATCCATTAGGGTTCCATCCTCCCAAAGTTTCATAATAATTGAATAATAATAAAAATATTATAGTCGAAAATACGTTTTTCAGTGTTCCCCCATTATTTTGGGGGGAAAAAAATTCATTTTTATTTTTATTTTCTGTTTTTGTTATTTCAATAACAAAAAGGAAAATATATTTTTTTGTTTTTTATAATAAAAAACACAAATTTCACACCCCTAATTCCTGGGCCTGCATTGGCAACTTAGTTGCCAATGGAGGGCCTGCAACATGTATTTTTCATAAGTGTGCCTTAAAAATTTGCATAGGTGGCAACCCTACTTAACCCCTACCTCTGCTACTGTTCAGTCTGTCACTAGTGAAACCTGGACTCCAGGAGCTCTGAATCCCATAGCATCAGGGTATCCAAAAGGATCATATCTGCCCCTCATATTGGACTTTGCTGCTGTTGGGCTACACTAGTGGGATGACTGCTGCCCACCTCCCCCCCCAGCTGCTTGTGTCCCAGTGACAGGGGAGTGCAGGATTCATTTCTGTGCAGTTTCTCTCTGGACAAGGGCTGTTGCTGCTGATTTGCTCCTGGGGTGTGTGTGTGTGAGGGGGTGGTAGTGGGAGGAGCTCCTACTGCTTCTCTTTTCCAAGCAAGCAGGTCCCAGTGCCCACTAAAAAAGTCACCATGCATGTACCTGAAGCGTCTGGAGAGATGGTCCTTCCCTGGTCCCTCATTCTATCTGCTGCTGTGTTTAACAGAATTTGAAAACTCAGCTTTGCCATTTTGGGTAAGGAAGAAACCAGGTTATGGAATATTACTATAAACTGTTCACTCTGGTGAGCAATGAACATAACACAGGTCATCATATGACAATCTGGAAACCTAAGGATTCATTTTTTAAAAGGTGCTTTGTCCTCTTCCTTACAGAAATGATGGTCAAAGTATAACCCTTCTGGAGACATGACAGTATAAAAGATTTTCATCTAGAAGGCTGGTCATAGGACATTTTATATTTATTTATTTATTTTAAACATTTGTTAGTCGCCCCCCATGCCTACGGCATCCCGGGGCAACGTACAACTCAATAAAACAATTCATAAACAACAATTTTTGCTTTTTAAAAAACCCTTAAAAACCCAACAATATAAACAGGGTTGAGAAAAATAAAATAAAATAAAATTAAAATTAAAATTAAACACTAACCCCCCCCTCCACAAAGGCCTGGCCGAACAGCCAGATTTTACAAGCCCGCTGGAATGTCAAAAGACTTGGGGCCAGGTGAGTTTCCTCCGGGAGGGAATTCCAAAGACATGGCCCAGCCACCGAGAATGCCCTCTCCATTGTGGCCCCCTGCTTAACATGGGGGACCTCCAAGAAGGCACCCCCAGCAGACTGAAGGAGCTGCTCTGGGACGCGGAGGGCGAGGTACAAGGGGCCCAGATCATGAAGGGCTGTATAGATCAACACCAATACCTTGAACCTGGCTCGGCATGCTATTGGCAAGCAGTGCAGAGTCCGGAGCACAGGTGTTATACGACCCTGACAACCTGTCCCTGTCAGGAGGTGGACTGCCGCATTCTGCACTAGCTGCAGCCTCTGGACCAGGAACAAGGGCAGCCCCACGTAGAGCACATTACATTAGCCCAGCCTCGAGGTGACGAAGTCATGGATGAGGGAGGCCAGGTCCGGCCCGGAGACGTATGAACGCAGCCTCCACGCTAGATACAACTGGCAGAAGGCGGCCTTCTCCACCACCTCCACCTGTTGATCCAGGCGGAGATCTGAGTCCAACACCACACCCAGACTCCAAACCTGCTGAGCTATAGGAGGGCGAACCCCCTCAATTAGGGGGCTGACACCTCCCTCACCCTCCACACCACCATCACCTCTGTCTTATCAGGGTTGAGTTTCAGTCTGCTCTGCTGCATCCACTCCACCATGGCCTCCAGACACTGGGATAGCAACGAGACAGCAGTATCTGGGTCAGCTGAAAAATAGAGGTACAGCTGAGTATCATCAGCATATTGGTGACATCGCACCCCGAACCCTGTCACGACCTCCCCCAAGGGCTGCATATATACATTAAATAATAAAGGAGACAGGATGTAACCCTGTGGAACGCCTCAGGACAAGGCGCGGGGGCAAGATGTTTCAGCTCCCAACACCACCTGCTGGCTTCTCCCTGAGAGGAATGAGTGGAACCATTCAAGAACAGTCCCGTCCAGGCCCCCCAGGTCTCGCAGCTGTCTCAACAGCAGTCCATGGTCCACGGTATCAAAAGCGGCCGAGAGATCTAGCAGGATAAGAAATGTAGAACATCCTGCATCCATCTCCTAGCGGAGATCGTCGACCAAGGCCACCAATGCCGTCTCAGTGCCATAGTCGGGACAGAACCCAGATTGAAACGGATTCAGGAAACCGATGCCATCCAGATGTGCCTGGAGCTGGATCACCACCACCCGCTCAATAACCTTCCCTAAAAAGGGAAGGTTAGAGACAGGTCGGTAGCTGGCGAGTGCATCCACATCTAATGATGGTTTTTGCAGCAGGGGGCACACCACAGCCTCCTTGAGGCAGGGCAACAGACTCCTCTGCTGTAAGGACATATTAACCACTCTCGCCAGTACCTCCTCCAATGTCTCCCTGGAGGCTTTCACCAACCAGGATGAGCAAGGATCAAGTTCACAACTGGTGGCTCTCACAGACCCCAGAACATCCACTGCACCGGCCGACGTCACTTCCTGAAACTCCCCCCACAAAGTTGGACCAGACCTCTCGCTCTCCACCTACTGCCACAATCTGGTGTCAAAGTCACTCTGAATCCAAGCGATCTTGTCTGCAAAGTAGGTGACAAAATCCTCACAGCGGGCCTGGGACAAGTCCCCATCCAGGCAGAGGGAGGCCGGACTGACCAGCCCCTGTACCACCCTAAACAGCTCCGCTGGGCATGAATTTGCAGACGCTATGAGGACAGCAAAGAATTCCTTCTTTGCTGCCCTCACAGCCTCAACATAGGACCTCAAATAGGCCCTATGGAGAAGTCGGTCAGAGTCAGAGCGAGTCCTCCTGCCTACTTGTTTCATACACCACAGCCCCTCAGTAAACCAAGGGGCCCTGTGGTGACAAAACAGAGGCAGGGGGCATCCCTGAGCCACCCTGTCAATGGCCTCCCCCAGCCAGCTATTCCAATGCTGCACTAGCTCATCGACAGAGTGGCCATCCAGGTCCAAGGTTAATCCCTCAGGACCTCTTGGAACTGCGAAGGTTCCATCAGCCTCCAAGGGTGGACCCATCCCCTTCTGGAGGTGGTGTGCTGAGAGACTGGCCTGGAGGAGATAATGGTCCGTTCATGACAAGGGCATAGCCCTAACCTCCCCCACTACTGGACCACCCACCTCAAGACCAGAACTAAAGATCAATTTGAGGGTATACACCCCCCCCCCCATATGGGTCGGGCAGTTTACCACTTGGGAAAAATTCATGGTTGCCATGGCGGCCATGAATTCTCGTTCTGCTCCTACAAGGCCGGCATCAGCATGGACGTTGAAGTCCCCCAGGACCGAAGTCCTGGAGGAGCCCAGCGCCACCTCCAAGGCCAACTCTGCTAGAGAGGTAAGGGATGCTGCCAGACAGGAAGGGGCCCAGTATACCAGCAGCACTCCTAGCATGCCCCCAGCCAAATCAAACACCACATGGAGGGCCACAATACCTGCCATCTCTTGAACTAGATATCTCCTGACAGGCCAGTCTTCTCTAAAAATAATCACTACGCTACCTCCCCGGCCGCCTGTGCGGGACTGGTGCTGCACAGCATCCCCGGCCGGAACGGGATCCGCTAAAGTTGGTCCAGCTAGCTCATCCAACCAGGTCTCCATAATACACACGAGGTCCACAGCCCCATCTGAGATTAAATCCTGGACAACTGGAGTCTTGTTGACAATGGACCTCGCGTTTAGCAGCAACAGCCCCCCACAGGTGGACCTTGGACCTGGATCCTCCCTCCACCCCAGAGGGAGGCTGGCACACCAGCACACCGCATTTCCTGCAGGCACCTCGGGCTCCTAGGGGCGCAAGCCATCCAAACCTGTGAACCATACCATCCATGCCCAAGAACCACCCCTATAGCTGCTCCTCCCCCCCCGTCCACCCAATCCTGGCCCCCAGACCTGGCTGTTTTCCCAACGGCCCCTCACCCCTCTCAACAGACCTCTCCCAGGCCAACACCCCAAACACCTCCCAGTCCNCCTGGCCATTCTGCTGCCACCAGGGGCCGGCACAAGACATACCCCCCCGACTTCCCTCTCTCACAGGGAGTTGGGTGCACCCCACCCGCTACCACCAAGTAGCCTCCGCACCCCTCCCCCTGCTGCCACCAGGGTTTGGCATTGGAACAGCCCCTTCCCTCACCAACCCACCCTATCATGTAACCACCCCTCCTACACTTCCCCACCCTTCCTCCCCCAACCCTGAACAACCAATACCTCTTCCACAGAACACACACTCCCATGTCCCCTGTGGCCCCAAAGTGCCCCTAAGTGCCATGCCCTTTGGACGCACCCCTTTGGCCCGCTGCCTGCGGCTTGTGGCCTGTGACAGAGCCGCTGGCAGCTGGGCTAAGTAGCCCGGGGCCACTTCTGAGTAGGGGAGGGGACAAGCTGGCCCATGTGACTGGCTTCTGTGCTCCCGACCCACCCCCGGAGCTCACTGATGGTCTTTTCCTCCCCGCAGGTCCCTGGGAGTCCCCCGGCCCGGTGGGAGTGGAGCAGCGGCAGCAGACAGCAGTGGATCCCCCCTCAGCAGCAGATGGAGCCATGCAGTTAAATGGCTGAAATGGTGAACTTTGGAAGCCACACAGGGAAGATGAACATGTCAACAAACCTCTTGAAGCTTGCAAGGGCTAAGGACAATGAGCAGAGTAAATCTTGAAAGAATGTTGGAGGAATCTTTGCTCTGAATATAACTTTGATGGTTCATAGATTCAGAGACTTAAGTCCAGAAGGGATTATCTTGTCTGACCTCCTCCATAGTTGAGGGCAGAGATTTTTACCTGACAATTTCTTGTATTCAGCCCAATAAGTTCTGATAGAGCTCTAGCATGTCTTTTAGATGGCTCCCTTAATTTGATTTAGAGACTGTGCATGATGAAGTATTTAACATGACTCTTTGTAATCTCTTGCAGTATCTAATTTTCCTCCCTGTTTAAAAACTCATATTTTATACATAGTTTTCATGCTTAAAATGGTCTGAAAAGGAGGGAGCTGGGGGAGGCAGGCGGCTGTTATTTTTATAAACAAGGGAGTTTATGGATTTGCAAAAGTTTGCATCAGGTTTATGCAAATCGTTCTAATTTTTACATAAACATAGACCCATTTGCATAAATATTATGCAAATCTTACTCTACTCCATTAACTGCTGACCTTACAGCTGTAGATTACATTTAGATACCAGTGTAATGGAGGTCAGAAAAGGGCACTGTAAAGCTCCCCTTGGAGCTTGGCCTCCGACACGTCACACAGAGGCTATGGCCTGAGAAGGGGGTCTCTAGACCGGTTAGCAGTCCCATTAGCCCATCAAGCCTCTGGCTTCTTACTGCCACGACTCTGAACTGAAGTGTAAGGATTGAGTGCTTGTGTTCCCAGAGAGTGATGCTGCATTGTGACGCAAGGAAGAAGATCACAAACAGGGAATGAGGTGTGGGGCCAGGAATCAGAAGTGGGAGAATGAAGTTCCACCCAGTTTCCTGGTGCTGCCAGTAAGCCTTGTATGCTGGCTGGCAGCCAACCAGGAAGTCATGCAGGGGCTGGAAACAGAAGGAAAATGTGACTAGGACAGGGCAGAGAGGTCTCTAGGAGGTAGGGTTGCCATATATGCAAATTTTAGAGGGCATTTATGAGAAATACAGGTTGAAGGGCAGCATTGCCTCCAATGTAGCCCTGCAACCTGTATTTCTCATAAGTGCCCTCTACAAAATTGCATATATGGCAACCGTACTAGGAGGGTAGGGCAGGGCAGGCCTGGTGCAGTCATGAAATCCATGCTCTTGAAGGCCACACTTGTAGTTCTGGTTCCCAAGGTCTTCTGAAGATGGGGACAAATGTCCCAATCCCAGGCACGCACAAGCAGCATGTACAGTGTGTGTGTGTGTGTGTGTGTGTGTGTGAAGCACAGAACTTGCTTGCACCATGCACAATGCATGTATTCCATGCGTACAGTGCACACATATTCTGCACTTGGTATGTGCATGCACTCCCCTTGTATCACCCTATAGTTCAGTAATTATCTTTTATTGTTTCAACATCTGTTTTTGACAGCATACAAGCTTTTGGGTAACAGTGACACAGGGCCCTTTCTTTGGCTTGTAAGTAGTCAGAATTATAGACTGAACAAATGCAGCCTCTGATATTTGGGACCAACATGGAAACCACACTCGCTCAAGTCTTCTGGAAAATCACTGAATAACAGAGTTTCAGGGTGGACCTTTGAGAGGTCATTTGTCTAGTCCACAGAATTAAGTAGCACCATCAACTATACCCGGACAATCCATATTAAATAATTTTAACACCATCTATGTGAAACAGCTTTTGTCCTGTTAACTTCGGTGTTGAGAACTCTACAACCTCTCTTGCCCATTTGTTCCATTGCCAAACTATTCTTATAGGTAGAAACCGTTTCCTGTTCTTGAGCCTAAATCTTTCCTTCTTCAGTTCAAGCCTATACAGTGGTTCCCAACTTTTTCAGACAGTGCTTTTTCAGACAAATCCACCCTCTTTCTCTTTATTTTTGTATGACTTTGTTTGGACAATGATTTAGGATCAGACACTTTTCAGAAGTGTCTAAACTAACCTAACAGACTGTGCACTTATTTGGCTATCTTTTAGGGATGTGCGAAAAGAACCGAGTTCGGAAATTCGGTTCGGTTAAAAAATTGAGTTCGGTTCGGAGGTTCGGTTTGTTCGACTGAACTATTTGAGTTCAGTCAAATTCCGAACTTCCGAACCAAGTTCGTACATTCAAAACCGGGGTTTTTGGCCTTCCGAACTGGTTCAGATTTGACAGAACATTTCGGTCGAATTCGAGTTCAGTTCGAAAGTTCAGTTCGGTCAACTGAACTATTCGAGTTCGGTCCGAACTCCAAACTTCCAAACCGCGTTCGCACATCCCTACTATCTTTAACCAGGCCTAGCTAAACACCTCAGCCAATTCAGTGTGACAGCCTTCTAGCAGTGCTGCATCCAGAGAAGTTGGGGCCCTGTGCAAAATAGTTTTGTGGGCCCCCTCCTAACATTGGGTAAAAACAAATGTAATCTTGGTGTGTGGTGGCAACTTGGCCTGGGGTGGCGCAGGAAGCAGTGACAGACATAGTGTGGGCTGGGCCACAGAACAAATGTGCCCGGATTCAGCGCCTGGGTAGGGTGGGGAGAAACATGAATGTGCAGCTGGATGGCCCCACCCCCTAGCTGCGCCCAGTGCCCCCCACCCTTCATGATGGGCAACCATGGTGGTCCCTGACCTGGGCCATGTCTGCAGTCCCAAGAAAATGTGATAGCCCTTTGTGACCCACTTTGGCCCAGTCAGATGGACCTTAGCCTGGGCTGTGATCTTGGAGGTTTTCTGAGGTCAGAGCCCAGGCTAGTCACTGTCATGGCCACAGGCAATCCTGGGCCAACGTCAGGTAGTGCCTGCACAGACATGCAGGTAAGGTTCAGTCGAAAGCAGGTCACAGCAGGCCACAGCTGGCCACTGTCACATCTGTTTTTATCAATTGGGAATCAGGATATTTGATGGACACACTGACTCACCAAATTAAAGAAAGGAAGATGTTACCACAATTACATTTTTATGTTCATTTCAATATAACATCCCATGCAGGAACCAAGGCTTTCTGCTTTGCAGGCCCAATGGTTAGGTATGCGATCCATCTGTTATTTAGTCATGGGGTCCTTGAGTTGGGGGTCTCCTTCTGAATTGTCACAGCCCCCCCCCCTCCCATAGACCAAGAATCTCTGTATTTGATGATGTGTGGGTCCATATTTGTGAAACCATCTTACTTCTCACACCCATGTTATCCTTCCAAGTTTATTCATGGATTCTGTATATAAGGGACCCTTGTGCAGTCTGTACTTTTCTGGATCTGGTTCTGGCTCTGCTTCCTGGGGCTAGCACCAAAGGGGCTTGCGCATCCCTCTGTACTACTTCTAAAAGGCCAGAAAGAAGGAGGAATGGACTTCCTCCCACACTCATTTCAACTGGACTAAGATGATAAATGGGCTGCAGAACAATTCATAGGAGGAAAGGCGGAAAGAGTTCATCCTGGAGAAAAGAAGACTAAGAGGGGACATGACTGCATTTTTCAAATATCTTAAAGGATGTCACACAAAATGATGATGAACATTTATTCTTTGCAGTCACAGAAGGCAGAAGAAGAGGGAATGGACATAAATTGCAAAAATGTAGATTTTTGTTAAATATTGGGGGGGTGGAGGGGGCTCCCTAACTATAAGAGCTGTTGGGCAATAGAATAAGTTGCCTAGGAAAGGGGTGGAGTCTCCTTTCTTGGTTGTTTTCAAAATCAATCTGAACAAGCAACTCTCTGTAATAATGAAGACAGAAGAAATCCAGCCTTGGAGCAGAGGATTGGACTAGATGACCCTTGATGTCCAAGCCTAGCCCTAAAATGCTATGATTCAGTGCCAGCCTGGGGTTTCCAGTATGGGTAGAGTGCATCACCATTCACTCCTGCTCCCCACCTGTGGAAGTGACTTGCTTTGGGGATGGGATCTGGGCAAAACGTCCCAGAGAACAGAAGACTTTTCTTGATGTTTACACATTCAAGGACATGCCTTTTTTCTTTTCTTTTTTTTCTGTTTGGCTGCAACTCTGCTGTATCTTCCAAGGTTGTGTAATCAGCATGACACAGATGGTGAAAGTCCAACAATCTGCATACACAGATTAGACTGTGACTTTCAACCAGAGATTTTAAAAAAAATATATCTGAATCTGCCTTTTATGGATATCATCAAAATTTCCACTTTAGCTGACCTTCCCTTCAGCTTATATTCATTTGCTGCCAGAGAAACTTCTGCATTGGGTTTTGTAGCATATTCTCAGTGCTTTGTTCCACAATTAGGGATAACCTACACTGCTACCATGACTCCATCCATAATTTAAAGAAGTATACAAGAAATGTCAGTTGTAGCATATTTATATGCCTTCCTCTGGCCATGCATTCTAAGGGCCTGTGATCCAGCCTGAATCCATTTTTATGTTTTGTTATCGTTATGCTCAGTAGAATGTGTTCATAGCAAGGGACAGGCTGATGGGTCTGCCTGGCCCTTTAAGAGGGGGTAGCGCCAGCTGGAGAACAAGCCCATAGCCTGAGGCCGCTTTTAGACGAACAGCTAGAATCAGGCGCGGGAGCAGTGAAACAGCCGCGGCGCTGTTTTAGACAAACCGGAAGCGGAAGTTGTGCGCGTGATCCGGCGCCGCGCATTCTTTGTCGACCGCGAGCGAACTGGCCTGATTCCTCTGGGCTGACATACGCGGCCGGCAAAGAATGCGCGGTGCCGGATCACGCGCACAACTTCCGTTTTCGGTTCGTCTAAAACAGCGCCGCGTCTGTTTCGCCTCTCCCGCGCCTGATCCAAGTGCACATCTAAAAGCGGCCTAGGCTTCATCTTTGACTCACGCCTTTCTTTTGAACCCTAAATCGACTCTGTTGCCAAATCCTGTCACTTCTTCCTCAATAACATTGCAAAGATTCACTCTTTTCTCTGTGACTCCTCTGCCAAAACCTTTGTTCATGCCCTGGTCATCTCTCACCTCGATTACTGTAACCTCCTTCTCACTGGCCTTCCCCACTCTCATTTTTCTCCCTTTATCTCCATGCAAAACTCTGCTGCCAGAGTCATCCACCTCGCCTGTCATTTCGACCACATGCATCCCCTCCTCTCCTCTCTTCACTGGATGCCCCTTCCTGAATGAATCCTGCACAAGCTCCTAGTCTTCACCTATAAATCTCTTCACAAGCCTGCTCCCCCCTACCTCTCTGCGCGAATTTTCCTCCATACTCCAGTCCGTGAACTCTGCTCCTCCTCTGTCCCCTCTCTCTTTCTCCCATGCCTCCCCTGATCCCCTAACTTCCTTCGTCCCTTCTCCGTAGCTGCCCCCAAGCCTAGAACTCCTTCCCTGCCCACATCCGCCTCGCTCCCTCCCTTCATACCTTCAAATCCGTCCTCAAGACCCACCTCTTTCACTTTGTCCTCCCCGCATCCTCGCTCCCCTCACCTAACTCCTGCTTATATCCTCCATCCAGTACAGTCTGTTACCTGAGGTCTGTGTACTCATATCCTCTCCATATGGACCAGCAAGCCATTCTTCTCGATGCAACCAAGCCAAGCATGTGCACCTGGGACCTTACATCTTCGTGAATGTTACACTCCTTGTCTCTCCCTCTGTTCCCCTTCCTTTACATCTTTCTCCCCCGCTCCCCCATCTCTCAGATTGTAAGCCCTAGGGCAGGGACCATGTCTATTCAATTACTTGAATAGGATTACTTGAATAGGATTACTTCAATTACTTGAATGAGGATATTTGGTTGACATTTCTGCTGGCCAATTGGCATCACAAACTGATCTTATGCCACAGTGACACGTCAGAGAATCCCTGGCATAGACTCCTTCTCTGCATATGTGTTGCAGGCATATACAATTGGTACCCTTTATCACATAATTCCAATAGTTGGCAGAGATGATCATGAATGTGTGATATACATCCCTGTCAAATTTCATGTGTACTGGTTGGACGACAAAGATGTTACTCAGACATACATTTTGTAAGTTGATTGCTTATACCACCAGGGCCCTTTATCCAATCCTTCTGAAAGTTGGCAGAGATGATAAATATGTGAAGGGGTATAAATTTGCCAAGGTTTGTCTAAATTAAATGTGATACAAAGAAGTTACACCCAAGAATGTAGATGAAGAATTTTGCAAAATAAATTAATTCAATGCTTTCTAAAATTGGATTCCTTTAGCCAATCTTTTTGGAATTTGTACACTTAATGCTTTCCATTGGGGGTATATTTCCTCCAAATTTCAGACATATATTGTAAAAGACAAAAACGTTACAGCTAAACATGTGTTTTTCATTGAAACCAATGGAAAATGAAAACAAAAGCAAAAACAAAAGCGAAAATTTGATATTTATGAAAACAAAAATGACAAATTTAAATAACAAAAAAAAAAAAATGAAAACAAAAATGAGATGGGCCCCTGGTGCACACCTCTATGGCCCTTTTTACACAGACGCTCTAACACCCATAAAATGGGTGTTACATTTTATTATTCATGTTGCAGGTCACCACTGCAGCCAATAATCATGGGCCCTGTGCACACATGATGCCTCTACCCAGTTCCTCTGGGTGGAGATGGGTGTTGGCCGGTGGGTGGGGACTGGGGAGCATTTCCCTGGGTGGAGATAGGTGGGGGCAAATGTGTAAATGCCACTTTCGGTGGGTGTTGGTGAGTGTTTGCTCCCGGCCAACACCCATCTTCACCCACACCCACCCACGAAGCAATGGACGCCAGTTGATCTGTGGGTGGAGATGGGTGTTGGCCATGATTTTATGGATGTTGGCGCATGATTTTATGGCACGCCACCACATGCACATGTAAAAGCAGTCTAAATAAAGTATGCAGTTTGCTCAACAAACTCAGTATTCTGTGCATAGCAATAGGTTCGCTCCAGCCGCCAAGTACTGGCAGGTGCAAAGTTTAAACCCAGGTATGCACCTCTGTGGATGGATGGGGATAGCAGGGACTGGAACGCCTCCCAGACTGTTATCCCAGAAGAAAGAAACTGCTGGGGCGGCAGTTTTTTCCCATGGTTAACTACAGTTGTGAATCACAATGGGGTGAGATACTGAAAAGGGAGGAGGGGGTTGGTGGGTGGAGTGTGACAGGGAAGAACACCTGCCCATCTATTAGGTTTGCTGTGTTAAATCTGTGAGTGGGGGCTGCCTGTATACAGAGGGGTTGCTAATTTATTAGGCTCTTCCATTAAGAACATTCGGTTTCATTGAAGTGTGTAGGAGGAGTGCTTCAGCTTTTTCTTTTCTTTTTTTAAAAGTTTATAATCTTCACATATTTGTTTTTATTTTAATACTGTTTCCTTATCTAAGATATTCTAAATTACATTGAAATGAATGCAATCCTGAAAGGCAAATTATCAGAGCAGAAAGTTCTTAAATTAAAAGCAACTCAGTTTCATAACACTAACATTACAAATTCAGATCCCTGAAAGCCAATTTAGTATAGTGGATAAGATGCTGGACTCATACCCAGGAACCCAGGATTTCCGAAGACATTATAAGACCTGGCTGTTCTGCTGGGCCGTGGGTGAGGGTGGGAAGCTGGGTGGCTATGGGGGCGGGGGATACTTTTGTTTTTTGTTTTTAGCTTTACTATTGATTGCTGTAAATGTTTTTAGGTTGTTGTATTTTAAAATGTTGTAAGCTACCCCAAGCTGCAAAAGCAGGAGGGGGCCGCATAAAAGCTTAATTAATTAATTAATTAATTAATTAAAGTTCAAATCCAGTTTTAACTGTAAAGTCACTGGGTGGCTGTGGACAACTCGCTATCTCTCAGTTGCAGATCGCCATCTGTTAAATGGGAAGAATTATAATGAATTACCTTACTGTGTTGCTGAGAGTGTGAGCTAGATAAGGATTGTAAAGCACTTTGAACAGTATAATAATAACAAGAAGTTTGGAAGCTGCTTCGCTAGGCACTCAGTCCTAGGGATGGGCGAACATGGTTCGGAAGTTAGGAGTTTGGACTGAACTCAGTCTGTTCAGTTGACCGAACCAAACTTCCAAACCGAACTCGAATTTCAAACCGAACCGAACCGAATTTCCGAACTCGAATTTCAAATCAAACCAAACCGAACCGAATCGAATTTCTGAACTCTGTTCTGTTTGCCCATCCCTATTCAGTCCTGCAATTGAATTATGTATGCCCCCCTTATCCCTAAGTACCTAAACTTGGCAGTAAGTTATAACATAGAGTGCAGTCTTCCACTCATTGAAGTCCCTGGAAAAACTCCCATTGATTTTAGTGGTGAAGGATTTCACACCAGTAATAGGTTTTAAACTTACAAAAAATGTTGCATGTGAATAAAGAAAGTAATTGAGTGATTTAAGTGTGAAGTCTAGGGATGGCCTTGCAATAGATGAGACCCAGGGGAATGGGCATAGCTGGAGCCCTGGGGAAGGGTGGGGTCAGGACCTCTGGATTAGAGGGGACAAGGAACAGGACTTCACTGAAGCACCTGTCCCTGCAGCCACCTTTAGAATCAGCTGCAGCGGCACACTCCCCTCAGCAGTGAAAGCAGCACAGAGTTCTGCTCTGCACTTGAGGCTAGGGTGGCCATACCTCCCCTTTAAAAGAGGACACTTATGAAAAAATACATGTTGCGGGGCTGCATTGGTTCCAGTATTTTTCATAAGCATCCTCTTTCAAAGGGGAGGTATGGCCAACCTACTTGAGGCTCTCACCGTCCGGTGCCTATCTCTGCTGTGCCTGAGGCTCAGTGACAAGAGTAGGGCCCTGGTGAAAGCCTCTGTTATTGAGCAGGATTCCACACTGCTGCTGCAGGACAGGGGAGAAAGACCACTGCTCCTGTTCTGAAAGGTGCCTAGCAGGGCAGAAGCTTCTACTGAGCCCTGCTCTGCCCCCACTTCCTCAGCCCAGAGGCTTTGGCCCTTAGAAACTGCAATGACAGCACTGAGTCCTGCTCCATAAATGAGGCTTTCACCAGGGTCCTGATCTTGTTACTGGTCCAAGGGCCTCAAGTGATGCCAGGACAGGACTGCACTGCTGCATAGGGATGGGCGAACGTGGTTCAGAAGTTTGGAGTTCAGCCCGAACTCGTCCTGTTCGGATGACCAAACACGAACACGAACCCAAACACGAACATACCAAACAGAACCAAACACCAAACGGTGAAATGGCCGAACACTTCGGTCAGTTCGGATCACGTTTGGATGTGTTCGGGTGGCAAAAAAAGGTTCACTGTAAGGTGACAGGGAGGGGTAGTACTAGTCACTGAGGAGCAGACTTCCAGGCACCAGGTCTGGAGAGGCTTGCAAGAAATGAAACTATCTGCCTCCCCCCTTCCCAACACCTTCTGAGCTAGTCACTGTTCCTGAACAGCAGGCGTTGAGTAGGATTATTAAATTGCTTTAAGTTTCATTTCAGTTTTGTACTGAAATGAAACTTAAACCTTAAACTGAAACCTTGTGTTTTTGATTCCCCCCCCCCCCATCCCATATATATAGAGATAGAGAGATATAGATATAGAGAGATAGATAGATAGGTTAGGGATAGTAGTTGTAGGAGCTAGCTTAGTGATAGAGATAGCGTTAGTGATTTAGTTTTAGTGTTTGTAGGAGTAGGCCTGTGTACTTATTAGATAATCCATTTAGTTCATAGCATTTAGAATAGTTAATAGCAGTTAGATTTAGTGTAGATAGATATATATAATATTAGATAAAAAATAAAAATAAAAAAACCCCATATAAAAACAAAAAAACCAAATAAAAAACAAAAGAAAACCATATAAAACCCAATAAAAAAACAAAAAACCATATAAAAAAACAAAAAAAACACCCATAACATTTCCTGAACGGCCGAACAGAACAGCCGAACAGAACGACCGAACCCGAACCCGGAGAACTAACTGAACTGCTGAACCGAATGGATGAACTGAACGCAGCCAAACTGAACGGCCGAACCGAACACAGCTGAACCGAATGGCCGAACCCGAACTGCAATCTGTTCACCCATCCCTACTGCTGCAGGTGAAGGAAGAAGCACTGCCTCTGCTGAGGAAGGCTGCTGGTCCCTGACCACCTCTCATTCCCAGAGGTTTTTGTGACACTTAGGACCCTGGAATGGGGAGAGAGCCCCACTCTGAAGAAAGTGCCAGTGTGGGAGTTCCAAGAGCAGTGGTGTCATTCCACCACTTCCTAGACTAGTGCTTCCTGTGCCCCCTGCCCCCCCACTGCAGGGCCCAAGGCAGCCGTACCAGCTGCCCCAACCTTAAGCAAAGCTCTGGTGAAGACTTCTGATGACAAGTTATTTATTTATTTATTTATTCATTTATTCATTTTACATTTAATATTCTGCACAACCTCCTGCCTTAGGCAGCTCGTGGTGGCTAACAAAGATTAAAAGCATATAAATAACAATCTTTATATATATATATATATAAATAAAATCCATAAAACAATGTAACACTGTAGCTGAGAAACCCAACCCCTACACCCAATCCCCTCCCATGGCCTGTTTCCCCCGCCAAAGGCCTGGCAGAACGACTAGGTCTTACACTGTCAGCAGAAGGAGGGAAGATCCAGGGACAGATGAACCTTAACCGGGAGGGAGTTACACATCCTCGGAGCAGCTACTGAGAACACCCTCTCCATGATTGCCACTGCAATACCCAGCGGACCTCAAGGAGGGCACTCCCGGCAGACCCGGGTCTGATCCAGGACCCAGGGAGTGAGGCAGTCCCACAGGTAGGTGGAGCGCAAACCATGTAGGGCTTTATAGGTCAGTACCAGCACCTTGAATTGGGCCCGGAAGACTATAGGCAGCCAGTGCAAAGAACAGAACACTGATGTTATCTCTATCTGGATGTCTCAACGTCAGCTCAAACACAACATGGCTAAAACAGAACTCCTTATCTTCCCCCCTCATCCTTCCTCTCCCTCTTTCCTGTCGTTCCTCATTGATGGGGTCACCATCCTTCCCATCCCCCAAGCCTGTAGCTTAGGCTTCATCTTTGACTCACCCCTTTCTTTTAAACCCTACATCTTATAGCATCTGCAAAATCGTGCCCAGCGGAACTATTCCGGGTAGCGCGAGGGCTGGTCAGTTCGGCCTCCCTCCACCATGGAGTGGAGTCATCTACAGCATGCTGCGATAGATTTGTGAATTATTTTGTGGATAAAATCACTCAGATTCACTATGATTTTGACACTGCATGTATTACACTAGGAGAACCAGAGGTTATGGAAGTCACATCTTGTCCGGTTTTATGGGATCAATTTCAGTCAGTGACACCCTCTGATGCGGTCTAGACCCTTGGAGATATTAGGGCCAACTCTTGTGAATTAGATCCGTGTCCGTCTTGGGTAATTAAATCTTGACAGGAGACAATGGAGCCATTGCTGGCTGGGGTGGTCAATGCCTCCCTTCAGGACGGCAGAGTGCTGGGTTGTCTCAAAGAGGCAGTGGTGCGACCTCTGCTCAAGAAACCATCGCTTGACGTTGATTCCCTTGCCAGCTATCGATCTGTCTCTAACCTTCCCCTTTTAGGGAAGGTTATTGAGCGGGTGGGGGCTCAGCAGTTGCAGGGGCATCTCGCCCACGTCAGTTTTCTGGGTCCCTTGCAGTCAGGATTTCGTCCGGGTCATGGCACGGAGACTGCGCTTGTGGCCTTGATGGATGATCTGCGCCGAAGGATGGACTGGGGCTGCTCGACCCTGTTGGTCCTATTAGATCTGTCAGCTGCTTTTGATATGGTGGATCACGAAATGCTGGTGGCATGCCTTCGGGAATGTGCAGGGGTGGGCAGAACTTTTCTCGAATGGTTCCACTCATTCCTGACCGGAAGAACCCAACAAGAGGTACTTGGGGAGTGTTTTTCATCATACCGAGACCTCACGTATGGTGTCCCACAGGGTTCAGTGTTGTCCCTCCTCTTGTTCAACATTAGGGATGGGCAAACAGAACTGCGTTCGGAAATTTGGTTTGGTTCAGTTCGGAAATTCAGTTCGGTTTGGAAGTTCAGTTCGGTCGACCGAACTGGTCGAGTTCAGTCCGAACTCCGAACTTCCAAACAAAGTTAGGAAATTCAAACTCCATTGAACTAAATGGAATATTATCTTTTAGGGATGGGTGAACAGAGCCGAGTTTGGAAATTCTGTTCGGTTCAAAAATCAAGTTTGGTTTGGAAGTTCTTTTCCGTCGACCGAACTGGTCGACTTTGGTCCGAACTCCAAACTTACAAACCGCGTTCGTTCGCCCATCCCTAATTTTCAACAAAACTGTGTAGCATGCTGCTGCTGTGGTGTGCTAAAGACTTAACATAATATTGTTGGCTTGAGAAGGCTCAGTTCGGTTGACCGAACTGGCCAAGTTCAGTTCGAACTCCAAACTTCCAAACTGCGTTCGCCATCCCTATTCAACTTAAACATTCAGCCTCTCGGTGAGGTGATCAGGAGGTTTGGTGTATGGTGTCAGCAGTATGCTGATGACACTCAGCTATACCTCTCTTTTTCAACTGACCCAGACCCCGCAGTCTCCGTGCTTACTCGATGTCTGTGGGGGGTTGGATGAGGGCTAATTGACTGAAGCCGAATCCCAACAAGACGCAGGTGATGCTGGTGCGGAAGGTGATGGAGTTAACAGCCCCCATCATTGGTGGGGGTCTGTCCTCCATTGGTTCCCCAGGTACGGAGTCTGGGGATACTCCTCGATGAACAGTTCTGCCTGGATGTCCAGGTGGAGGCTGTGGTGAGGAGTGCCTTTTGCCAATTACATCTGGTTCGTCGACTTAGGCTTTATGTGTCGGACTCCAATCTGGCCACCATCATTCATGTTTTCATCACCTCTAGACTAGACTATGGTAACACACTCTACGTGGGGCTACCCATGGTGACGGTCCAGAAGCTGCAGCTGGTGCATAATGCGGCGGCTCATCTCCTGGTGCACTTATTACCATCTCTCTGACCAAAATTTCAGTTTTGGTCAATTTTGGTTTCAGTTCTCATGTATTTCAGTTCTATCGGATCTTTTGCATTGATTTTTATACCGAATTTTTAACATTGTGTTTTTTCAATGGGGGAAAACCACAATGTTAAAAATCCAGTACAAAAAATCAGTGCAAAAGATCCGATAGTACCAAAACTGAAAAAGAACCAAAATTTCGGATTAATTCGAAATGGCCATTTTCGGGTACTTTCAGTTTTATCCGAAACAGAAATTCCCATCCCTACTATCTATATACCTAAACCTATATCTATCTATATTTATGTACAGGGGGAGTCAGACAAGGGAAGGGTAAAGGTAAAATAAAGGGTATAAGGAAAGGTAAGGTATAACACTGAGGGCTGGAGAAGATTTTAATGCAAGCACAAGAGTTCTGGAAATGCAGTCTGACACAGCAAGAGCTAACACAGAACAAGAGTCAAAGAGCCTGGCCCTGCAACATAAGAGTTGCAGTGCCCTTCCTAGAGCCCCCATGATTTGTTCTGGGAAGCAGGAAGCATTGAGCAATCACAGGGTGTCAGTCAACTGCCTGGGACCTGCTTGCGCTGCAAATTCACAAGTGATTACATCCATCAGGTCCTTCCCCTGCCATCACAGGCCCAGTTCAAGGGTTCAACACTTTCTGGCTCCAAGATGTCTGTTCCCTCTTCGCCTCTCTGCAATTCCCTCAAAAAAACACCTGCAAGGCAATAAAAAAACCAATAACTGTCGTTATCGTTATTGATTTTGTTATTATTTATCTTCATTATCATTATTGCAATAATAACAAAAATGAGAATGTCATTTTTGTTATCAATATAATAAAAATGAAGTGCACACCCCTAGAGGAGCATCCCCAGATTCTGAACCTGGGGGATCAGGAAGGGATGAACGCATCAATAATGGGAGTCACCAACTTCCCCACCCCACCCACCAGCATGACCTCCATCTTGTCAGGATTCAATTTCAGGTGACTCATCCTCATCCAGTCTTCCACAGCTGCCAGACATCGGGTAAATACCAAGACTGCTGGGCCTAGGTCAGATAAAAAAGAGAGGTAAAGTTGGGTGTCATCAGCATACAGATGCTTTCAATACTGAAAATGCTGAATTATCATCATTTTTGATAGCAGAGGTAATGTTGTGGACAGCTGAATGCTATAACTATTCCAAGACAACAAATCCATTTAATAAAATTAATCAAACTAACAGGTGATGATCACCTAGACTCTACTCACAAGGATGATCTCAATCAACAGGGGCAAAGAAATGAGACAATAGCCCAATGGAGTGTGTATTCAGCCTGTACAGACTGTACAACCGCTCAGCCCCCACTCACATATTTAGCATATAAAAGAGCCTAATAAATTAGCAGCCCCCGTGTGTAGTTCTTGTGCATGCCGGCATCCCCCACTCACAGATTTAACCCAACAAACCTATTAGATGGGAGAAGCCCATTAAAACCCATAGAGGCTGGGAAACCATTTTCTTCATAGAGGCCACTTTGAAAACAGCTCCTGTTTGGAGAGAAGAATCATTATTAACACCTGGACTCTGCTCTCCACAGTTGGCACTCAAATAGACTCACCTGCCTGTCATCTGCCAGGACCCGCTGTGCTGCTTGTGCTGCTGCTGCTGTCACTACCGCCAGCTCAGTTGCTGCCTCATTGTCCCCCACTGCATCCACCTGTGGGGGAGAAGACAACATGTCAGAACTGGAGGCGTGGGGGGGGGGACGGAAACCAGCCCACCTGGGTTGGGTGCCCTGGTGTGACCCCGTGACCTGCACCCGGAAGCTGTCTAAGGAGCCACAAAGGGAGCTTCCGGAAGCTTCACGGAGAGACTTAACTGCCTGTCATCTGCCGGGACCTGCTGTGCTTCTTGTGTTGCTGCCGCTGTCACTACCGGCCAATCTGTTGCTGCCTCATTGTCCCCTGCTGCATCCATCTACGGAGAAGAAGACAACAGGTCAGAACTGGGGGCAGGTGGGGGTCACGGAAGCCACTGCACCTGGGTTAGGTGCACTGGCATGACCCCATGACCACCACCCGGAAGTTGCCATGGGGACACAAAGGGAGCTGCCGCCAGCTTCACGGAGAGACTCACCTGCCTGTCATCTTCTGGGACCCACTCTGCTGCTTGTGCCACTGCTGCTACTGCCAGCTCAGTTGCCACCTTGTTATCCCTCACTGTATCCACCTGTGGGGGAGAAGACAACAGGTCAGATCTGGGGGCGGGGGGGGGGGCCCGGAAGCCAGCGCTTCTGGATTGGGTGCCCTGGTGTGACCCCATGACCCGCACCTGGAAGCTGCCTCGGGGGGGGGCACAAAGGGAGACGGTGGAGGCTTTTCCGCAGGCCATAAGCCACAGGCCACAAGCCAAAGGGTCATGACCAAAGGGTGCAGCCCTTGGGGTCTACAGGGGGACCAGTGGGTTATTATGCTGATGAGTTGCTTTGCTTGTGTTTAAAGGGCAGAAGGGGGTGGGGAGGGGAAGTTAGGGGAGAAGGATAGGGGGGTGAGTTCCCCAGTGCCGATCTCTGGTGGCAGCAGTGGAAGGTGCCAGGAGGGAGATGAGCTTCCTCATGGGGGGGTTGGGTATGGAGGGTAAGGGGGGAGGGAGGGGGTTTGGGGGAGGGGATTGAGATCTCCAAGGGTGTTGGGTGAACGGTCATTGGGAGAGAAGATGTCTTGTGCCAGCCCTTGGTGGCAGTGGGGTGTCCGGTCGGACAGGGAAATTGATTGGAGGGAGGCTTTCCCCCATGGTGAGAGAATGGAGGTTGCTTTGGGGGGTGGGCGAGAGCCTCCTGTTGAGAGGGGGAGGCCAGGGTGTGGGGGAGGAGAGGGAGGAATTCATGTGGGGGGGGAAGGGGGTGCCTCTGGGGGTTCTGGGGGAGCAGCCGATGGGAGGGGGTCAGGACGGTGTGGATGGGGGGAGGAGATGGCCATTGGGGTTGTCGTGGGTCGTGGACGGTATGGTCGATGCGGGCCGAGGGCTCGGGTGCCATAGGGCTCTAGGTTCCTTGTGGAGCTTCAGAGAGCCTGCCCTCCACCTGAGGGTCCAGGGTAGTCGGGTCAAGGGTCCCGCAGCAGGGAACTGACACTGTTGAATGCGAGGTCCATAGTTAATAAGGCCCCGATAATCTAGGATTTGATAATGGGTGGTGCAGCGGACCTCGCATGTATAACAGAGACCTGACTGGACGAGGAGGCAGGGCTGATTTTGGATGATCTAGTTCCAGCAGGGTATGCCACGCAGCATCAGTCTCGGGCCGGGGGCTGGGGAGGTGGCGTAACTGTGATTTTTAAAGTGACATGGTCAGTTAGGAGGTATACAGTTCCAGATATCCCTGGGATCGAGGGCCTCCATGTGGTGTTTGATACAGCTGGGGGCAGTTTGGAGGTGCTGCTGGTGTACCGGGCCCCTTCCTGCCCAGCAGCATCCCTCTCTCCTCTAGCGGAGCTGGTCTTGGTGGTGGCGTTGGGCTCCTCTAGGACTTTGGTCCTGTGGGATTTCAATGTCCATACCGACACAGGCCTTGTGTGGACGGAGCAAGAATTCATGGCCACCATGGCAAGCATGGATTTGTCCCAAGTTGTTAGCTGCCTGACCCATGGGGGGGGCATACACTCGACCTGGTGTTCTGTTCTGGCCTTGAGGTGAGTGATCCGGTAGTGGGGGATGTAACAGCTATGCCCTTGTCATGGATGGATTATTACCTCCTTATGACCAATCTCTTAGTGCGTCACCCCCAGAAGGGGAAGGTACCAGTTAGGATGGTCTGCCCTCGTAGGCTGATGGAACCTTAATGGTTCCAGGAGGCCCTGGAGGAGTTAACCCTGGACTCTGCCAGCCGCTCTGTGGATGAACCCGTCCAGGCTTGGAACATCTTGCTTGGGGAAGCCATTGACAGGGTGGCTCCGAGACATCCCCTGCTCCTGTCTCGACACCGAGGGGTCCCTTGGTTTACTGAGGGACTGCAAGGTATGAAGCAGGAAGGCAGGCGACTAGAGCAATGCTGGTGTTGGACTCGGGCTGAATCGGATTGACTTCTCCGTAGGGCCCGTTTGTGGTCCTATGTTGAGGCTGTGAGCGTGGAAAAGAAATAATTCTTTGCCACCCTCATAGCATCTGCAAAGTTCTGCCCAGCGGAGCTGTTCCAGGTGGTCTGGGGGCTGGTCAGTCTGGCCTCCCTCCGCCTTGATGGGGACTTGTCCCAGGCCCGCTGTGAGGAGTTTGCCACCTACTTTGCAGACAAGATCGCTCGGATCGAGAGCAACTTCGCAACTGGATTAGAGACAGTAGGAATAGAGCGTGAGGTGCTGGAGGTTCTGTCTCGTCCATCTTTCTGGGATGAATTTCAGGAAGTGACACCAGCCAATGCTGTGGAGCTCCTGGGGTCAGTTAGGGCCACCAGTTATGAATTAGATCCTTGACCGTCCTGGTTCGTAAAAGCCTCCAGGGAGATATTGGGACCGGTGCTGGTACGGGTAGTCATCGCATCCCTTTGGCAGGGGAGTTTGCCCCCCAGTCTCAAGGAGGCCGTGGTACACCCCCTGTTGAAGAAGCCATCCTTAGATGTGGACGCATTCGCCAGTTACTGACCCGTCTCTAACCTTCCCATTTTAGGAAAGGTTATTGAATGGGCAGTGGCCTTGCAGCTCCATGTTCACCTAGACAGCATCCGTTTCCTTCACCCGTTTCAATCAGGGTTTCGGGCCGGCCATGGTACGGAGACGGCGTTGGTGGCCTTGGTGGACAATCTCTGCTGGAAGATGGATGCAGGACGTTCAACACTACTGGTCCTGCTAGATCTCTCGGCCGCGTTTGATACAGTGGACCATGGGCTGCTGTTGAGATGGTTGTGTGACCTGGGGGGTCTGGATGGGACCACCCTTGGTTGGTTCCAGTCATTCCTCTCGGGGAGGACCCAGCGGGTTGTCCTGGGAGGAGAAACATCTAGCCCCCGGGCCCTGGACTGTGGCGTTCTGCAAGGTTCAATCCTGTCTCCTTTATTGTTTAATGTATATATGCAGCCCTTGGGGCAGATCATGAGAGGGTTTGGTGTGTCTTGCCACCAATATGCTGATGATACCAATGCTGATGCCACCAATATGCTTTGTCTCTCTTTTTCAGCCAACCCAGGTCCTGCTGTCTCCATGCTATCTCAGTGCTTGGAGGCAGTGGCGAGTTGGTTATGGCAGAGCAGACTGAAGTTCAATCCCAATAAGATGGAGGTGATGGTGGTAGGCCGAGCGGGGGAGTTGTTGTCTCCTCTTGTGGAGGGGGTGCGTCCCTCCGTGGCCCAGCAGGTTCGGAGTCTGGGGGTGTTATTGGATGCAGGCCTCCATCTAGATCAGCAGGTGGATGTGGTGGCCAAGGTGGCTGTCCGCCAGCTGTATCTGGTGTGGAGGCTGCGCCCGTACATCTCCAGACTCGACCT
Organism: Sphenodon punctatus; assembly: GCA_003113815.1. Taxonomy (NCBI): domain Eukaryota; kingdom Metazoa; phylum Chordata; class Lepidosauria; order Sphenodontia; family Sphenodontidae; genus Sphenodon; species Sphenodon punctatus. The sequence goes on from QEPC01000306.1 coordinate 1,169,151, forward strand.
GGCCACCTTGATCCATGCCTTCATCACCTTAAGGCTGGACTACTGTAACACGCTCTACATGGGGCTTCCCTTGACGCTGACCCAGAGGTTGCAGCTAGTGCAGAAAACAGCGGCTCGTCTCCTAACAGGGATGAGCCGACAGGAGCACATATCACTGGTACTCCGTGCACTGCACTGGCTGCCTGTAACATGGCGAGCCAGATTCAAGGTATTGACTTTGATCTATAAGGCCCTGTATGGTCTTGGACCTGGATACCTCAGGGACTGCCTTGCCCTCCGTGACTCAGGACGACCCCTCTTGTCCACCGGGGGTGCCTTCCTGGAGGTCCCCCACGTAAAATGGGGGGCTACAATGGAGAGGGCGTTCTCAGTTGCTGGGCCACAGTTGTGGAACTCCCTCCCAGAGGAAGCACGGCTGGCCCCAAGTCTGTTGGCCTTCTGTTGGGCCTGTAAGACATGGCTGTTCTCCCAGGCCTTTTGAGGTGGGGGGGTTAAATTTTTGTAGGGGGGGTGTTTTGAATTTGTTTTAATAATAATATTGTAGATTTGTACTGTGGTTTTATATTGTTGTAAATTGTTTTATTTTGCATTGGAAGCCACCCCAAGATGCTGTGGGCATTAGGGGGCAGCATATAAATGCAATAAAATATATAAATAAATTAATGGGCAGGTGTTCTTCCCTGCCACACTCCAACCACCAACCCTCACCAAAGGCCCAGGAGAACATACAGGTCTTACAATGTTTTCGGAAATCCTGGATTCCTGGGGACAAGTCCAGCATCTTATCCACTATACTAAATTGGCTTTCGGGATCTGAACTTGTAATGTTAGTGTTATGAAACTGAGTTGCTTTTAATTCAAGAACTTTTTGCTCTGATAATTTGCCTTTCAGGATTGCATTCATTTCAACTTAATTTAGAATATCTTAGATAAGGAAACAGTATTAAAATAAAAACAAATATGTGAAGATTATAAACTTTTAAAGAAAGAAAAGAAAAAGCTGAAGCACTCCTCCTACACACTTCGTTGAAACGGAATGTTCTTAATGGGATCTGCGGGGCATTCATCATAAAAGCTTATGAAAAACCCTCCAGGAGCATAATTTTAAGTTATGCAATTTTCTCTGAAAGAAATAGTTCGATAGGTTGAAAACTTAACTTACTGTATGATTGCTTTTTGTACAAAGAATCTTTTATTGGCCTACACAGTGCACTGCCAAGCAATTGCTCTTTTACCACATTGAGGGTAATCACAGCTGCTTAAGCTTAAATGAGCTGCCTAATTTGAAATTTCTTTTTGTGCTGCAGTCAAAAGAAAGAAACTTGAAGGTGATCTGCAGCATGGGGTTAAGATGTGGAGGTGGACAGGGACTGTACACATTATAAAGGACCAAATAACAAATAAACAAGGGCAGAGGGAGGTCTTTTTAAAATGTGCCAAAATTAAAGAAAAAATAACTCTTAATTGAAACAAAAAGAACCATCTGGAAAGGTAGCTGGGATTATCAGAAGAGTTTGTTCTAAGGAATGAAGTGCTTGTGGCGGTTACAGTCAGATATAAATGGACTACAGAATCCAGATGGATGTGGCTTTCAGCGTTTTCAATGCTTTTTAATGCTGTGATTCCCAGACTGTGGACAGCATACTGTGGTTGGTCTATCATTGTATGGTAAGTGGTCTACAGCTGGTTTGAAGACTCAGCCATGGCTACCACAATGAAGGTTTCAGTCCCTGTTGGTGCCATCTCTGGTGTGAAAAGAAAACTGGGTTAATATTGTATTGGGCTCTCGCTCTTACTGGCACCTTAAAAGTTGAAACGTGTGCCAAATTCAAACATGCGTTCTCCCAGCTCATCCCAGTTTTCAGCACATGCATTGTACAGTGCTTGCTGCCCAAGCTGGGTCAGATCCTCTCTGGTGGGGCGTGGATGGCCAGGTATTCACGCCTGGAGAAGAGCTGCCTGGGCAGATGAGATTAAAGTCTGGGATTGACCTTCCTAACCTGCCCCCAGGTTCTGGTATAGGCAGGGAGTAAGGGGACAGGCTTGTCCTCCCCAGGGCTCAGCACCTTCCTTCCCCCTTCCTGAGCCCCATTCTTGCCCAGCAATGTCTCCAGCCTGACTGATCCCTGCCAAGCCCAAGGCTGCTACGATTCTCCCCACTCTCTGACTCCAAACACTCCTGCTCTCCCCACAGAAGCCATGGCAACCAGCGGAGATCTCTCCATGCTTGTTCTCCAGTATCTCTCCAGCACCAGAAATGCTCATAGAGGAGGCGGAGGGGAACGGGTGTGGACTGATCACTCAGCAACAAGAACCCAGGACCTGCAATTCCTTATATTTTATAATAAAAAACATTATCATTATTAAGATAAAATGGATGTTTGAACAAATGAGTCCAATCTTAAGTTGCTTTGGGGGATGGGAAGGGAAGGGGTGTGAAGCAGGGTTGCAGGGAATGGGGGAAAGGGAGGTCATGGAGAATGGCAGTATGGCATAGCAATAAGCTGCTGTGGGGGTGGGAAGCACTTGAAGTTGAGGGTGAAAGAACCTTAATGGCCCAAGTGAGCAAAGAGCTGCAGGTAGAAAGCTGTCCCCAGTGCATTGCAGTGGCACTAGGTCTGCTTCCAGCCTGTAGAGTATGGTGAGAGGAAACATGGGACATGACCCTGGGAGGGAAGAAGGTCAATGCCTCTCCAGTCTGAGGAACTGCTTTCCTCTGTTTGCAGCATCCCTTCTGCCAGGTCCAGGGCAGCAACAGGAAATGCCTCAGCCTGACACAGGGGATGAGTTGGGCAGACAACTGCATTTGCTGAGTGCAAGGCTTGAGCCACTTTGGCTGTCACTATCAGAGAGATGACCCAAGTGGGCACCCAGCTCCTCTTCTGGGAACACAAACCAACTGGGGACACTCAGGAGTTGTTCCTGGCCATCTCAGAAGTTGGGCCTCCCTGGGATTTGCTCCACTCCTGAGCTGCTGACTTCAAAGCTCGGAGGAGCATCACACTCCCCATAATTATCTCCTCCAGGTCCCTTCTGGGAATAGTATCTTCCTGCCCACAACTGGCTCTGTGATAGGAGAGGGACGACATGTAAAGACAGATTTCTTTTGCTTTGAATATTTTAATTTCACCTTCAGTGTTCATCACAATCGATGCTCAATAAAGTATGCAATTTACTCTGTAAAGTCAGCATTGTGTGCATAACAAAAGGTTACTTCCAGACAACAAACTGCGGCTGGAAATGTGTGCCTGTGTGTTGATTGCATTGTCTAATAGTTAATAATACTAAATAGCCATAAGTAAGAGACTGCTAGGGGTTATATTCCCTTGAGCTTAATGGGCCATCATCATCTCATGAAAAGCCCAGGGAACACACACCATCTTGTCTTTTGTATCACAAGCTCTGTTTTTACAATTGAATGCTAACTGCCAGTAAGAACATAAGAAGTACCATACTGGGTCGGACCAGCAGTCTAGGGCTGTAGCGGAATATCGGAGCAGAAGCTATTTCCTCCGGAAACAGTGTTTCCGCAATTAGTGGTATGGCATGGCAGAGGCTTTCATTCTGCTAGTTTCATTCCGATACTTCCGCAGTTCTGTTAATTTCATTTTGCTACTTCCACAGACTTCACAAAATAGCAGAAACATGACATTTTTGCTACTTCTGCCATTCTGCCAGCGCCAGAAAATAGTGGAACAGTGGTTTTCTGACAGTTTCCGCAATTTTCCTGAAATTCCGCAATTTGCAGAATGCCGGCAGAATTAGCAGAATGTTCGCAGAAAAGCCACTGTGTGGCACGGGCAATTCCAAAATGGTGGAATGGAATTGCGGCATGGTAACAGCTGCTGCCGCATCAGCCCTACAGTAGTCCATCTAGCCCAGAACCCTGTCTCTAACAGTGGCCAGCTCTGGTAGCTCAAGAGAAAGTACATGTACAGGTCATGGAAGTATAACCCATCTCCCGCTCACTACTCCTAATTACAGGTAGCCATGGGTTTAAGCCCCAACTGGTAGGGATTTATGGCTTGATTCCCTAAGAATTTATCCAATTTCCATTTGAAGCTAGTTATGCTTCTGGTTTTCACTGCCTCCTCTGGAAATGAGTTCCATAACTGTATTATCCGCTGAGTGAAAAAGAACTTCCTTTTATTCATTTTAAATATGCTACCATTTAACTTTAGAGAGTGTTCCCTTTTTCTCTTATTGTGCAAAAGGGCAAATAACAGTTCCTTATTTACTTTTCCCATGATTTTGTAAAGTTCTATCATATCCCCCCCTTAATTGCCTCTTCTCCAAGTCTAACAGTGCTAACCTGTTCAGCCTCTCCTCATATGGAATTCAATCCATCCCTTCTATCATCCTTGTTGCCCTTCTCTGAACCTTTTCCAGTTCTATTATATCTTTCTTGAGATGGGGTGACCAGAACTGAACACAATATTGAAGGTGGGGTTCAGCCAAAGATTTATACAGTAACATAGATACTTTCCCTTTTATTCTCTATTTTATTTGCAGTAATTCTTAACATTTAGTTTCCCTTTTTGACTGCTGCCAAACACTGAGCTGATGTCTTCAAGGAACGAACTATCCACAATGACTCCAAGGTCCTTCTCCTGAGTGGTTACACACAGATTAGAACCTAGCATCATGTATGTATAGTTAGGATTATTTTTTATCTATGTGCATCACTTTGCACTTATCAAGATTGAATTTCATTTGCCATATTAATGCCCATTCACCTAGTTGTACAAGGTTCCTCTGTAGTTCCTTACAGTCTGCCTGGATCTTAACTTTCTTGAATAATTTGGTGTCATCATCAAATTTAGTATCCTTGCTCTTTACCCCTTTTTCCAGATCATTAATGAATATGTTAATACTGGTCCCAGTACTCTTGAGGCACTGCACTATATACCTCTCTGCAACTTCTAAAATGTATTTTATAAATATTCATTTATTCCTATCTTTTGTTTCCTATCTTTTACCAGATACTAATCCATGAGCGGACTCGTCCTTCATATCCAATGTCTATTTAGTTTTCTCAAGAGTAGGGGTGTGCATATCATTTTCGTTATTACAATAACAATAACAAAAATTGTCATTTTTGTTTTCGTTATTGCAATAACGAAAACGACAACCAAGAATAACAACAATAACAAAAACGACAACCGAGAATACCAATAACGGTATCAATATTGATATTGATATTGATATTGATATTGATATTGATTGATATTGATATTGATATTGATATTGATATTGATACTGATATAAAAAACAATATAAAAATGATATAAAAAACAATAATGAGAAACAAAAATGACAATGTCATTATCATTTGTCATTATTGTCAATCTCAGAGTCTTAACAGGCTGTGCCTGTGTTGGGAGGGGCGAGCAGCTCAGCAGTATCTGATGGATGTATTGATGGCCCATGAGCAGCACAAGCAGGCCCCAGCACTCTCATGGCACTCTGTGATTGCTCAATACGTGCTGCATCCCACAACCAATCAGGGGGGCTCTAGGGGAGGGCGCTGCAATCCTTTATACTGGGAGGGCCAGGTTTTTTCTCTCCGTTCTGTGAGAGCTCTTCTTGTCAGGTTGCGTTAACAGAACTGTGGTGCTTGCACATAAAAAAATCCTTTCTAGCCCTCATTGTATTATTTATTTATTTATTTATTAGGTATTACCACCAATACCTTTCCTTCCTACATTTTACCTTCTCCCTTTCCCTGCCCTTCTCCCCCCTGTACATGATAGATAGATAGATAGATAGATAGATAGATAGATAGATAGATAGATAGATAGATAGATAGATAGATAGATAGATAG
>QEPC01000306.1:1182234-1211963 GCA_003113815.1 Sphenodon punctatus
GTGCCTTGTGGCTTCGTTTGCCCTCAGTCGGCCATGTCTGTGTCCCGCCCCTGCCCGGTGCCTTGTGGGGGTTTAGCGCCCGCCGGGGGTTCGGCTGCACGTCTGTTGTGCTGCCACGGGCCGTGATGGTGCGGCCCGGTTCCGGCCCGTGGTGCCGTTCCTGGCACGTCTGTTTGGGTCGTTTTCCAACCCCCGGGTGTGGTTGCGCTGTTCACCCCCCCTGGTGGTTCGCTGTGGTGAACCGGCCGCCCGTAACGTCTGAAAGTACCCGTTGTTGCCTACCTTTAATGTGTCCTAATTATCTCCTATGTGTACTAACTCCTACCTAGCTTCTTCCAATCTTCTTTACTAGGATAGAGGCCCTTTTCACACAGACACTCTAACACTAATAAAATGGGTATTACATTTTATTATGCATGTTGCAGGGCTGTATGTGGCGCTATGGGGGCCCTGTAACATGTATAATAAAATGCAACACCCATTTTATCAGTGTCAGTGTGTCTGTGTGAAAAGCGTCATAGTTTTCCTCTGTAATAATTTCAACTGAGCAAGGAAATGACAGATGAGATTCAGTGTTGACAAGTGCAAGTGCACATATAAGGAAAATAATACTAATTATTAGGGGTGTGCATTTCAATGTCGTTATTATGATAACAAAATCAAAAATGTGATTTTTGTTTTTGTTATCGTAATAACAAAAATGAAAAATAATAACAAAAAGAAAAATGAAATTTTGTTTTTGGAATAATGGGAAAAAACTGAAAAATGTATTTCTGGCTATAATATTTTTGTTTCTTATTAAATTATTATGAAACTTGGGAAGATTGTACCCCCAGTGGAGGCACCATGTTTACCAAAGTTCTAAAAGACTGGATAAAGGGAACCAATTCTAGAAGCAGTTGAATGTTGTGATTTTAACAAAAGCTCCATACATGTTCCTGACTATACTTTTTAAATCTTCCATCCAATTTGCATTAATCCTGGGTAATGATGTCCCTCTACTAGTGAACCAATGTTGACAAATGTCAGAAATATTGGAAAAGGTATCCTGAGGTTATAAGCTATTACCCTGAAAATACCCTTATGGCAGTATCATTTTTATATTGAATCCTTTTTACAGGTAATTTGGGGGAGAGAAGCTGAGATGGTCACAGCACAGAATGAGTCTATTTGGTTGACATTTCTGCTGGCCAATTAGCATCACAAACCGATCTTATACCACAATGACATGTAAGAGAATCGCTGGCATAGTCTCATTCTTTGCAAATAAAATTGGAACCCTTTATTACATCTTTCTGATATTTGACAGAGGTGATCCTGAAAGTGTGTGATATAGCCCTTCCAAATTTCATGTACACTGGTTGGATTACAAAGATGTTACAGTCATACATACATTTATAGGTTAATTGCATATACCACCAGGACCCTTTATCCAATACTTCTGAAAGATGGCATAGATGTTTATTTATTTATTTATTTATTTTGCTGCTCTTTTACCCCGCACCCTCCCACTCACAGAGCAGCTCGGGGCAACTTACAACTTTACAGCCAGGAACACATATGCAAATGTTTGCAAAATAGCATAATTCAGCTGCTTATAAAATTGGATTCCTTTATCCAATATTTCTGTACTTTGGTACACTTAATTCCTTCCATTTGAGGTATAATCCCTCCAACTTTCATCCAAATATAATGATAAACAAAAGGTTATAGTCAAAAATGTGTTTTCCATTAAAACCAATGGAAATCAAAAACAAAAATGAAATTTTGATATATTTGAAAACAAAATTGACAGATTTAAATAATGAAAATGAAAACCAAAANGTGCCTTGTGGCTTCGTTTGCCCTCAGTCGGCCATGTCTGTGTCCCGCCCCTGCCCGGTGCCTTGTGGGGGTTTAGCGCCCGCCGGGGGTTCGGCTGCACGTCTGTTGTGCTGCCACGGGCCGTGATGGTGCGGCCCGGTTCCGGCCCGTGGTGCCGTTCCTGGCACGTCTGTTTGGGTCGTTTTCCAACCCCCGGGTGTGGTTGCGCTGTTCACCCCCCCTGGTGGTTCGCTGTGGTGAACCGGCCGCCCGTAACGTCTGAAAGTACCCGTTGTTGCCTACCTTTAATGTGTCCTAATTATCTCCTATGTGTACTAACTCCTACCTAGCTTCTTCCAATCTTCTTTACTAGGCCCTTTTCACACAGACACTCTAACACTAATAAAATGGGTATTACATTTTATTATGCATGTTGCAGGGCTGTATGTGGCGCTATGGGGGCCCTGTAACATGTATAATAAAATGCAACACCCATTTTATCAGTGTCAGTGTGTCTGTGTGAAAAGCGTCATAGTTTTCCTCTGTAATAATTTCAACTGAGCAAGGAAATGACAGATGAGATTCAGTGTTGACAAGTGCAAGTGCACATATAAGGAAAATAATACTAATTATTAGGGGTGTGCATTTCAATGTCGTTATTATGATAACAAAATCAAAAATGTGATTTTTGTTTTTGTTATCGTAATAACAAAAATGAAAAATAATAACAAAAAGAAAAATGAAATTTTGTTTTTGGAATAATGGGAAAAAACTGAAAAATGTATTTCTGGCTATAATATTTTTGTTTCTTATTAAATTATTATGAAACTTGGGAAGATTGTACCCCCAGTGGAGGCACCATGTTTACCAAAGTTCTAAAAGACTGGATAAAGGGAACCAATTCTAGAAGCAGTTGAATGTTGTGATTTTAACAAAAGCTCCATACATGTTCCTGACTATACTTTTTAAATCTTCCATCCAATTTGCATTAATCCTGGGTAATGATGTCCCTCTACTAGTGAACCAATGTTGACAAATGTCAGAAATATTGGAAAAGGTATCCTGAGGTTATAAGCTATTACCCTGAAAATACCCTTATGGCAGTATCATTTTTATATTGAATCCTTTTTACAGGTAATTTGGGGGAGAGAAGCTGAGATGGTCACAGCACAGAATGAGTCTATTTGGTTGACATTTCTGCTGGCCAATTAGCATCACAAACCGATCTTATACCACAATGACATGTAAGAGAATCGCTGGCATAGTCTCATTCTTTGCAAATAAAATTGGAACCCTTTATTACATCTTTCTGATATTTGACAGAGGTGATCCTGAAAGTGTGTGATATAGCCCTTCCAAATTTCATGTACACTGGTTGGATTACAAAGATGTTACAGTCATACATACATTTATAGGTTAATTGCATATACCACCAGGACCCTTTATCCAATACTTCTGAAAGATGGCATAGATGTTTATTTATTTATTTATTTATTTTGCTGCTCTTTTACCCCGCACCCTCCCACTCACAGAGCAGCTCGGGGCAACTTACAACTTTACAGCCAGGAACACATATGCAAATGTTTGCAAAATAGCATAATTCAGCTGCTTATAAAATTGGATTCCTTTATCCAATATTTCTGTACTTTGGTACACTTAATTCCTTCCATTTGAGGTATAATCCCTCCAACTTTCATCCAAATATAATGATAAACAAAAGGTTATAGTCAAAAATGTGTTTTCCATTAAAACCAATGGAAATCAAAAACAAAAATGAAATTTTGATATATTTGGAAACAAAATTGACAGATTTAAATAATGAAAATGAAAACCAAAAAATAAAAATGACATGGGTCCCTGGTGCACACCATTACTAATTATACATCACACTGCTCGGTTCTAAACTAGATATTATTACAGATGGAAAGGATCTTGGAGTCCTTGTGGACTATTAATTGGAACCCCAGCCCATTCTGTGGCAGAAATCAAAAAGTCAAATAGAATTTTAGGAATTATTTGGGAATCAATAGAGAAGGAAAGAGAAAATGTCATACCGCTGTATAAATCTATGGTGCAGTCACAACTTGAATAATGTGTGCAGTTCTGGTTGCCCTATCTCAAAAAAGATATAGTAGAAATAGAAAAGATACATAGAAAGGGGGAGGGGTGAATGATCAAAGCTTCTGTACCAGGAGAGGCTTGATGGATTAGTGCTTTGGAGAAGAGACAACAGAGAAGGGATATGATAGAAGTTTATAAAACCATGAATGACATGGAACAAGCAAATAGGGAGCTGTCATTTACCCTCTCAAATAATATAAGAACTAGGGAACACTTCATGAAACTAATTGGCAGAAGATTTCAAACATAGAAACAATTATTTTTACCCCCACTCATGGCCTAATAAACTTGTGGTACTTGTTGCCAGAGGATGTTGTAAAGGTAAGTAGCACAGCTGGGTTCAGACAAGAATTGGATAAATTATTGAATGATAGGTCCATAAATGGTTATTAGTCAAGTTGGCTGGGTGACACAACTTTTGACTGTCAGGAGCTGGGTGTGAATGACAGGAAGTGGATCACTCCATTATGACCTGATGATTACTTCTCCAAATCAAACAAAAGCAGCCCCTGTTGCAGACAGCGTACTTGGCTTGATGGACCTTTGGTTTGACCCAGTATGGTGGTTCTTACATTCTTAAGAAGTCTGAAGTTCCCCCCCAGCTGTGCGTAGTCAGCAAATCTGATGAGTGTACTGTCCACATTATAATCTAAGGGTGTTTTTTAGACAAGTGCCTCCCCACCTATTACCCATCCATCATGCAAATGCATGTTGCAGGGCTGCAAAGGGTGACAATGCAGCCTTGCAACATGCATGATGGGTATGTGATGGGTGGGTAATAGGTGGGGAGGTACTTGTCTAAAAACACCCCATGTCACTAATGAAGATTTTGAAAAACAATGAACTCAGGACTGATCCGTGCAGAACTCAATTTCTTACCAGTTTGAAGTTGATCCATTAATTCTACTCTTCCTTAAGGTCAGAATGTCTCTAAACCACTGGTTTTCTAGATTGTTTCTGGAGGTGAACACCAGAGAACTGATCACTTCATAATTGTTTTGTTACTTTTTCTACCTTCTTCTGAAACATCCAGTATTGGAGACAGGATATGGGTTTGACCAAAAATGGTAGTTTTTTCATTTTTATTTTCCTATTCAGCAAAGCACCTCAGTACTATTAATTGTGCACTGAAAGTTAAATTCAGGTTGAAGTGTGCCGTCAGCTAGAGATGGACTTTACACATGCCTGATTTATACCATTTAAATGCATGTTTAAATGGTATAAATCAGGGAATTCAGACCTGACAGAATAAAAGTCATTTGTCGTCATAACAGCTTTTATTTCTGCCAAGAGAACCTGACAGTCCTTTAAAATTTAATGAGGTCAATTCAGACTGAGTTCAATTAACCTACTACTGATGTGCATAGTAGGGATGGGACATCTGGCAAAAAACCGGCTACCGGTTTTACCGGTTACTGGTTTTCAAAAACCCAGTTTACCGGATTAAAACTGGTTTACCGGTGCCGGATCTATTGCATTGATTTCAATGGGGAACTGTCAGTGTCCCCATTGAAATCAATGGGGGGGNATAGATAGATAGATAGATAGATAGATAGATAGATAGATAGATAGATAGATAGATAGATAGATAGATAGATAGTTTTCCTTTTCCCTTTCCTTGTCTCCCTTAGATTTCCCTTTCCTTGTCTCCCTTAGATTTTAGAAAAATATTAGTTGTGCATGGGAATCAATAACTATACTGATACCAAAAATAAAATCTTTGTTTGAAACAGTACCAATATTAATACCAATACCGATAACTAATATTGATACCGATAACAAAAACTATACCAATGATACTGATACTGATAATGAAAATGATATCAAAAACAATACAAAAATTATAACAAACAATAACGATAAAACGACATTGTTGTTAATAACGATAACAAAAACATTTTTGAATAACGAAAATGAAAACAAAAAACAAAAATGACATGGGGGCCTGGTGCGCACCCCTATTCAAGAGTCTCTGGTGAGGGACCTTGTCAATTCTTTTTGAAAATCCAAATATAATATATCAGCTGGATCACCCCTATCCACATGCTTGTTGCAATTCTCATAAAATGTAATAAATTATTGAGGCATGACTTCACTTTGTTAAAGCCATACTGGTTCTTACCCATCAAATCATGCTTGTTAAATTCTGTTTTTAACAATGGTCTCTACCAGTTTTCCCGGAACTGATGTCATGCTTACCGGTTTGTCGTTTCCAGGGTCACCTCTGGAGCCCTACATTTGTTAACCTCTAATCTTCTGGAACAGAGGCAGATTTTAGCGATAAGTTGCATATTAGTCATAGTAGTTCAGCAATTTTAAATTTGAGCTCTTTCAGTACCCTTGGATGAATAACATCTGGCCCAGTAACTTGCTACTATTTAAATTGTTGTATGCAATAAGATCTCTTCTGACATGATGCTAATTTCAAACAATTCCTCAGATTCATCACCAACAAAAAAATAGTTCTAGTGTTGGTATCTCCACAACATCCTTCACAATAAAAACTGTCACAAAGAACTGCTTTAGTTTCTTAGCAGTGGCTTTGTCATCTTTGAGATCCCCCTTTATTCCCTGCTCGTCAAGTAGACCAACTGGCTCACTAGCAGGTTTCCTGCCTCTGATGTAATGGAAACATTTGTTGGCATTGGATTTTGCATCCATAGCAAGTTGCTCCTCAAATTCCCTCTTGGTAGTAAAGGTTTTCTCCTGGATAAGAGTGGAGGGTGTTATCCTATTATATTAGAACCACATTCCTGCCAGGAGTTACAATTCTAGTATATCCCATTCATTCATTTATTTATTTATTTATTTATTGTTTATTTTTTAATTTATTTTTTAATCTTATACCCCACCCCTCCTGCCATTCTACGGGCAGCCTGGAGTGGTTTGCAAACATAAAAAAACAATATATACATCTAAAACATCACAATAAATATAAAATTTAAATACAGCATAATCTAGTAGGTTTCCTCCTGGATGAGAGAGGAGGCTCTTAGCCTACTATATGAGAAGCCATATTCCTGCCAGGAGATACTATTCTAGTACATCCCATCTAGTACAATTATTACCATTGTTACCAAGCAGCTTGTCCATCATTACCATTTTGACAGATTCCATTTTCCCCTCAAGATTAAACCAAGAGTTGCCTCTTGGTGGTTCAAGGAGTTGCTTCTCCAAGAAGCAGTCCTTTATTGTGTTTAGGAATTTTATGCCCTGATGTCACATTTGTGCAGTTAATATGAAGTTAATTGAAACCACCCATTATTATTACTATGTTTTTCAATTTTGTAAGCCTCTCTTAATTCCATTAGCATTTAACAATCACTGTCACTATGCTGGTCAGGTCAGAGGTCAATAGTGCTTTACTCTTTTTATTTAGGCGCTGAATTTCTATTAAAGACTTTAATGTACTGTTTATTTTATTAAAACATTTACCTTATTTGACTTTTTGCTTCCTTTAACATATTATAGTGTCACTCAAACAAAACCATGACCTACTCTGTCCTTCCTATGTATTTTATACCATGGTATTAATGTCCTTTCACCAAATTTCTTGAGATGTTTACTAAATCAATATCTTCATTTAAAGTCATGCTTAGTTTTTAGACTTGTAACTATTGTAACATAAGCATTTAAACATTTTGTTATTGTTGGGTGTTTTCAGACGTTACGAGATCACGGTGAACCACACTGAACCACGCTCAACCCCCCCGCGGGGCCAAAGGGCCCGGAACGTCTGAACGGCTCGGGAAGCGTGGTCAAACCAACCCCCACAGGGAACCAAGCAAAAGTAACGTCTGGACGCCAATCCCCCAGCGGAAACAAAAAAATGGAACCCCGGCCGGGGACGAGGCACGCAGCGTCGCTGCCAGGCAACCAGCACCAACACAAACACCGGAGGGAGATTTAAAGCGAGAGCAGCAGCAAGCAAGCGTGGCGGGATGGAGCGAGGAGGGAAGCGGAAGAGACCGGAGGCACGAACAGCGACAGCGGCGGCACAGGAGGCGGAGGACGTGCAGCCAGGCCCAGCGATGCAGGCGGAGGGGGCACAGGTGCAGGAAGGGGGCACACGGGAGCACCCGACCAGGGAGGCGCCCCGGGAACACCAACCACAGCTGCAGCCGGGTCGCGCCGCCCCGGGGACAGCGGCCGGAACAGGCCCACAGGAGGCACCCAGGAAACGGGTAAGGGCACCCACTGGGAGGGGAACAGGGGGCACAGGGGAACCCCCTGTGGAGGGGGCCGGGGGGACCCCGGGCGGAAGGCAGGGGGGCAGGGGGACCCCGGGCGGAGGGCAGGGGGGCAGGGGGCCCCCGAGAGGGCCCACACCCTCACCCAGCAACCAACCACCCCCCTTCCCCCCCCCAGACACGAAAGTCGGCCCGGGCGGACGAGCCCCAGGAGGAGCCCGGCCCCCGGCCCCCGGAGGCGCACCCCCAGGAGGAGGTGGAGGAGGAGCAGAGGCAGGTGCAGCAGGAGCTGCACCGGGAGGAGGAACAGCAGGGGCCCAGCCGGAGGAAGGCCTATCACAGAGGGGGACAGTGGGGCCTCCAGGAGACCCGGGACTTCATACGGATCTGGGGGACCCTCGAGTACCAGGTGGAGCTCGCAATAAACCAGCGCAACGAGCACGTCTACCGGGACATCGTGCGCGACATGGAGGCGGCGGGGCACGAGCGCACTGTCAACCAGTGTCGCTCGAAGGCCAAGGAGCTCAAGAGGGGGTACAAGGCCCTCAAGGACAATAACAGCCGCTCCGGCCACGGGGCCCGCACCGCCCCCTACTACGATGCCCTGGACCGCATCCTTCACATGAAGGGCTCCATAGTTGCCCCACGCCTGGTGGGCAGCGCTGTGGTCCAGGGCAGGGAGCGGGCCGAGGTACCCCCTCCCCTCGCCGCCCGCCCGGTAGACACGAGCTCAGGGGACCCCCACCCCCAGGAGGACCACCCGGGACCCGCAGAAGCCCCAAGGCCCCCCCCCAGCAGCAGCCCGGAGACATCCCAACGCCGGGCCGGCCAGGCGGAGTCGGAGGTCGGCACCTTCACCACCCTCAGCCAGTGGTCCCAGGGGGAGCACTCCCAGGGTGAGGCGCCGGCCTCCGAAGGCTCGGAGACGGACATAGAGGGTAAGCGGGCCCCCAGGGCAGGGGGGGGCACGACCAGGGGGCCGGTGGCAGGGGCGGGGGTGGGGGCCCTGCTGCAGGGGCCACAACCAGCCCCCTTCACCCGCTCCCCCCTCTCCCGCCCGCAGGACATGGGGAGCCCCAGGACCGGGCCAGCGAGACGGTGCAGGCCCCCGCGGAGGGCACAGGAGAGCAGGTGCCGGACCCAGGTAAGGCGGGAGGGCTGGGATTGCGGGAGGGCCCCCCGGGCGCCAGCCCAGGGGGGCCTCTGGCCTCAGTGGGGGAGGGGGGGCAGGGGGCCCCGGGACCCGACCCCGCTAGGGGACAGGGCCCTGCACTGACCCACCCGCCCATTTCCACAGGGCAGCCCCCGCGCGCGGCGCCTCCGCCGGCCGCGGCCCCAGCCCAGCGGATGCGGGAGTACCGGGCGCGGGTCCGCAGGCGCAGGGAGGAGCAAGCGGAGGACATCGTCCGCAGGGCGGAGGAACAGGGGGAGCGCATGATCGCCTCCGTGGACCGCATGGAGGCGGCCATAGAGCGGTCCATGGAGAAGGCCCTGGAGACAGACCGCCGGCTGGAGGCGGAGGTGCGCCTGGAGCGGAGGCGGGAGCGCCGGGAGCACCAGCGGCAGCAGGGGCTGCTCAGGGGCCTCCGGCAGGACATACAGGGCATGGTGCGGGAGCACAGTGCCAAGATGGACAGGTCCCACGACATTGGGACCTCCCTGCTCCTGCATGCGGGCACCATGTGTGCCTACGTGATGGCCGGCGCACCTCCGGGCGCCCTGCCCGCCCAGGTCCCCATGCCGGGCCCCTCGGCGCCCCCGGGCCCAGCCCTGCCGCCCCTGGCGCCCCCCCGGCCCCAGGGCCCTCGCATGCGCCTCCCAGTGCCCCCGGGCCTCCGGAGGGTCCAGCCCCCCCGGGGCGCGACCGGGGCACCGGGCACAGCTGCCCATCCGCCGCCCGGCCCCCTGCCGGGGCCGGGACCGGCCCAGGACACGGCAGGGGACACGGACAGTGGGGGGGAGGGGAGCTCCCAGAGCTCGGTGGGCCCAAGCGGCCGCACGAGGGGTCGGCCCAGGAAACGCGGGGGGATGGTGGGAAGGGGGGGGAGGGGGAGGGCCACATGAGGGCGGGTGGTGGACGGGGTCACGGGGACGGGGGTGGGGAGGGGGCACAGGGTGATTGTGTGCACTGTGTGGGCAATAAAGTGTTGTAAAGAGACAGTTGTCCCCGGCCCGTTTGTGGGGGGGACAGGGCTGTGGGACCGCGTGTACAGGGGCATGGGCACGGAACGGGGGGTGGGGCCCCCAGGGGCGGGAAGGCCCTCACAGCGGGCCCCCCCGGGCGATGTGGGTTGCAAGGGCGTTCCGGATCCTTTTGGCATACCGGTACTCCCGGGGGTTCCCTGCGTTCACGTACAGGGGAACAGGACCGGGGGGCCGGTGGGGCTCGGGGTACTCCAGGGCCGCCCCCTCGGTCTCGCACACATTGTGCAGAACGCAGCAGGCACCGATCACCAGGGCGGAGGTGGGGACGGTGAAGTCCAGGCGGCCAGCTATACTCCTCCAGCGCTGCTTCAGGGCCCCGAAGGCACGCTCCACCACGGTCCGGCTCGCACACAGGCGGGTATTGTATACCTGCTCCGCAGGGGTGCTCGGGACAGGGTAGACCTTCATCAGCCAGCGGGTCAGGGGGTAGGCGGGGTCCCCCAGGATGCAGGGGGGCATGGGAACACCCTCGATCCACCTCATGCCCATGTCCGCGAAGTCCCCCCGGTACATGCGGGCATAGAAGGGGGAGATGGTCATGATCCTGGCGTCGTGACTCCGGCCGGAGTTGCCCGTGTAGATGTCTATGAAGCGGGCCCGGTGGTCCACCACCCCCTGCAGGTGCAGGGAGTAGTATCCGTGCCGGTTCACATACTCCAGGGCCTCCCCCGCGGCCGGGCGCAGGATCTCGATGTGTGTGCCGTCCACGGCTCCGATGCAGTTCGGGAAGCCCCCGGCCGCGAAGCCAGCCATCACAGCGCCCTGGTCCAGGAGCTGGATGGTCCTGTCGAGGAGCACGCCCTCCACAGCCTCGCACACATCCCGCACGATGCAGGCGACCGTGCTGAGCCCCACCCCGAAGTGCTGGGACACGGAGCGGCAGGAGTCGGGCGTTGCGAGGGCCCAGACCCCTATGGCCACCCGCTGGACCATGGGGATGGGCTCCCGCATGGAGGTGTGCTGCCGCTCCAGCCAGGGCGCGAGGAGCTCCGCTAGGCGCAGCAGGGTGGCCTTGCCCATCCGGAAGTGGGACCCCCACTCGGCCTCCCCCCAGTGGGCCTGGGCCCGCTCCCACCAGGCCTGGGGCCGCTCCGTGACCCATAGGCTCCGCGCTATGGGCATAGCCAGCAGCGCTGCCCGGCGGAGGGTCTGCGTTGCCCAGCGGAACCGCCTCGCGGCCCCTCGGAGCGCAGCGGGCCGGGTGAGGCTCCGGCAGGCGGCCAGCCACGCCCCCCAGGCCCGGCGCCGAGCCCTGAGCCGGCCACGGACTCTCCTGCGGGCCTGCTGGCCCCGGAGGCGCACGCCAGCCCGCAGGGCCAGGACATAGCGCAGGCGGACGGCCAGGTGCACCCTCTCGGTCAGGAGGCACAGCTGCTCAGTGTGGTCACGGTGCCACTCAGCCGCGAGCGCGAGGAACATCCAGTTCCCACCTGCCCTATCGCGCTCCATGGTGCTGGGGCCCCGGTGGGGGCTGGGAGCGCTTATGGCGGCCCGGTGCTGGTGGCTCCGCCCGGGGGTCGGCCTCGCGGGCCTGCGCGCGCCCTGTGCCGGTGCGTTCCGGCTGCTCCCGCCCCCAGCACCCCGGGCCCCCTCCCCTCGCTGTTTGTAGCGGGATGGCCTTGAAGGTGCGATTAGGCAGACAGAGAGCTCGCTGTTGTTCTCTGCAGCTGTGCCGGGCCCGCACCCCACGCCTCGCTCTGTTGTGCTACAATGTTGCGGTGCGGGCCCGTGTTCCCTGTCCCGGGGGCCGGGCCGAGCCTCTCCCGGCCCTGGGCAGTCTGTGTGCCCTCCGGGCTCCGTGTCCCATTCCCTGTTGTGCTGGACCATGGCTGGCTGCCCATCCATGGGGCTCCCGCTGTCCGGCCCCCAAGGGGCCCCCCATATCTGGGCCTTCCGCGAGACCATGTCTCTGTGCGACCTGTGGCACACCCCTGCCGTGCAGCTGCTCCTGGCCGGGCCGGGGAGCCGTGCAGGTGCCTACGAGAGCCTGAGCTCCGGGCTCCGTTACTTTGGCCATGTGGTGAGCGCCCGTGATTGCCGGCTGCATGCGGAGGCCCTGGGGCTGGCTCGTTTCCCCGAGGGGCGCATCCCGGAGGTGCTGTGCGCCCATGTGCCCTGGAGCGCCTCGGAGACCGTGTCAGCGCTGGTGGTGTGTGGTCTGGGCGCCTACTCGGAGTGCCTGGCCGAGGGTGGCCCTGCCTTGGCCGTGACCTACTTCTCCTGTGTTCACGGGGCCCGTGGGTACCAGCGCACCCGTGGGGCGGCGTTCCAGCGGCTTCTGGAGCTGGGGCATCTTCCGTGGCCCCCTTCTGCTGCCTGCTGTGTGCCGGAGCCCTCCGCGGTGGAGATGTCATCCCTGTTGGCGGTGTGGGCGCGTGTGGATGTGCAGCTGGCCCTCACCATGCCCGATCCCTTCGAGGCCTACTACCTGATCGCCCACTACATGTCCTTGCAGGGGTACCGCCGGGGCATGCTGCACTGGCCCCACCTGGTCCACCGGGCGGGCCACCCGGGCCCTGGGGCCAGCGGGGCCCCCGGCAGCGGCCCGTGAGCCCCGCGTCGCTGGCCTGCCCCCCCCGGCGTGGTGCCCCCGTGTGGGCTCCCGCCCCGGCCCGGGGGGGGGGCCTGGTCCCCGCTGGCCGCTCCCGACCTGCGGACCCCACCTCGGTGAGCTCCCGCCCGCCTCGCTGCTTGCTGCTGCCCCTGGCCGTGGTCCTGGGCCCCCTCCATCCCCGTGACTCCGTGGGTGCTGCCTGAGCGTCGCTGGTGCTGCGGAGGAGCACCGCTGGACCCGGCTGCCCTGCCTGTGCCAGCCTTTGACTGTGGGGCCCCCTTCCTCCTCCTCCTGGCGCCCCTCCGCCGGCCTCGCTGTGCTTTGGGGGCCCCCAACGTGCCTTGCTCCGGGGGTCCCCCCCCCCCCTCCGAGACTGCCTCTGTTCCTGTGGGGGCACCTCCTTGGACTGGACTGGACTGGGGTGGTGTGGGGGTTGCTGCTGTCCGTGCCTTGCCCCGTGGTGGTGCCCCCCCCCTCCCTGCCGGTGTTCCGGGTGGGGCGTTCCGGGCGCCCCTTCCCCCCTTCCCGGCCTTTCCCTGGTGTGAGTGTGTGTGCCCGGGCGTGTGGCCGTGCATTGTGCCCTGCTGCGGGACCGCTGTGTGAGCCGGCTGTCAGCCTGTTCTCGCTCTTCCCCCCTCCCTTCCCGTTTCCCTTGTGTGGGCGTTCCCTTGAGTGCCTTGTGGCTTCGTTTGCCCTCAGTCGGCCATGTCTGTGTCCCGCCCCTGCCCGGTGCCTTGTGGGGGTTTAGCGCCCGCCGGGGGTTCGGCTGCACGTCTGTTGTGCTGCCACGGGCCGTGATGGTGCGGCCCGGTTCCGGCCCGTGGTGCCGTTCCTGGCACGTCTGTTTGGGTCGTTTTCCAACCCCCGGGTGTGGTTGCGCTGTTCACCCCCCCTGGTGGTTCGCTGTGGTGAACCGGCCGCCCGTAACGTCTGAAAGTACCCGTTGTTGCCTACCTTTAATGTGTCCTAATTATCTCCTATGTGTACTAACTCCTACCTAGCTTCTTCCAATCTTCTTTACTAGGCCCTTTTCACACAGACACTCTAACACTAATAAAATGGGTATTACATTTTATTATGCATGTTGCAGGGCTGTATGTGGCGCTATGGGGGCCCTGTAACATGTATAATAAAATGCAACACCCATTTTATCAGTGTCAGTGTGTCTGTGTGAAAAGCGTCATAGTTTTCCTCTGTAATAATTTCAACTGAGCAAGGAAATGACAGATGAGATTCAGTGTTGACAAGTGCAAGTGCACATATAAGGAAAATAATACTAATTATTAGGGGTGTGCATTTCAATGTCGTTATTATGATAACAAAATCAAAAATGTGATTTTTGTTTTTGTTATCGTAATAACAAAAATGAAAAATAATAACAAAAAGAAAAATGAAATTTTGTTTTTGGAATAATGGGAAAAAACTGAAAAATGTATTTCTGGCTATAATATTTTTGTTTCTTATTAAATTATTATGAAACTTGGGAAGATTGTACCCCCAGTGGAGGCACCATGTTTACCAAAGTTCTAAAAGACTGGATAAAGGGAACCAATTCTAGAAGCAGTTGAATGTTGTGATTTTAACAAAAGCTCCATACATGTTCCTGACTATACTTTTTAAATCTTCCATCCAATTTGCATTAATCCTGGGTAATGATGTCCCTCTACTAGTGAACCAATGTTGACAAATGTCAGAAATATTGGAAAAGGTATCCTGAGGTTATAAGCTATTACCCTGAAAATACCCTTATGGCAGTATCATTTTTATATTGAATCCTTTTTACAGGTAATTTGGGGGAGAGAAGCTGAGATGGTCACAGCACAGAATGAGTCTATTTGGTTGACATTTCTGCTGGCCAATTAGCATCACAAACCGATCTTATACCACAATGACATGTAAGAGAATCGCTGGCATAGTCTCATTCTTTGCAAATAAAATTGGAACCCTTTATTACATCTTTCTGATATTTGACAGAGGTGATCCTGAAAGTGTGTGATATAGCCCTTCCAAATTTCATGTACACTGGTTGGATTACAAAGATGTTACAGTCATACATACATTTATAGGTTAATTGCATATACCACCAGGACCCTTTATCCAATACTTCTGAAAGATGGCATAGATGTTTATTTATTTATTTATTTATTTTGCTGCTCTTTTACCCCGCACCCTCCCACTCACAGAGCAGCTCGGGGCAACTTACAACTTTACAGCCAGGAACACATATGCAAATGTTTGCAAAATAGCATAATTCAGCTGCTTATAAAATTGGATTCCTTTATCCAATATTTCTGTACTTTGGTACACTTAATTCCTTCCATTTGAGGTATAATCCCTCCAACTTTCATCCAAATATAATGATAAACAAAAGGTTATAGTCAAAAATGTGTTTTCCATTAAAACCAATGGAAATCAAAAACAAAAATGAAATTTTGATATATTTGGAAACAAAATTGACAGATTTAAATAATGAAAATGAAAACCAAAAAATAAAAATGACATGGGTCCCTGGTGCACACCATTACTAATTATACATCACACTGCTCGGTTCTAAACTAGATATTATTACAGATGGAAAGGATCTTGGAGTCCTTGTGGACTATTAATTGGAACCCCAGCCCATTCTGTGGCAGAAATCAAAAAGTCAAATAGAATTTTAGGAATTATTTGGGAATCAATAGAGAAGGAAAGAGAAAATGTCATACCGCTGTATAAATCTATGGTGCAGTCACAACTTGAATAATGTGTGCAGTTCTGGTTGCCCTATCTCAAAAAAGATATAGTAGAAATAGAAAAGATACATAGAAAGGGGGAGGGGTGAATGATCAAAGCTTCTGTACCAGGAGAGGCTTGATGGATTAGTGCTTTGGAGAAGAGACAACAGAGAAGGGATATGATAGAAGTTTATAAAACCATGAATGACATGGAACAAGCAAATAGGGAGCTGTCATTTACCCTCTCAAATAATATAAGAACTAGGGAACACTTCATGAAACTAATTGGCAGAAGATTTCAAACATAGAAACAATTATTTTTACCCCCACTCATGGCCTAATAAACTTGTGGTACTTGTTGCCAGAGGATGTTGTAAAGGTAAGTAGCACAGCTGGGTTCAGACAAGAATTGGATAAATTATTGAATGATAGGTCCATAAATGGTTATTAGTCAAGTTGGCTGGGTGACACAACTTTTGACTGTCAGGAGCTGGGTGTGAATGACAGGAAGTGGATCACTCCATTATGACCTGATGATTACTTCTCCAAATCAAACAAAAGCAGCCCCTGTTGCAGACAGCGTACTTGGCTTGATGGACCTTTGGTTTGACCCAGTATGGTGGTTCTTACATTCTTAAGAAGTCTGAAGTTCCCCCCCAGCTGTGCGTAGTCAGCAAATCTGATGAGTGTACTGTCCACATTATAATCTAAGGGTGTTTTTTAGACAAGTGCCTCCCCACCTATTACCCATCCATCATGCAAATGCATGTTGCAGGGCTGCAAAGGGTGACAATGCAGCCTTGCAACATGCATGATGGGTATGTGATGGGTGGGTAATAGGTGGGGAGGTACTTGTCTAAAAACACCCCATGTCACTAATGAAGATTTTGAAAAACAATGAACTCAGGACTGATCCGTGCAGAACTCAATTTCTTACCAGTTTGAAGTTGATCCATTAATTCTACTCTTCCTTAAGGTCAGAATGTCTCTAAACCACTGGTTTTCTAGATTGTTTCTGGAGGTGAACACCAGAGAACTGATCACTTCATAATTGTTTTGTTACTTTTTCTACCTTCTTCTGAAACATCCAGTATTGGAGACAGGATATGGGTTTGACCAAAAATGGTAGTTTTTTCATTTTTATTTTCCTATTCAGCAAAGCACCTCAGTACTATTAATTGTGCACTGAAAGTTAAATTCAGGTTGAAGTGTGCCGCCAGCTAGAGATGGACTTTACACATGCCTGATTTATACCATTTAAATGCATGTTTAAATGGTATAAATCAGGGAATTCAGACCTGACAGAATAAAAGTCATTTGTCGTCATAACAGCTTTTATTTCTGCCAAGAGAACCTGACAGTCCTTTAAAATTTAATGAGGTCAATTCAGACTGAGTTCAATTAACCTACTACTGATGTGCATAGTAGGGATGGGACATCTGGCAAAAAACCGGCTACCGGTTTTACCGGTTACTGGTTTTCAAAAACCCAGTTTACCGGATTAAAACTGGTTTACCGGTGCCGGATCTATTGCATTGATTTCAATGGGGAACTGTCAGTGTCCCCATTGAAATCAATGGGGGGGGGGAAGCAATCCCTCCCCCTCCCAGGCTGTGTGGGTGGAAGAGGGGACACCCCCCACCCACCCTGCCCAGCCAGAGCTTAAAAAAAAAAAAAAATCCCCGAAGTCCCTGGCTCCGGGCCGCCACCGGCGACCCAGAGTCTGTACCAGCAGGTAGGTACTAGGGTGATCCCTGGGGTGGGGGTGGTTTAACACACGCCCCACTCCTGGGATCACCATACCCCCCCACCCAGGGATCGTCTACCTTTGGTGCTCCTGGCAGCGGCAGCATGGCGGTCTGGGGGCTTCAGTGCTGGCTGTGGCTGCTGGCTTCAGCACTTACTAGACCTTCCGGGGAACTTCCGGGTGTTCTCCTGGGCCTTTGGGGAGGGGAGTGGGAGTGGCTGATTTTTATCTCCCCTATCCTAATTGGTTTTATGTCTCAGCTCTGTTCTTAATATGTAATTTTTAATATGGTATTTTATGTGTTTTAGATTGTGTTATACTGTTGTGTTTTTTATGATTGGAAGTCGCTGTGCTCAGGAGGGGTGGGGTATAAATGCAATAAATAAATAAATAAATAAATACAATCCAGGCTGGGTAGGGTGGGTGGGGGGTGTCCCGTCTTCCACCCGCGCAGCCTGGACAGGGGAGGGAAAAGTGGTTGGTTTTTTTTTTCCTTTTTTTACATTGCGGCCATTCATTTCAATGGCCGCAATGTAAAACAATCCGGCAGGGGGAACCAGTCCCAGTACCCCCAATATGCAGATTAATCCGATACTGCCAGTACAGCAAAATACCGGCAGTATTGGATACCGGATAATCTGAACTTCCCACCCCTAGTGCATAGACATTTGGGGAAATGTGTGAAATTTGGACTGCATGGAAATTGTGAGTGTGTAACTGGAGAGAGCCAAAAACATGATACCGTCAGGGCTAAATTTTAAAAATGGTTGATTTTAATGGTTTTCCCGTTAAACGTTAGCAAGTAGTTTATTCAAAAAGTGTCATAGAAAATGTATTTGTTCCCTGGCAGTAATTATGGTAAATGTGATGTCTAATTTTAATTGATAAAATGTGTGAAATAGAAGGATTTAATTCACCTTTAAACAGCTAAGGAGAAGGACACAAGAGGTACTGCCCTCTTGCCAAACCTTTTTACCCCTCTGTAGAAACCTCTGAATGGTTAAATATTGGTTATATTGAATAATCATAGACATATATGTTTTTATGTATATAATATTGTGTCCCCTTTTCATGTACTCTCACCCCATGTCAAAGTTCAAAGTTGGGGTGACAATGCAGGTGTTATAAAGTTTACTTACATAACTGAACACTTTGTAATGTCAGCCAAGGTATTTGTAATTCTGCAAGATATGTATTAGAAACAATTTATATAACACTTTCAGGAAAGTGGTTTACAATCTTTATCTAGTTTACCTTCACAACAATCCTGTGAAGTAAGTCCTTGATTATTCCCATTTTACAGCTGGGAGATGGAGATGGAGAGAGAGCCACTTGCCTTAAACTACACAGACTGTTTATGACTAAGGTGGAGTTTGAACTCTGGTTTCTCAGATCCAAATCCTTATCTACTAGGTTTTCCACAAGGCTTATTTAAGTTTATGCACAGTTTTGTGAACTTGAGGGTCTCATTTACTTCTGTGAGTAGGGATGTGCGAACGCGGCTCGGGAATTCGGAGTTTGGACTGATCTCGGTCCATTCAGACAACTGAACCAAATGACCGAACTGAACCCGAACTGTACTCGATTCAAAATCGGAAACGATCGAATAGTTTGGTATTGTTCAGGTGAGTTCGGATGAGTTCAGGCAGCAAAAACATGACTGGGAGGGGCGGGCAGCTGAGAAGCAGACTTCTTGGCACCAGGAGTGGAGAGGCAGAGGTGGTAGGGGCCGTGCCAGCGGAGTGGCAGCAGGCTGCAGCCAGAGCCCATCACCACGCCCCAAACTCCACAGGCCTGATTTTGGGTGACAGGCTTCTGAGGCTCCCAGCAGTGGCACTAGCCTGGGGGTGGTTCGGCGGCACCTCCTGCCAGTGTCCTCCACTGCCAAGCAGGGCACTGGAAGGCCTGCAGTCCAGGAGGCTGCAGTCCAGGAGGTGCAGGTGCTTCAGGGGCAGGGTCTGATGTTGTTCACCGTAGGCCACCATCGTCCCCCATTGTTGAGGTGATCCCCAGAAGTCCAGGGCTGGTGGATCCCACCCTGGCTGCTAGAGACAGGGCCCAATCCTCAGGCAAAGGCAGCAGGGAGAGGAGCAGCAGCAGCAGCTATAGGGGGCACTGGAAGAGTGGCAGCAGCATGGTGGGAAGTCCAGCAGCCTCAGGGTCCCAGTACTCCTTTTCGTGGGACATCACTGTGATTGGGGAGGCAGCCACTAGTCCCACGGAGATGTCTGGAGCTGAGGTGATGGCTGTCCCTCCAAGAGCTGTGTTGCTACCATGTTCTGCCCCTCCCAGCAACGCTGTCAGCAGTGCATCACCCGGTGGGGCCAGAAGGGAGGAAGGGGTAAAATAATCATCCGTATGGGCGCATTTTAAGTTGTTGCGAGTGGATGAACCCAGGGAGGTGCAGTGCACTTTGTTCCAGAAGGTAGTGAAGCATGGACAGGTGCTCACCAACCTTGACACAACTGCCATGGCAAGGCACCTCAGGGATACCACAGCGCTGTGCTGCTAAGCGGGCAGGCAGGGGCAGTGGACACCAGCGGGTTCCCAACTGCAGCGGCCAGTTGTCCATCTCCATCAATGGGCAAGCGTCCTGCTCCAACAGCTGCCTCTAGCAGCAGGAGCAGTATCACTGCTAGGGGGGAGCAGCAGGAGCAGCAGGAGCAGCAGAAGAAGCAGCGTAGTCCACCATGGAGGGGCTGGGGTGAGGGCAGCTGCCAAGTTCCTCATTAGCTGCAGGACATGGAGGGCGGCGAAGCGAAAGCCACGTGCATGTTGGGAGAAATGATCATTCTGGATGGGCGGCCCTTCTCAGTGGTCGGGGACATGGGGTTCAGGTGCCTGATTGGCTTCCTGGTCCCCCAGTTTAAGCTGCAGTTGTACACCACCTGAGTCGGCAGGTGGTGCCAGTCCTGTACTGGGCTTTAAAGGAGCAGGTGAGGGGGTAGCTGGCAAGGGCTGGGTGTCCCACCATCCACTTCACCACAGACCTGTGGTTGAACCAGAATGCTCAGCATGCCTACCTGGCGGTGACGGCGCACTGGTGGCAGGACCTGGCGGCAGCATTTGGCAGTGGCAGGAGGGGTCTCAAAGCAGGGTATAGGTGGGCCCTTCTTCAAGCGGAAATAATGGATTGCCCCCACACATCCCGGAACATAGAAGCAGCCCTAACTGCCATGGGGAGGGAGTGGGTCACACCAGGTGCACCCTTCATCAAGGGGTGAGTGGTGACCAATAACGCGGTCAACATCTTGAGGGCAGACCGTGAGGGAGGCTTCAATAGCTTCCCTTGCACCACACACACTCTTCACCTGGTTGGGGAGGCTCTGGGCTTGGGGGAGAAGGGGATTGGGGCTGGAATCCTTAGCTCCATGATCGAGTGGGGGACGAAGCTGGCTGGTTTCTTTAACTGGAGCATGAAGGACAGCTACCTCCTCCACGCAAAGCAGGCTGAGCAAGGCTCCCCAGTGCACCAGCAGGTGAAGGATGTGTCCACCTGGTGGAATTCGACCTTCCTGATGGTCAAGCGGCTTCTTGAGCAGAAAGCCACCTTGCATCAGGTGCAACTGGTGACGGACAGTGCAGCACCTTCAGGGTACAATGGGGTGGAATGGGAGATCCTGGTGCACACGGTCTATGTTTTGAAACCTTTCCTGGCCATGACAGAGACCATCAGCTCCTCCATGGCCACCATCAGCCAGGTGACCCCTCTGATGCAGAGTCTCCTCAGGAGACTGGAGGAGATTCTCCAGGAGTGGGATTGTGGCCTTCAGGGCAGGAAGCTGGCCTATGAAGTGGTTGACGTGGTGTGGCAGCTGAAAGCATGGCTGAAGGCACGTTTTGATGAGCTCCTGGGGCGGGCGGAATAGGTTCTGGCAACCATGTTGGACCCCAGGGTCAAGGGCAATGTGGCACTCCAGACACCCCTCTATGGCCACTGGAAGGGTAAGCTGGTGGAGAGGGTCCGACAGGCAGAGTGGGCTCTGGAGAGTGTGCGGCAGCAGCAGCAGGACACCCCTGGGGATTGTGGGAGTGGGAGCAGCCACCTCTTTCAGCTGGCGGGGTCTATCCCTGCCCCCAGCCCTAGCGGTAGCAGCACCACCAGCAGGCTGAGGAGCAGCAGCACCCATATTGCCAGCAGCAGCAGCTCCCATGTGCAGGGCATTCTGGCGAGCATGGGAGCATGCACAATAGGGCAAGCCATGTGGCTGAGGGCAGTGGTGGACGTCGTGCCCAGGCAGAGTTACCAGAGGGAGTACGATGGCACCTCAGAAGCAGGGAAGACCTACCTGGAGGAGGAGCCATGCATAAACCCCAGTAGCAAACCCTTTGCCTACTGGGCTGGCAAGACCAATGTGTGGCCGGCGCTGTCCAAAGTGGCCAAAGGTCTATTGTCCTGCCCATCAACCAGTGTTCCCAGTGAATGGGTGTTTTCCATGGCGGGGGACATCTGCTCTCTGCACCGCCTGAGACTGGGGGCCAAGTTGGTGGAGCAGTTGCTGTTCCTGAAGGTGAATCTTCCGCTGCTGGAATTCCCCAAGCTACCCCTGGACATGGATTAATGGTGCAGTGGCACATTCCATTCCTTGCCAGGGGCAGTCTTGGGATGGGGCTCCTCCTCAATCTGGGCTGCTGCTGCTTTGCTGAGGTACTGTCCCCTCCTCCCAATGTCCAGCACCCCCATGCCCCCCCTCTCTCATACTAGACAGCCTCAGCTGGCTTATCTGACTGACCTCATGATGCAGGGTGGCATTGAGAAACTGTAAGCCTGCCAGCCAGCCTCTGGCTAGACAATCTCGGCCCACCTACCTGACTGGCTCTCTTTCGTACGCGCATGCTGTAAAGTCTTCGTCAGCCTATCTGAGTGCCCTGCCAAGGTCCCAGCCTGCCGTCCTTACTGCTTCTCATGCCACGCTGCCTGTCTGCCCGCCCAAATTGCAAAGCTCAAACCCTGCCTCAGTCTGCCTGCCTTCTGCTCATGCCACACTGCCTGTCTGCCCACCCAGGTTGCAACACTCGAACCCTGCCTCAGTCTGCCTGCCTTCTGCTCATGCCACGCTGCTTGCCCGCCCACACGCCCGCCCACCCAAGTGGCCTAGATCAAAGCCTGCCTCAGTCTGCCTGCCTTCTGCTCATGCCACACTGCCTGTCTGCCCACCCAGGTTGCAACACTCGAACCCTGCCTCAGTCTGCCTTCCTTCTGCTCATGCCACGCTGCTTGCCCGCCCACACGCCCGCCCACCCAAGTGGCCTAGATCAAAGCCTGCCTCAGTCTGCCTGCCTTCTGCTCATTTCCATGCTGCCTGTCTGCTCATCCTGTGGGAAAAGCTCAAACTCTGCCCCAGCCTGCCTGCCTCTCATGACAAGGTGACTGTCTGCCTGCCCTGGCAACCATGGGTGATCCCGCTGCTGCTGTCTGCTGGCCCATGGGTGCTCTGCCCAGGCCAATCCAAATGTGCCCAAGCAATCCTGCTGCTGCCATCTGCTGCTGTATGGAAGCTCTTCCTTGGCAAATCCTACCATCCTGGCTCCATGGGTGCTGCAAACAGGCAAATCCTGCTGCTTCCATCTCTGCTGTGCCATGGGTACTGTGCCCTGGAAATCCAATGTATGCCACAGCTGCCAATGCCACATCTGCTGTGCCATGGGTTATGCTACTGAGCAATTCAATGTCTGCTGCTGCTGCCAATGCCACCTCTGCTGTGCCACGGGTTCTGAGACAGAGCAATTCAATGTCTGCTACTGGGTGTCCACATGATTCACCACTGGACAAGGCTTGACCAACTGGCAGTAGAGCTTCTTGAGTTCTGTTGAGTATGAGCCAAGCCTGCAATGCCCGGCCAAGTGGGGGTGCTGCCAGCCACCAAGCCCTGGCCAGACCTCTGCCATTGCTCCACCCATGCCAGCCAGCCTGCAAGCTCCTCTTGGCTATTTCCTGCCTCAGGGATAGCTAAGTCCAAATAGCTATCTGTGCCCAACAGGAGCAGAGTCAGCTATCTCTGGGCCATAATATGCAAATAAGGACCCTCCACGTGG
Source organism: Sphenodon punctatus (assembly GCA_003113815.1). Classification (NCBI taxonomy): domain Eukaryota; kingdom Metazoa; phylum Chordata; class Lepidosauria; order Sphenodontia; family Sphenodontidae; genus Sphenodon; species Sphenodon punctatus. Next base: position 1,205,605 of record QEPC01000306.1, read on the forward strand.
GAGCTGTAATTCCAATTCATCAAGAAGCTGCCACTCCTGTCCCAGGACTCACACTCAGTGTGCTGGGGCTGTCATTCCGCTCATGGGGAGCTGTCATTCCCTTGAATCAAGAAAAAGTCAGCCAACTCCAGTGCCAGGACCCACTGTCAGGGTTCTGGGGCCAAGCTGCATGGCAGGAGGGGCGGGGTAAAAATCTATGAAAATAAAATAAATAAAAATAAATAAATAAATATATTCCAGGCAGGGAGGGCTGTCCATCCACTTCATCTAGAAGCTGCCACTCTAGCCCCAGGACCCACCATCAGGGTTCTGGGGCCATAATTCCGCTCACGGGGAACTGTCATTCCCCCGCATCAAGTAACAGCCACTCCAACCCCAGGACCCACCATCAGGGTTCTGAGGCCTAAGTTCAAGGCAGGGAGGGCTGTCATTCCACTGCATCCAGAAGCCAACCACTCCAGTCCCAGGACCCACCCTCAGGGTTCTGGGGCCGTCATTCTGCTCACGGCGCGCTGTCATTCCACTGCATCACAGCCAGCCACTCCATCCCCAGGTCCTACCCTCAGGGTTCTGGGGCCTACGTTCCAGCCAGGGAAGAGGCCCGGCCAGGGCTTGGTGGCTGGCATGGCACCTATACGGGGCCGGGCATTGCAGATTGGCATCCTACTCACCAGATCTCAACCAACTCTTCTGCAAATTGGTCAAGTAGCCTTGCCTGGTGGTGATTCATGTGGCCAGCCAGCCAGCCACCGCCTGCCATGAAATGGAGAACTCAGCCAGCATAGAGCAAGCAGACCCGGGGTGCCAAGCGCCAAGCCTTTCTGGTTTCTTCTTCTGCTGCTGCTGGGTCTCTGGCGGCCTGCAATGCCACCAGGGGCACCCCTGGGGGTCCCTGGAGTGCCCCAACCCTCGCAGCGGGTCCGAATTCTGCCGAACTGAATGACCAAACCCAAAATCGTTTTTTGAACCAAACGTCCGAGCGTCCGAACATCTGAACCCCATTCTGGTCACACATTCCTATCTGTGAGTGTATCTCTCTCATCTGGGGTCAGATGAGGATCATGAACATTGCTGATATTTCCCCTTTAGTACAAAATCAAACTCAGTTCTGTTGTATTGACATTATGTGTAAGGATATTTTGTGTTGTACAGCTTTATGGTGTTGCCAACTCTAGCAGAGTTTGGGTAATTTCAGACGTGACGAGATCACAGTCAATCACCCTGAATCACAATGGATTCAGGGTGGTGGCTGTGATCCCAGTCAAGTCTGTTTGAGCCCCACCAGATGTTCACCACAGTGAATCTCTGGTGGGGGGTCAAAGCTAACCACGGTTTTGAGGATAGTGCGGCCCCATCTCCAGAACTGTAGTTAGTTTGTCCACGATTTGGGATGGGCTTGAGAATTGCTATGGATAACAACTGTTACCCAGCACCATCCTGGAATCAGGTCTCAACCACAGGACGGGATCGACTGCAGCACCCTGATTGTCCACTGCACCCACCCATTTCCTGTCGACGGGCGGCCGAGGGAGCATGGGGGGAGGGGCTGAGCGGCCATATGTCATGCTGTTCAGCCCCACCCCCTCCGAGATTCCCCATAGTGATCAGGCCAACACGTCTTATGGATGGCCGGTCTGATCATGAACTGGGATACGAGATGGATCCTCGTCCAGGGTTCAGCGTGGCAGCCCGGAAGGCCCGTCATGTCTGAAATTACCCCATGTTTGTTTGTTTGTTTTTTAAGGAAAAACACGTCATGAAGGATAAAATTTTCAAAATAATTTGCCTTTGCAGCCTAAGTTTGCACTTTTAAAGCTGTGTACACCGGAGCAGTCCCACAAACGTGAATGGCACTACTATGGAATATGGGATTCTAGGATTGTAGTCCATCTTGCATTTTTAAAATGGCATCTAGGTATTATTTTCAAAAGTAGCTGACATAAAAATAGAAAATTGACTTGTAGTTCTTGATAGATGTTTCTTATATAGAAAAATAAACACTGGTTCAGCAGTGTGACTAATGTGCATTGGAAATACTTAGCTATGAAAAGAGAGTTGTGTGAATACATAGGGTGTCATCACATGGACAGCTGCCCCACCTCTGCCCTGCCTCACCCCCGAGCAGGCTGTTTGTTTAAAGGCAACCTGCCAAAAGTTCAGGAAGAGCAGAGCCAGGCCAGAGTAGACTGTCCCTGCTCCGGAAATGCCTCACCAGTGGTGCTCCAAAACATCCCAAAGCACAGCCAGCAGAGCAGGCTGCCCAAACCCAGTGCTGTAACCAAAGGGGAGGCTGCCGTCCGTCTGCCTGCTTGAAAGGCAGTTGCTGAAGCCTCACTCTTAATCGGGGGTTGCCCCAACAACGCAACAGCATTGTGGGTGATCCACCCACAACACTATGTGGGGGAGAGGGGAAGGGAATGTGTGGGCTCCAGAAGCCACCGGGTCTGTTTAAAATGGACTCAGGCATGGCTGCAAGCAGGCAGACATTTGTGCATGGCTGTGCGAAAGAACCTATAGATTGATAGGAGTACTCTTGTAGTTCAATTTCCATTAAAATGTTGTATAAAATTGTAGAAATTAATCTTGGTTCTTAATCACTTGATGTGTTGTCTTGGGAGAATGATAGGATTTTCAACAACTTAACCTCTCAATTTAGCAACATAACCTCAGAAATTAGTTATATCACTCAGACAAGTTGACTAAATCTCTTAGTTGATGGAAATTGATTTATACCATACTACTGTCAACAGAATATTTACGTTACAAAAGTTTTCTTAACATGAATCTTGATTCAGTGGCACCTATAAGTCATCAGCTCTCTTCAGCCCGATTGTGTTCTGCTCTGGTGCATTGCTGTACTCTCCCTTCATCTGTTTATTTCTCTTGAGCTACAATTTTCTGTGCATAAAAAATGCAATATTCCATTGATATTGGTGTGTTATGCGTGTGATTATATCATTGTAATCAGAGCAGCTGATTAGATTTCTGCTTGTGTGGAAAGATCAAAATCTGGCTTTGGAATAAAATACTTCAATTACCACAAATACGGTGTGAGTAAATAACTAATATAAAGGCTAGTATGGCTTTAAATGGCTATGTAAAATGGAAGCAAAAAGGTTTTTTGACTGCTTCCCCCACCCTCCTTTGAGACCCATCAGGGCTGGTTGGTTTCAAGGGTTCTTTGTGTTTAGAATTATGCATGAAATGCCTAATCTGCTGCAACTGAAATAAATGACAAAAACCTTTGGTAATTTCAGTGAGCCCAAAGTGTTCAATCATTTGGTTTTAGATCAGCAGTCTTTAAGCACTCAGTCTTGTGAGGAGCTAAGCCCTCTAACCATAATCTTACAAAGCTCTCAAGCACATTCATGCCAACAAGGATGTGAGAAGACCCACTGAAATCCATTCTAGTGTATGATCGAGTCCATGTTGTGTGTCTGCTGTCCTCTCTGGGGATGACTCACGTATCAGCAGTAGTAGTGACTTTTCCTTGCAAAAGCTCCTTAGCTCCTGTTTTCCCCACAGCCTACTTATACCAAACCTTTTTACAGTCACTATTTTTTTCTCCTGGCAAGCAGACGCAGTATGTTCCTTTCTATCACAATACCATATTTTTTCACATTAATTGCTTTAGCAATGAAACAGGCACTTATTTTTGTTGGATTGTGCAACAGTCACAGGTAAAAGCCCATTGCAAGCCCTGCAAGCTTAATACGAGGCTTGTCCAGTAGAGGGAGGGTCAGGGGATGAAAGAGTTTTCCCCCCCTCCTTGTCTCCTCTCTTCTCCTCTCTCTGTCCTCCTTCTTGTCCCATGCAGTCTGTACAGTATGGAAGCAAGTCTTCTGAGCTCTTAGTAAAGTTCTGTTTTGAAGAAACTTCTGCTATGTGTCATTGAACAGAAAACTAACTCTACAATAGGTTATGGACATCTTCAAGGCAATTTTGAAGAATAGAAGCAGCCCAGAAGGAGTGCAGACTTTGAAAGAAAATTGCCAGACACAGAGGCCTCCTGACTGTGAGTAAGAAGGCCTAAATCCCAGAAGGGGAAAGGGAGGGAAGCAAGTATGGCAAGCAGCTCAGACTGTCAGTAGGAAAGCTGAATAAAAAGGACAGGTTAGCAAAGGCTACAATAAGTTTACTGGAAGAAGATGACCAACTAATCCATATAAGAAGTGAGACCACAGCAAGAGGCATGTGAATTGCATTGCAAAACTTGCATGAGAGAACTAGCCTGAATAGCAAACTGTTTCTACTAAGGAAACTATACAAAATGAGGCTTGGCAAAGAAAGTGAAATGCAGGAGCATATAAATGCCATGTTGGAAGTAGTGGTACAGCTGCGTGGCATTGGAGAAGATATAAAGGACAGCCATGTGGTAGCCCTACTCCTCTGCAGCCTGCCTGAATCTTATAGCGCCCTCATCAATGCCCTGGAGACAAGGCCAGAGGCTGAACTGAAGCTGGAATTTGTTAAAGGTAGACTTGCAGATGAATTCCAGTGCAGAAAGGAGAACCTGCAGAATGATCTAAAGCAGGGTAATGAGACTGCACTGAAAACCTCAGACAAAGGTCCTAAGAGGGAAGGGTATGCTTCAGATGCAAAAAGGAGGGACATTTTTTTTTTTTTTTAATGATATATTTTATTGGTTTTTCTTTGGTACATACACCACTTTACATTGTTACACACTCGTTTTTACAAATTTTTTGATTATATGTTCATATTTATAGCAAATAACTCTACAAAACCTGCCAACTGCTGGAATCTTAACTACTTAGTTGCTAATCAAGCTGAGTACTATTTTCAACATCTGGGTCTTCCTATTGCTGTCCTCTTTTTCTCTGTCTTTACTTGCTGTTTTTAAACATAAAAATCAAACATGTAAGAGCGTTCATCTTCTGTCAGAGGTTTGCCTTCCATCAACTGTAGGCACTTATGCCATCTGGCATATAGTTTATCTGCTTTGCCATTAATCATGGCTAACATTCTCGCCATTGAGAACACAAACCAAAGTCTGTTTAGCCATTCTCCTTCTTTGATGTCCGTCTCTGTTTTCCAATTCCTGACTATTACGCTTAATGCTGCTAAACAAAAAATGACACATTGTTGTTTTATTTTTTTCACAAAAGCTTGTTCAGGGTACACTCCCAGAAGTGCGATTTCTGGGCAAAAGGGGATTATAAATCCAACCATTGCCTCCATATATGTCCAAACAGTCCTCCATAGACCCTGTGCTTTCATGCATGTCCACCAGCAGTGCAATGGGGTCCCCTCCTCTTCACATCCTATCCAAAACCTTCCCGTGCTGTCTTTATTAATATGTTTAAATTGTGAGGGTGTTAGGTAGTATCTTAAGGTCAGTTTTACCTACGTTTCTTTTGCTTCCAACGAGGTGGCACACACATTGCAGTGCATGATAATTTCAGTTTTTTGTTGGTCTGTGAATTGTATTTCTAGTTCTCGCTCCCAAGCCTTGATGTAGCTATGGTCCTTTTTATACCAGATCTCTTTCAGAGATCTATATATCCTTCTATGATTATATCATAGGGCCACAGCACTCAGTACCTTGCAACCATGGTAACAAAACTCAGATCAACAGGATTGGGTGCAAATTGAAAGGCATGCATTAGGAATAAGCAATTTTCAGCACTATATATTAGACAGGGGACAGATAGAAGGGGTAAAATGGAAAGGTCATTCCTTTGCGAGAAGCGCATGGGAAAGTTGGCTCCAAGTAATCAAAAAAACCAAAAGTAAACTAGGTAAATCCCCATACTCCCCAATTAACCTATTAAGTCTTGAGATACACCGCACAGCGGAAGGGATCAGGAAACAATTAACTCAAAAACAATTCAAAAGAGTAGGGCAAATATTTGAAAAAGGAGCAATACTGTCAAAAGAGCAATTGGAGACACTTTTAGAAGAAAAAGTAAATTTATTTCAGCATATACAATTTAAAAGTGCCCTTACTCAGCAGGATTCGATAGTAGAATATAGCAGAACACCGTATAAGATAGAGAAATCTTATTTGACAAAGACAGCAATAGAGGCAGAAAGGAGGGACATTTAAAGAAAGACTGCTATATATGGAAAGCAGAACAGCAGAAACTGTCTCCACGAACACCTAAGCAGAGGGCTAAAGTCACAAACAGCAACACAGTCACTCAACAATGGAGTGGGTGCTTCCGAGCAACGCAAGACAGCTCATCCCAAAATTGGTGTGTAGACTCCGGGGCAATGAGCCACATGACTAGCGATAAACGATTCTTCACAGGACTGGATCTGAGCAGTAAAGAAAGGATCTACCTTGCAGATGGGAGAAGCATCAACGCGGAAGGAATTGGACAAGGATTCCTGTACTG
>QEPC01000306.1:1212818-1234130 GCA_003113815.1 Sphenodon punctatus
CCAACACCTTCTGAGCTTTTCACTGTTCCTGAAAAGCAGGCATTTCAGAAGGCTCCCTCTCCCAGCAGTTTCTGTTCCTTCCTATTCCTAATCCATTGCCATCCTTCTCCTATTTCACCCATCCAACCCATCTACCTCCATATTATCATTTATTTAGCTTAGCTTAGATAGATTTAGTTGTAATTTTTTGTTTTTACCCCGCCCCGTGTTCCCTGTGTTCAATCTTCCTCCCTCCCTCCCTCCTCCATTGAATCCTTTCCCTCTCCCCTTCCTCTATATATATTTCATCCCTGATTCCCTTCCCCTGTTTTTTTATTCTTTTAGAGTAGGATTATTAGATTGATTTAGGTTTCATTTCTGTTTTGTACCCCTCCTTGGGTTGTTTGTGATTTCCTCCCCCCATCCCATAGATAGATAGATAGATAGATAGTAGACAGTTGTAGGAGTTAGCTTAGTGATAGAGACAGCGTTTAGTGATTTAGTTTTAGTGTTTGTAGGAGTAGGACTTTGTACTTATTAGATAATCCATATAGTTCATAGTGTTTAGAATAGTTAATAGCAGTTAGATTTTATATATAATTTGTTTTATTTTATTTTATTTTAAATTGTTTATATATATATATATATATATATATATATATATATATATATATATATATATAAATAAAAAAATAAAAATTAAATAAAATATAAAAAATTATTTTGGAGGGAGAAATGGAGAAGGGAAGGAGAGGCCGGTTTGCTGCCCATAGCGGAGGCAATGGGGCACGTGCCAGAGGCAGAAGGGGCCATGACAGGGGAGTGGCAGCAGGCAGCAGCAGTAGCCAGAGGCAGAGCACATCACCACCTGCCAAACTCAGCAGGCCTGCTTTAGGGAAACAGGCTTCAGAGGCTCAGCAGTGCTTCCTGGCAGTGCCCTCCTCCACTGTCACACAGGGCACTGGAAGGCCTGCAGGACTTGAGGCTGCAACTGTCTTTGCTGCTGGTGGTGCTGGAGCATGTGCTGGTGCTGCTTCCAATGTTCCTCTAGGGCCACCAATGTCCCCCACTGTCAAGGCAATCCCAAGCAGTCCAGAGCTGGTGGATCCCACCTCATCTGCTACAGGCAGGGCCTGATCTCTGGGAAATGGCAGTAGGGAGAGGAGTAGCAGCAGCAGCAGCAGCAGCACTTGCAGATACAGAGGGGGGCACAGGGAGAGTGCCAGAAGCATGGCGGGCATAGGCAGTCTAGCCTCAGGGTTCCAGTACTCCCCTTCACAGGACATCACCGTGATCACAGACAGTGAGTGCGATGCAGACACTAGTGCCGCAGAGGAGATGTCTGGAACTGAGGCGATGGCTGACCCTCTTCCCAGAGCTGTGTCACCAGTGCCACCAAGTTCTCCCTACCACAATGAGATGGAATATAACACAAAGTTTGTACCTGCCTGCATGCCTGCCTGTGTGCGTTACTGGACCTGCTGCTACCACCTATTGCATGATTGATTGAAGTGTTCCCAATAGGCTTTAGGCTGTCATTCCACTTTCCCTGAATTAGTCATGCTTACCCGTCCCAGGAACCATCAACTAGATTCTGGGACCATCATTACAGACACTGGGGGCTTCATTCCATTCCACTGCATCCAGAAGCCTGATGCCTGCACACCAGATTGACACCCCCATTCCCCACTCAAAAGCCTACTTCTCTGCACCCACCAGTGGATTCCCACTGAAGCTGCTGGAAATAAAAGCCCCTCCGACCACCAGCTCCTGCCACCTGCTGCCCACGCCAAGGAGCCTGTCTCTCTTTCTCTCTGTCACACCCACCCATACAAAGATAATCCCAGCACCTCCTGGGGGGCTGTCTGCAAGTTGAGACCCTGCTGCTGGCACAGCACATCTTTGGGTTAATAACTATGCTACATGGGGTGGCAGGTGCTCATGGTAGGGATCAACAACAAGCTGTATGAGATTCTGCCACCTGCCAGCCAGAACTTCGGCACATAGGGATAAAAGATTGGACAGTTTAAACAAAGTTCATAACAAGAAATATAACAACTTTTATTAAAACTATTTAAATAACAACAACAACAACAACAACATTATGAAACCAAAACCAAACATTTAAAGGAAATGTATAAATTAAACTAATAGTCTCTTGACCTGTCCCCCAGGACTTGGGGGAAAGGCAACAGGCATTGGGGTGCAGCACAGGGATGAGCGGCGGCCACCTGGTCCTCTTCAAGCTCATAGCCATTGGCCACAGCAAACTCCACAGCCCCTTCAACATCTCGATGCCACCTGGAGAGCACCTGGTGGTACAGTTCCAGGCATTCCATCTCAGCAGAGACGTACTTGTCATACGCCTCCACCTTCTTTTTCTCCACCTCAACCACCTGGAACTGCTCCACCAGATGGTTCTTCATGATGGCTGTTGTCTGTTGCAGGCCAACCATGAAGTCCCGGGTGGGCCTCTCCAACTCGGCCCGAAAGGCCTTGGCCTCAACAGACTCCTGGGGCCCAGGGGTTTCCACATCAGGGCTGGAGGGGGGGAGGTATTACATGCCATCATGTTTTGGTTGCCTTCCCCCCCTTCTTCTGGTGCTGAGGCTGAGGCGCCATGGCCACACCGGAGTCGTCCTGCTACCTCACTCTCCTGCCATGTCTTCTCTCAATGTGGGCAATGAGCCCCTATGTGGTCCCCTCTCTCTGCAGCCTGAATCTTTTCTGGCAGATCTAAAAAGAGCATAAAAAGATAGGAACATAAGAAGTGCCATATTGTGTCAGACCAATGATCTGTCAAGCCCTGCCTTCATTCTGTCTCCACAAGTGGGTGGACTGGGTGGCCAATATCTCTCTGCAGGGAACTTCTGTTCCTAACAGGTCATAGGGCAATTAATTCCCTGTTGTTCCAGTTCCCGTACCATATCTTGCATGTGACTATTCCATTGCTCTTGTCATAAAACCTCTAGACATCCGACCTTGTCTGCTGAATGTCTGGGAGTGTCACTGGTGACCTCCGCCTAAAGGTCCTCCTTGGCCTGGCACCAGCACTGGGGCCGGCATCCAATTCCTCTCTGAAATGGAAACACATTAAGAACATCAAAGTAATATCATGCATTTATGATGATGCCTCCAGTTCTCCCTCATTGGGGTGCTTGGGATGGCAATGGAGAGACCCTGGCTGGCACTTGCAAACCCTGCCCTCCTTGGGGTGCTAGGGGAGGCTAGGGATTGCAACTAGAAAGGCCCTGGCTGGCACATGCAAATCCTGCCCTCCTTGGGGTGCTAGGGATGGCAATGGGAGATGTGACCCTGGCTGGAAAGACCCTGCCCTTATTTGGGGGTGCATAGGGAATGGGATGGCAACTGGAGAGTGAGACCCTTGCTAACCTGGCATATGTCTAGGTTGGGGTGCTGCTCATGCCAGAGCCCCTCACACTACAGTACCCTCTGTCTTTGTGGAAGACATCCGCTGCTATCCACTGATGCCCACTGTTTGTGCCTGACTGATGCCCACCACTCATGCACCCACCTGCACATGAGTGAGATCACTCTAATGTATAGTCTTTCTTGTCCTGAAAAAAAAAAAAAGTTTACAAACCTAGCAGCACCTCTTAAGCCCACTGTTTGCTCCTCATCTGAGGAGCTGGCTTCCACCACCACCAGAGGTCTAGGGGAAGTGACCTCCTCCTCCTCCTCCTCCTCCTCCAAGAGCACCAAGTTGGCCCCCAGCTGGGGAATCATCACAGCAACCTTCATTTTTAAAAAAAAAAAAATACAGCCAACCATAACACAAAGTCAGTCACCCACCACACACCAACACCGACTAACCAGCCAAACAACAACACCAAACCAAACACAAACAGCCAAAACACATTAACTGAACAGCCACCCAGCCAAACACACACTCTCTCACCACACAGCTCCATACGCACTCAAATTTCCAGTTTCCGGCACGATCACATGCTCTCGTGATATGTTTTCCAAATGCCCGAACTGAACCGAATTTGACCGAAATGAACAGCTGAACCCAAACTCGGTGAATGACCCAAACATCTGAACTGAATGCCCAAAACGGGCCAAACTTGATGGCCAAACCTGAACCGCGATCTGTTCGCTCATCCCTGCAGACAGCAGTTGACCAAAGACCTTAAAGTATCAACATGTCCCGTGATCATGAAATGCGACTGCTGCATGAAAGTCAAAGCCATGAGGGCTACGCTTCCTAAGAAGAATCAGAATAGAGCCACAAAACCACTTGACCTTGTACACAGCGACATCTGTGGCCCAATGAAGGTTCCCACGCCAGGAGACAACCGGTATATGGTAACTTTCATTTATGACTATTCAAGGTACATGATCACATATGTCATGAAGAGTAAAGATGAAATATTCAACAAACTTCAAGACTATGTGACCATGTTGAGCAACAAGTTCCAGAACAGTTCAAAGACACTGCGGACTAACAATGGGGGCGAGTTCACAGGAAAGGAAGGAGAGGACTTCCTGAAACTCAGTGGAATTGTTCACCAAAAGACAGTGCCATATACACCCAAGCAGAATGGAACAGCTGAAAGGAAAAACAGAATGCTAACAGAAATGGTTAGACGCATGTTAACAGACTCTGGACTACCAGAAAGATACTTTGGAAAAGCAGCAGTTGCTGCTGCCTACCTACATTATCAGCTGTATTCTAGAACAGTGAGTAAAACCCCATACAAACTGTGGAATGGTCAAAAACCTAGTGTGGGCCACATCAGAGTATTTGGAAGTAAGACTTACATATATATCCCAAAGGAAAAACATACCAAGCTGAAAAACAGAGCAGTGGAAGGCATCCTTGTAGACTACAGTGAGCATTCCAAAGGTTACATGATCCTGGATCCACGCACAGACATAATAATCATTAGTAACAGTGTGACCTTTGTGGAAAACTCAAGCGACAGTGTAATGACTCTCCAAAGTCCAGGAGAACGAGAACAATCAACCACAGAAAAAACCACTGAAAGCAAGCAATCCTCTGAACAAATAGTCAAAATCAGCACAAAGTTAACAGAAGTGCAGGAACAGACACAGTCAGCTGCTGATGCTGAGCCAAGGCAGTTGACGAGGTCTAACAAAGGCATTCCCCCCAGTCATCTGTCCTACAAAGTCAGTACCAGTAAAATGTCAGTGCCAGCATCCTGGGAGGACATCTCATAGATGTCAGAAGGGGAAGCAGAAAAATGGGTAAGAATGGCTGAAGAAGAAGTAAAGTCCATGCAGGACAACGCAATGTGGATCCTTACTCCACTGCCCGCAGGGAGAAAGACTATCGGTTGTAAATGGACATTGAAAATAAAGTACAATGCGCAGGGAAATATCGAACGGTACAAGGCCCGACTTGTTGCGAAAGGATACACCTAGAAGTACAGAGAAGACTACAATGAAACATTTCCACCTGTAGTTAAGCACACTACAATCAGAACATTGTTAAGTATAGCTGCTTGAATTGGAATGCAAGTCATGCATATGGACGTGAAAACAGCGTTCCTAAATGGTGAGCTGAAGGAAGATATTTACATGGACCAACCACCGGGGTTTGCAGACACTGAAAGGCCAGATCTTGTATGCAAACTGCACAAAAGCATATATGGGCTTAAGTAGGCTGCCAGAGCGTGGAACACTAAAATAAACAAGAGGCTCATGAGGGAAAATTTTACCAGGAGCAAAGCAGATCCCTGCTTATACACAAAGAGACTAAGGGACAGGTGGATCTTTGTATTAATTTATGTCAATGACCTTATCATATGCTTTAAGCAAGAAGGGGATGAGCGTGAAACAATGAGAGCTCTAAATCAGGACTTTGAAACTAAGGACCTGGGTAACATAACGCACTACCTTGGAATACAAATTGAAAGAGAAGATGACAGAAGCTATCTTCTCAACCAAAGACAGGCAATAGAAAAGATGATAGAAAGTTTCGGCATAGGGGGTGCGAAGACAGCAAATGCCTTTATGGAAACCAGCTACCCAAAGGAGATCAAAGAACTGAGCTTATTGCTGCCAGACAATAAGTAATACAGAAAGGCGATAGGAAAGCTCTTGTACATTGCCACAATCACAAGGCCTGACATTGCGGAGGCAATAGGTATACTATCTCAGCCCCAGACCAAAGGAATTGGAACGCAGTGAAGAGGGTCTTACGGTACCTGAAAGGGACTGTGCACCTCAAGCTATGGCTCCCAGCAACATCTGTGTCAGACCTGGTAGTGTATGTGGACGCAGATTGGGCTGGAGACCATTCGGACCAAAAATCTACCAGTGGGTACCTATTTTTGCTTGGTGGAGGACCCATCAGCTGGTGCAGTAGGAAACAAGCCTCTGTGACACTTTCCTCGTGGAGGCAGAGTATGTGTAAGTGGCACATGCCAGCCAAGAAGGTTGTGACAGCTTCTGAATGATCTGGGGCAAAAATTGTACAGACCCATGCCAATCCTGGAAGGCAACCAAGGATGTATAGCGCTGGCACAAACAGAAAGAATCAACCACAGAACCAACCACATTGATGTAAAATACCATTTCCTGAAAGACTCACAGGAACAAGGACTCATAGATCTGCAATGCTGTCCTACAGAGGATATGACAGTGGATGTGTTCAGGAAGTCACTAGCAGGGGAACGCCATTGCAAGCTATTAAGAAGAATGAACCTAGTGGGTTTGACTAGTGACTGTTGAGAAGGGGTGTTGGATTGTGCAACAGTCACAAGTAAAAGCTCATTGGAACCTCCGCAAGCTTAATATGGGGCTTGTCCAGTAAGGGGAGGGTCAGGGGATGAAACAGTTTTTCTCCCCTTCTTGTCTCCTCTCTTCTCCTCTCTCTGTTCTCCTTCTTGTCCCATGCAGACTGTACTGTATGGAAGCATGTCTTCTGAGCTCTTAGTAAAGTTCTGTTTTGAAGAAACTTCTGCTATATGTTATTGAACAGAAAACTAACTCTGCAATAATTTTAGTATTCATGGGTAATACCTGCATTTTTGGGTACCACATGAGATACCCAACAACTTACCGCCATACTGTTTGGGTACCTGGAAACCCCAAAAGTTGATAACTTCTGGTACCTATTTTTCAATTTTCTGATTACCGATTGGTATATCGGATTGGGAAACAGAAAAATCAGGATGGAAATTAAAATAATGGGACTCGGAGTCAATTTTCCAGAACCAAAAGCTGACTTTTGGGGATGAGAAATCCATTTTCTGGGATGGAAAAATCAATAATTAGGTGTCAGAAGTCAATAAATAGATAAAAAGTCAAAATATTGGTACCAGAAGTTGACATTCCAAAATAATGGTTACCCCAAATCGGGTCACAATTGGGTACCAATTGGCACCCAATGTTGTCAGGTTGATTCAGGTATCAGAAATTCATACTCATTTTTGTGGGTACTCATTCTAGCTCTAGCTGTTTCTGAATAACTGGCCTTATTCCATTACCCACAAGCCTAAATGTCTCACAAGTGTGCTGAGTTTCCTAGAAAATTATTCTTTTACCATACGCCCTTCCAAAAGCATCTTTGACAGTTGAGGTTCCCTTGACATGATTTCTAGCTCATAGTCAGGGCCCTGTGACGTTCTGAAGAAATTCACAGAATTAGTTCTCAACTGTGTTAATCAACCTGGTCCTCCATTAAGTTCAATTGCTCCAATGAAATATATCTGGGGACATGTCAGGGACACCTGGGAGAGTGTGTGTGCTGTTCCAGGCTCCCTGCTTCCATCAGCTGTTTGTTGGGGCAGCCGGGAGAGCACACAATGCTCCAGGACCCCCTCCCCTCCATCATTGTCACATGAGTGGGCTGCTCATTAAAAGTACACCCCCTACCTCATGTGTCAGGTGGATCGCGGGTGTTTTTTGAACCTGTGAATTCCACTCACTTAAAAATGCCCTCAGACTGATCAGGCAGGGGCTGACCCACCCTCCCCCATACTAATGGGAAATCCCTTGCTGGGGGGCGGGGGGGAGAGGGGGAGAATCTCTATTCCAAAGTCCCTCTTCCCTAACATCAAAAAGACAGAAAACTACCACCAGGGGTGAGGGACACAGGAACTGGCCAGGGAAAGGGAGAGCATGCTGCACACGCAGAGTCCATTATGCACATACAACCTAACCTACACTGAAAAATGTAGGTGAAAAAGTTGGACATTTGTTGAAATTCATAGTTTACTTGGGAGGGGAAAACCAACATTTATAGTTTTATGTAGGCCCTCCAAAAATGATAAATATCTCTTTGATTTTGCAATATCATTATCTGTGAAAAGGTTAAGAATGAAAAATGGATAGATGGATGGTATAATTTATCCATTTTCATAATTTTACTTGCAGAATTTGTATTATCTAGTCACAGAATTTGAAAAATAAAATAAAATTGTAGATTACATGGGGCCGTGCCCATATGTAAGACTGTGGCAGAAAAGCATGCATATATTGGCTCACCCTAGAACAGTCTTTTACATAGGATGGCATCTGTCATTGCGTTCACAGTGTTCAGACTCTCTGGGGAAAAGGTAGGGAACATTTTCCCACCCAGGGTCCACTTTGAAAATTAGCACAAACTTGAGGGGACACACAGATGTTAGGGACAATGGTACTTAAAGGGAGCCCGTAGGAAGAGGAGGATCCATATTATGGATCTGTGCCATCATGGATCTGTCCTCTATCATTGCATGCTCCCTCATCTCTGCTCCCTTGCCCTGAATTCAGAGTAGCAGAGAGGATGCCCACCTTTTCTCTAAAGGCTACACAGCTTGTAAAATGCTTTCACATCTTATCAATATTATTTTGGCAGAAGGGAGAAACCAATAATGGGGGGGGGGAATGAAAAAAGAGGCAGAAACCTGTTAATTTGAAAGCCCAATGCAAATGAGACTCACTGCATGGTTTGATTCTTTCCCTGTGTGTTTGCAGTATTGTAAATAAATATGGCTTAGGCTCGGGACAAATAGGAAACTTTCTTTTTCCATGAGATACTGCCACTGTGAGGATGAGTGAAGTGGGTGAAGATACTGAGCTAGAAAGTGTTTTGGTAAGAGGAAATTTTCTGTGAAAGACCCTCTGTTTTGGAATATATTCCCTTATCCCTCACACAAACACTCTATGTTTTTTGGTATTCAAGTTACACTACATAAGTATTTTTTAGGATTTGGGTTAGTATGGATAATCTGTATTTTTCTTTTCCATCTGTATGATGTATCTGTATTATGCAAGTGACCACTGATTCATGATGGGCTAGTTATATACATTGTGATCCCAAACCCCTGCACACTGTTAGGGC
The DNA here is from genome assembly GCA_003113815.1 of Sphenodon punctatus. Lineage (NCBI taxonomy): Eukaryota > Metazoa > Chordata > Lepidosauria > Sphenodontia > Sphenodontidae > Sphenodon > Sphenodon punctatus. The sequence goes on from QEPC01000306.1 coordinate 1,222,114, forward strand.
TCTGCAGAAGACAGAGGAAACCATGTGGGAATTGCATTGGTCACCATATGTAAAAGTACAATTGGGGCCTGAAACACAACATGCACATGGTTTGTGTGCATGTCACCTGGTTGCCAGGTGTGGTGGGCACCCAAGGGAACCAGAGGCACTGCCTTTCCTGTGCCCCTGTGTCCCCCTCCGATCTGCCTGAGCTTTCTCTTACCTGTCACACAGGCAGCAGAAGAAATTTCTGACCCTCCGGCAGGTCACAGAACTCTGTCGTGGCCCCCAGCAACAGCCGCTGCTGATATTCAGAGTTGAGGGGGGCCCACACTGGGAAACTGCGCTTCTGTGCATATGCGTTTTCAGCCAGGCCCCAGAATTGCAGGCTAGCTGCAATCAGGGGGCGGGGCCTGGCTGGGAGAGGCTCAGGAGTCCCAGAAGGGACAAGCATAGTTGGAATGTGCTTGGGTGGCTAGAGGGAGCTGTCAAAGCACGTATAATGGGAAATTGCAGTTCTTCATTATAGCCACCAGGGGCAGGCATTCATTGAGCCCTATGGGGTCAATTTTTAAACAGCACCTGGACGCTATTGTTAAGCACCCAGATGAGATGTGCGGCTGCATGCACCACAAAAACAAACCCAGAGGAGTGGGCTCTGTCCATGTCTGGAGCAAGCACTCAGGCAGGGACTGGCTGCCACGCATGCTCAGTCAGTGAGCATGAGGGCTGTTTTCATGCACTGCTGAGCTGCAGCCATTTTTTAGGAGATTGTGTTCCTGGCTGGTTGTGTCTCCTGCTGCTGGACTTGGTTGCCTTACCCAAGGGATGTGTTTTTGCTGCTGTGCCATCCTGCTGCCTTGGTGGTGAGTACATTGTTTGGGGGGGTGGGGAGAGACACTGAGGAAAATGCTTCTGGGGAATGGGAGTGGGAGTGGGGGGACTCGGGGAGTCTGGGTGGGAAATGGGGCTGGGGAGGGGGTGGACTGGGAGACAATGGGGATGGGGGACTTGGGAGTCTGGAGAATGGGGATGGGTGGACAGTGATAATGGGGGTGAGGGGAGTAGGGGGACTTGGGGAGTCTGGCTAGGGAATGGGGCTGTGGGGAGGAGGTAGACTGAGAGACAATGGGGATGGGGGGACTTGAGGAGTCTGCCTGGGGTATGGGGCTGGGGCAGGGGTGGACAGTGACAATGGAGGGTGGGGGACTTGAGGAGTCTGGCTGGGGAATGGGGGAGGAGGGTGGACTTGGAGACAATAGGTGAGGGGAGTGCACTGGGAGACAATGGGGGAGGAGGCTGCAACAGAGATGTGAACCATGTTTTGGGGGACAAGTGGAACTCCTCGTTGCTGCATTTGTAGTGTGCTCAGGCTGAGGATAATATGGTTGGCTTAAGATATGGTTTCGGTGGTTTGCTTTTGATTGTTGTGTGTTTGCCAGTGCACTGCTGGTTTCCCCCCTCCTCCCCCAAGCATGTGCAAAGGCGGTGGCCATTTTCTGGGGCCCCACTGGCCAAACTTTAAAAAAAGGCTTGTTTGCTTGGACAGGTGTTTGGCTGTTGGGGATAGGGTTCAGCTATTAGGGATGCCGGTCTCGATGTGTCTGGTTTGGTGGCAATGTATCCCTGAAACTGGCCAATTTTTTTTTAAAAAGGCCTATTTGCTTGGACAGGAGTTTGGCTTTCAGGGATAGGGTGTAGCTACTAGGGATGCTGGTCTGGATGGGGCTGGTTTGGTGGCAATGCAGCCCTGAAACTGGCCAAATTTTGTAAAAGACCTGTTTGTTTGGACAGGCATTTGGCTGCTGGGGATACAGTGTAGGTACTCTGTACAGTGTAGGAGAAAGTTGTGAACAGAGGAAAAAGTAGGTAGGAGAATGGCAGAAGAGAAGACTGCAGACAACAAGGTGACCCCTTTCCCCTCCCCCCCACTAAACCCATCTTCTCATGCACCAAAACCAATCCTTTCCCCTCCTATTCCTCTGTCCTGTCCTTCTCTTCCCTTTCATTCCCTTCTGATTTGTCTTTTCACAGAACAGGGAGCTAACTCAGTCCTCCCAAGTTCTCCAAGCCAGAAGGAAGGCTTGTCCCAAAGTCTACACCTTCAGAATACTACAGGTGGCCAAGCATGCCATGAAAATCAAGGATTCGAGGGTTCAGGATAAAGGTAGGTGATGACAACATGATCTATTTTTTTAACCTACTATGGTTAATTTGGACCCGGTGGGAAAGAGAGTGGAGGATCCCAGTAAGAGGGCTCTCTATCCACTGATGGCAGTGCTTCACACAGAAGCGTTCCCAGTGTTAACTAATGTAATGTCTATCCAATGTGAACCCTGGGAACTCCTTGCTGGGTTATGCCCTGGCTCCACCTACCATTGCCCTGGCTCAGCATACTATTGCCCTGACTCCACCCATAGGCCTGGTGACAGGTTCAACCCACCTACTGCCCCACCAGTCTCCAAACACACCAGTCACCCCTATTGGTTGCTGTGCGCAGCCCTGCACAGGTCAGAAAAGGGCTGGAGGTGGAGGGGCAGAAGGGGTATGCACAGGAGGGAGGAAAGAGGAGAATGGTTCCAGACTGATTTATGTGCCATGGATGCATGCCTCACCAGAACTCACACTTTCAGTGCTCGATGGTAGGGTCTTTCAGTCCACTGGACATATATGGGAGCTGGAAAAGGGCCAAGTAAGAAACAGCCACAAGATGAATTAAGACCATGAGCAGGAGGTTCCCCTCCCCTGGTTTAAAATCTGTAGCATGGCTGATTTTGTTACAAATCAAAAGAAAGGAAAGTATGGAAATTTTAACCACTCATGAAGGGCAGACTTTCTACATTCTCACCCTTCATTGTGACATTTGCAGCCATGAAATATTCAAAAGGTCCTGAGCAGGCACTGAACTGTTCCATTATTTTATCTAAATGACCCACATGTCCTCTTATATCTGCCATCACAATAGCCAGGTTTAAATATAATTGTATCAAACCAGCAGTATCTACGCAATGCCCAGGAGTCCTCTCCAAGGTCCTGATCCAGACCTATGATGTCAATGGAAGATTCCATTCAATGCAGTGGACTTTTGATCAAGCTTCTAGATCTGTTCAACTGAATTCACATAAAGGTTTCATTTTTCTGTTAGCAGCAATATGAAACAAAATCTCATTCAAGCGCAGCTGATCAGATTCAATTCAGTGGTAGGCTCCCACTGCAGGACTACCATACCTCACATTTAAAAGGGGATGCTGATGAAAAATACATGTTGCAGGGCTACATTGGTTCCAGTGCAGCCCTGCAACATGTATTTCCATAAACATCCCCTGTTATAAGGGAAGCCTGGTAGTTCTATTTGACCTAAGAAGGCTTTGGTTCAGTGCAGATCTTCCTTGATTGCTTATTGTTTTTTAAATAAGCAATTTCATTCTTTTTCCTTCTCTACCATAGCTTTCTTCCACTCCAGGAAGCTTCTTTCTCCCATCCCAGGGCCTGAACGGCTTTGGAATTACATGCAGTCCAGTAGATTAGATTGTTTGCCTGTCCCCAAACCTCTTGCAGATAAGAAACTGTTCATGACAATGTCACTTTTTTTCTTCTTCTGTACAAACTCAGCACTTTGAATAACGTTATTTCCCTACTGGATTAATGGCATAAGAGGCATCTATGTTAAATTTGAAACTTAAATTGTCTCTCAAGAGGAGTCATATTTTAGCAAGTTGAACTGGAGTGCTTCAGCAACACCTGCTTTAAGAGGTTGCTTGCCTCACTGGGTTTATTTACTTGGAGTCCAAATAAGGAGACTGATTGGGGAAGGTCTGTGTGGATCAGGTAGGACTGGGCGAACAGAACACGGTTCGGATGTTCGGTCGTTTGGTTCGAAACCAGAGTTCGGGTTTGATGGTTCAGTTCAGCCGAGTTCAGTTTTGCCGAACTTGGCCGAACATTCAAAAATAACAAAATCAAAACCAAAATGAAATCGAAACCTAATTTTCAGCCCTGGAAAGACGTTTTTCCTGCCTCTGAACTCATCCGAATACGACCGAACTGTTTGGTCATTCGAGAGTTTGATTCGGACGTTCGGTTCGGACGTTCGGTTCGGACGTCCGAACAGACTGAGTTCAGTTCGAACTCCAAACATCCGAACCGCGTTCTCCCATCCCTAGGATCAGGTGATCCTGGAAGTCCAGAGCATTTAAAGTTGGGCTAGGAGCTTTGTTGAGTCACCATTAGGAGCACCTGGAGAAGATGTTCGGATAAAAAAGTTACTTCCATATCAAAGAGAGGCCTGGAAAAAGGTACCTAAAACAGGGACAAAGGATTTGTCTTACCTGAGTTAATAAAAGTTTGTAAAACCAGTGAACCTCTGCAGCCAAAAGGGACAAGTTGGAAATTGTTGCAAGAGTTTGTAGAATAAAGCCACTGATATTGTGGAGAACTGAAAGTCTGATGCCTTGTTGTCGGGGAAGTCATGGACCAGACCAGGGTCGCACTGTCTGGAGGGATGAAGCTGGTTACATACACCAAATGGCATTTCCTCCAAACTCTTTCTTTACATTTGCCTCTTTGAGGAAAATAGTAGGCCTCATTTCTGCAAAAGCTTCTCCACCTGCTTAATTTTATGTATTGTGAGTAGTCCTGTCAACAGTACTGCTATGTGAAAATATGTCCATTCACCATCTTAACATCTGGCAATGTAATGGATAGTTGCATATTTTCACAGTTATATGGACTCTATATAAATGTTGCCCACTATCACTGATTTCATTCTGAGCATTGAGAAGGGTACATTTTGATTTTCACAGCTATTAGAAAACCCCATATGTATGTCTTAGGAATGCACTTTTAGTAGGGTTTTCATCTGTTTAAAAATTGGACAGGGGGCGAGGGGCTCTCTCAGAGCCATAGCTGAAAATTAGGAAGATGAAGATATTTTTGTGGACTCCCCACACTTGTAAAAATTCACTCTTTTCAGACACAGAGTGAAGACTGGAAGTAGTCCACATTTTTATGGGGCCAGTAAGTATGCCTGTAAAAATGTGGCTTCACCAGGTCCAAACCATGTAGTCTACTGCATTTTTACTTATTTTTTGTACCACATTCCTAGAGATCATTCTAACCACTTTGTCTCCCTGTCTGTAACTGAACCTGTCAGATGAATGCTCAATCTTTGTGTTACTGTGAACCCAGTTCCTTTGATATGTGTATCCTCTTCTACTGGTACGCTGTTTCCCCTATATCCCCAACCCATATTTTTGCCATCTCTGTGTGTTTACTTGATTGCTTATTGTTTCTTAGTTTGTCAATACTATCTGTTGTTTCTTAGTTTGTCTCCTACACCAATATATTATTGTACAGCTGTTTTAAAATGTCTGGCACATCTCTCTATCTCTCTTTAACCCCCTTCTACCTTGTTCTATCCACTCCCACCCATTCCATGCCCCCTCATATATACCGGCTCTACGCTTGCTCAGTTTATATATTTCTACTGGCTACATTACATGCTTGAGGAAGGGCCCTGTGTGGCCTGAAAGCTTGCTGATTTTCACCAACAACAGTTGGTCCAATAAAAGATATAATTTAAAACACTTTGTCTCCCAGGTGCCAAGAGTAAAAGTAGAGGTGTGAGACGAATGCCCTTCTTTCTTGGGAAGTGAAACACTCACTGAAACCTTGGAGTAAGGACACAGAATTCATGGATTCCTCAGTTTCCCTGTGTGTTTGTGTGTGGCCACTTAGGGCAGTCAGAGTTGTTTGGACAATGCCATAACTACACAGAATCACCCCTGTTCCTGCTCCCCCCCCCCAACATAATAGCTCTCCTCATAGTTAAATTTGTATAACTAAACAGGTGCTTAGGTCTTTGTAGGACTGGTGTTTCAGATGATTGCTGCATTGCCACAATTTTAAATCTATAATACATTTCTAAAAATGGATAAGTGAATTGCTTCAATACTACAGAGTGCAGAACTAGAAATAATGGACTCAAAGTCCAGGACAGTAGATTGTGATTAGGCATCAGGAAATATTTTCTAACAGGAAACAGCTGTTCGTCAATAAAACAAGGTGTCTAGGGAGTCCGTAACTGGAGACTTTCAAAAAGAAGCTGAACACTCATTGGTCAGGGATGTTGTAGTGGTATCCACCCTGTATCTAAGCAGGGGGTTGGATTAGATGAGCTTTGAGGCCCCTTCCAGCTCTGACTTTCTACGATTCTAATACATTAAATTTCAGCATGTGTTGCAAGTTTTCACTGAAAGAGCCATCATACCGAAGTTGATAAGGTTTCGAATTTAAACTTGGGAAATGCAATTTTTAGGGTTCAAATTTCATCTTAGTTATGAAGTCACTGGGTGGCCTAAGTGTTACTGTCTCTCAGTCTTGGTTCCCTGGCTGCAAAACAGAAATAATAATGACCTATCTCATTGGGTTGTTGTGAAGGTAACCCAGATAAAGATTGTAAAGGACATGTTATATGAATGATAAATAATAATAAACATTGCACGCATGCTTTTCCTATTGATTCTTGCTTCCCGGTAAGCCGTGTCTTTCTCTGAGGAGTGGGCAGTCTGCCAAGTTTAGAGAGAGACAGAAGAGAGAACGTAGTTAAGATGATACCTCCTATTGGACCAACTTGCAAGTTTAGAGAGAGAGCTTTTTTTATTTTTATTTTTCCAAATGGAGCTCTTGTAACATGATAGGAAGGAATCCAGGGCACTTAACTTCTGTCAAGAACATGAGCAACAGTCTCTTGCCAACACTGATTTGATTTTAAAAGTGGAAAGGTGCTGTGTGCTGCTAAGAGACTTGCAACTAAAGCTTCAAACTCTAGCAGTCTGGTTGAATTTATCTGAGAATGGCCTTGGATACTGTACATGTGTGTGTGTGTGTGTATATATATATATATATATATATATATATATATATATATATAAAGAGAGAGAGAGAGAGAGAGAGAGAGAAGGTTTTGCATAAAATTTTTATATTGTATAGATTTTTAGCTTAGGCGACAAATTTGCTGTCTGTTTGCAACGGATATCAACTAAAATGGGTATTTTCAGACGATACGCGGGCCGTTGGCCCTGTACCAGCACCAACGGCTTCGTTCCCCGCTGTGGTCACCCCGTAACGGCACAACAGACGTGCCGGGGGGATCCCGGCNCATAATTTTATTGCAAGACTATCATAGCAAGTATGTGTCCTCATACTACTGTTCTATGCCTTGCTCAGGATCTGGATCATGTTAGCTGCTCTAGAAACAAACAGAAGACATTGGGTGATTTCAGACGATACGGGGCCCTTTGGCCCCGTACCGGAACCACCGGCTTCGTTCCCCGCTGTGGTCACCCCGTAACGGCACAACAGACGTGCCGGGGGGATCCCGGCGGGGAAAGTGGGAGGGGCCGGGGCCGTGCGGCGCAACGTGCGGCCGAACCCCATGTGGGGATTGACCGTGGCCAACATCTGGCGCGCCGCGAACAAACGTACGGGACACGGTGACCACAGGTGGGTATTCACCGTGGTTCACCATGTTCACGTAACGTCTGAAATCACCCAATATCACTAGGAATGCAAAACAGCATGGAAGTGCATTGGCAGAAAGACCTGACTTGATTTAGAGATAGTGGCCCCGATCCGATGCCCCGTGGGTCCTGTGCGGAGCCGTACGTGCATGCACATGCATGCAAACTGCACGGATCCCAACCGTGCGCATGTGCAGGTGCACATGGCTCCATACGGGATCCATGGGGCATTGGATAGGGGCCATAGTCTTGGCACCACGGGTCGCAAGCTGTGGGGCAGAAAACAAAGTGGGGTTGCACCTCCTGATTGATATTATTTGGTATATTCTGCAGCATGTCTTTGCTGCTACCTGGGCTTGTGGGATTATATCTAAGACTTTGATACCATTGCCTTAACAGGGTCCAGGATGTTAAATTCTTGGCAAATACAGAACTATGGGCATCTAGCGCTTAATGTCCTGAGACATTACAGCATACTTGCAGTGTTAATCGTTGTTTTAGTCATGACTGTCAGTAGGGAACCTTTCTCCTGTAGTGTTCCCTTTCAGTGGAGTCTGGCCAATGTTCACCATCCTTCCAGATTGTTACACTAATTCTACAGAGCTCAGTTACTGTGTGTATGGGTCTCCCTCAGTGTCTGCTGTCTCCTGACCCAATTTCTGCTAAGTTTAGTTCTTGAAAAAGTTTTGGAAACCTGGTTTCTGTTTCTCTACAAGCCTGGAAGTTTCATCTGCCAAACTACTCTAGCCCCTCGTGAGCAGCATGGTTGTCCTGCCACTCCATCTGCATAATGAGAAGCCACTAAAAACTTGTCTATTAACCTGATGGTAATAGAACAGCCGCATACAGATAAAAGGGGGTGGGGAGAAAAAGAAAACCATTCCAAGCAATGTTAAGGGCCTGATTGGAGGACAGACAAGAAAGTACAATTAGACTTGGGCATCTGGTTAAGAAAGCTGGATGAGAGGAGAGAAATTGAATGGTTAGACATCAGTAAAAAAAAATTGTTTGTTCTCTTTTATGCAAGTGTCCTTATCTCTCATTTGCTGTGCTGCAACTGAAAATAATACTTTTCAAATTAATTTAAAAGGAGAGCTTCATTACTAATATAAGCTGCCCCTCATTTTAAATCAGACTTATGCTCATGCTGTGCAGCTGATACAAAACAGGAGGAAAGTTGCTGAGTGTGTCTGAATGCCTGTCATATTAAAGGGAGCTCCTATCAGGGTTTGAGTACATCAAGACTTGGAAATGCCGGTAACAGTCTCTCTATGCAACTCTACGTCTCAAATTTTACAGGACAGACTGAGATTAGAAAAGCTGTGGTACCCTGCTGCCTCTTCTCCGTCCCCCGCCCTACACTTAATTATAACATAACCTAAATCCTGCTGTTCTCTTTCCTAATTCTTCACAATTCTAAGCTAAAAATATATCTGTGTGGGATGGGGAGGAAACTTTGGAGATAGAGGCGAACAGAGTCTTACTGCTGTGTTAGTGACTGTGGGCTGGAGAAATGCTAGTAGATTCAATGTGTAACAGGGTGCCCCTGGGGAGGAGGGTGTTGTGTCTGCAGGAATCAACCCCTTCCAATAAGCCAGCCCATGCAGAGTATTTGCTCCTTTGTGTTCTTTAATATATATTAGCCAGGAGGACTATTCTGATATTCTCCTCCCCAAGCAGGATCTTTGCGCCTTTGTTCTCTTTAATACATATAGCCAGGAGGACCTGAGGAGGGGGAACCCCCTGAGAAACTACACAACTTCCCACACCAGGTTCTCCCCAGCCGCTGTAGGGAACATAGGCTCAAGCAACCTCTCCTCCTGGGAGTTCCCCCTTGACTGAGGAACTGGAGCATAGCTCCCTTTTGAGGCCTCAGGGCTGGCCCAGCTACACCCAGGGCCAGCTGGCCCAGTTAGCCCCCTTAGGCTCTATGGCTTGCCCAGTTGTGTTCCTTAGGCACTGTCTTCCATGACAGCAGTCCCTGTACCTTCATTAGCACCTGCATAAGGCGCAATCCTCCTTTATACAGCACACACATACCTCTCTGGTCAGCACCACTTAAAGGGGACAGGCAGTTCCCCAGTGCATTCTGTCAACTATAAGGAGAAAGCATTTCTATTAAACATGAAATGCAGCAATCTCTGGGTATTTTCAGACATTACGATCCCACGCTCAACCACAGTGAAGTCCCACATGGTGAGCAAGGGACCCTAACGTCTGTTGGCCCGACAAGAGATTCCTGCCAGATGTTCACCCCTGTGACTCACGGGCGGGAAGCTCTTTGACCATGTAAACGACTGTCCTGCCAGGACCATCGCTGTTTGTGTGGTCAAAGAGATTCCCACCCATGATTCACAGGGGTGAACACCCGGCGGGAAGCTCGCATTTGGGCCAACAGATGTAACGTTCCCATGCTCAACCATGGGGAATTCATTGTGGTTGAGTGTGGGAACATCACGTCTGCTCCCTGACCATGGCTCAGAATCAGCGAATGTGCCCGCCGCTGATTCCGGGCCTTGGTCAATACCGCGGGGGGCGGGGGGCCTGGGGAGTGGGGGGCGGGGCTGTGCGGCCGCACGTTGAGCCGCACAGCCCCGCCCACTCCCCCGATTCCCTGTCGGGTTCAGCCAGCACATCTGTTGGCAGTGCCGATTTGATCCCAGTGGGGAATCAATAGGTGATTCCGTGATGGGGCCAATACTGACCTCGTCACGTCTGAAAATACCCTCTGTCGCCAATTGTGAATAAGATGGTAGACTGAAAATTAGGATACCTGCACTCTGTTTATAATGATTGGAGTAGAAATGTTTACTCAGTGTTTAAACCTCTCAAATATACCCTACTCTGATCAAAAATTGTGGTTCAGGCAATAGCTGATACCCATTTACCCATTGTCAGTCAATATGGAATTTCAGCAACATCATTTAAAAATATCAGCACTATTGAACATGTGCAGTAGCCAAAATGATGAAAAGCCAAAATAGCTGAACCAGAAATGAAAATGAAGTTCTCAGATTGTAAGCCCTAGGGGCAGGGACCTTGTCTATTTTATTACTTTGTAAAGTGCCAGGTACACTGCTGGCGCTATATAAATGTTTGTTAATAATAATAATAATAATACTCCCACCACCAGAAAAATGAACAGAATACCCATTTTTCTTATGGATATTATTTTATTTGAGTAGTCGAATGGCTCCTGAAAATGAAAATAATAAATTCACTTCCTGTTTCGGATCTGTTATGTGAGTTTATAGAGGCCATTTCATTTCTCTCTGCTTCTCTTCCCCCTCCCATCCTTTGTCTGGTTTAGTATACAAGTACGAGTGAAATAAATATCTAGAATGACTACAAATTCCACAAATTAATTTCTGTCTAAAAGAAGCAAATGGAAAGTAATATTTACTTCCCACTTTGTTTACTGAACTGAATATTCATTTTGGTAATTTCACTTCAGTTCAGTTACTTCATTACCTTTATTATTTTGTTATTTGTATAGTCATTGTTTGCTACTTAACTTTGGTTTTAGTACTAGTATTTGGCACTTAACAGTACCACCAATGTTAACAAATACCAGATAACAAATAACCATTATTTAACTGTAAACTAAATAACAATGTAAATGAAGTAACCAAAATAACAAAAATGAAATGACCAAGCTAAATGGATATACAAATTTTGCATAAAGATTTGTTATATTTTGAATATTTGAGTATGGGTAATTTCAGACATGACGGGTCTCTCGGTCTGCCATGCTGAACCCTGGACCGGGATCCATCTTGGATCCCGGTCTGTGATCAGGCCGGCCATCCTTTAGACACACCGACCTGATCTCTGAGGGGTATTGGGGAAGGGCTGGGCAGCACGGTGTGATGTGCAGCAACAAAGCCCCACCCCCCGTGCTTCCTTGGCCACCTGCCAATGGAGAGATGACTGGGCATAGCGGCCAATGATGCTGCTGCGCCCAATCCTGCATCATGGTTCGGGGCATGATTCCAGAATGGGGCAAGGTAACCAATGTTACTTTTGCCCCTTTCCGTATCGTGGTCAGTCTAAACATGGCTCTGGCCCTGCGGCCGGCTGCAGGTCCAGAACCATGGTTAGTTGTGACCCCCGCCAGAGATTCACTGTGGTGAACATCTGATGGGAGTCACACAGATGTTCACAAGATCGCTGCCACCACACAGGATCCACTGTGATTCAGTGTGGTGAACAGCAATCTCGTAACATCTGAAAATACATGGGGTGGGAATACCGGTAAATCCGGAATCCGATAATGCCGGTACTGGGCGTACCAGCATTATCGGATTCAACCCGGTAAATCCGGTCCGGTTACCGGATTCCAGGTACCGGATTTTTTTACATTGCAGCCATTTAAATGAATGGCTGCAATGTAAGCAAAGCCCCACCAAAAAAGTTTAAAAAAACAAAACCCTCCCCAAGTCCAAGCTGCGCAGGTGGAAGGGGGGACACCCCCCACCCACCCTGCCCAGCCTGGATTTTTGTTAAAAAAAAGAGCCC
>QEPC01000306.1:1246126-1265771 GCA_003113815.1 Sphenodon punctatus
CCCCACCCCCGGCCTCCTTTCTTACCCCCTCCGGGCCCCACCACGCCACAATCTCCAACAAAACTCCGTCCATCCGATGATGTCTCCGACTCCCAGTGTCCTCCCAGTCCGCACAGAATAGACCCAGAGGAGCAGCCCGCCACCGTGCTGTGTAAGTGCGCCGCTGCCGCCGCACTCACTCCTCACCTCCTTGACGTGTGCTATCGCCGTGGCCACCTGCCTGCCTCGTGTTCTGGGCCCGCTCAGCTGCCGACGTATGTGCAGTGATTCCAGCGCAACGCACGGCACTCGCGGACGTTGCGGACATTGCGTCACGTCAGGGAGGCGTGGCTAAGGCTTGCAGAAGTTGCGGTGAGCCGGGAAGCATGTGTGCTGTGTGGGACTGTCGGACTCGGGTCAGGGGGGGCCCAGCTCCTTGTCAGCCGAGCCACTGGGGACGGGGACGTCCGCCAGAAAATATATATATATATATATATATATATGTTGTAATATTATCAATTTGTTGTTTTTATATTGGATTGTGTGAGGGACGGGGAGGGTATGGTTAAAGTATTTTAAAATATATATATATATATATATATATTTTAAAATACTTAACTATCATAGGGGGATGGACTGTGGGTCCCCAACCATGGTGGGCCCCGGGACACATGTCCCGCCTGTCCCTATGATAGCTACGCCCCTGTTTTTGGCTCTTTCCAAAGCTCGCCCTCATTCTAAGCACACATGACTAGCTTTTGTTAACTGCTGATATGGTAACCCCAAGCCTGGCTCAAGCATTTTTCAAGTTCATCTTTGTCAGGATTGTCACCTGTAACTATGGGGCCAAGATCCAATTTTGTCCCAGTACCTTGAATTCTTCAAATATATCCCTAAAACGTTTAAAGTGGGTACACAAACAATATATATATATGAATCCATTTACACATTGCTCATGTCATTCTTTGTGTTCTCCAACAGATGACAATGAGTGTTTTCCCCACTTCTGATAATTAGGGTGGAATCTTCTCCCATTAAAATAAATTGGAATTGAGCCATTGGTTTTAATGGATGGTAAATTACCACTAGAGCAAGATGGCGGTTATTCTCGAATTCTCAATTTTTACAGATTTATGTGTTTAAAAACAGTTACTCAGCCTATAATGAGAAGTATGGGGGAGGGCATGTGCTGTAATGAATCACATCAGACCTCACCATCTTGCCAATTCACCTTCTTTCTCAAAACAAGAAAACAGACATTCCTCACAAATTAAAATGTTAAAATAATGGATTGTGACTTGAAAAATGCAGAGGAGGGAATCCAATTACTGAGGCTTGGGAAACTTATTAGGCAAGTATGCCAATCTTATTCTAGGCAAAAGCAGGGGACCCCTTTAAATTTTAAATAGCATCCACTGAGATTTAGTTGTAAATTATCTGACCCAGAATAGATTGAGCATTTCTGTTGAAAGAGTTCCTAATATTGAGCCATTTGGACTATTCATTTAAGATGTTTGGAATATTTTACTGAAACATTGGACAGTAAGGTTCCAACATTTGAGTAGCAGCTATCTTAAGGCCAGTCATATTAAAGATCTTTTCATTTTAAATAGAAAATAACTGGGAAGAATGAATGTAGTGCACCTTCATTCGCTGGGGACTGGTTAAACCTGAGTAATTTTTCTTGTGCATTCAATAAGCAGTATTTGTATGAGCACTCAATGAGAGCTCAGAGAGAGAGCCTTTTCTGCTACGTTCCACGGCTTTTTATGCAGCCAAACCAATGCTCCACTCAGGGCAAATTGAAGAAACTAATGGCAGGTGAAAACTATTATTTTTCACTCTGGAACCTGCCCTTTGCAGGAACATGACCTTTTTGCAAGCTTCAACTTCTGAAAACCATTTTATTTTTGAGTCAACAGTGGTGGTGAATTTCAATTTGCTAGAAATCATCAAGTTTAAAGTCTTCAAGTATCTTTCCTCCTCAGCTTCCTTCATAACTATAGTACCTAAAACCTCCAAAAAGGCAAAGAGTGCAGTCCTGACTCCATTGAAATCAAAGGCAAAACTCCTATTGACTTCAGTGGAGTAAGGATCACACCCAAAACATTTATCCTCACAACAGCAACTGTGAAGTGAGGCAATATTATTAGCCTCTTCCAAAATTGTGATATAGTCACAGGTTTATGCATGATTTTATTTTATGTGTATTTCTTGACTGTTTTTTATTTGAACTATTTGGATTTTAAAAAGCACATTGCCTTCTGTTGGAAGCATTTAATATTTTAAGTCAAGTCCATGTTTGCTGTAAATACTCTGCTCACAACTAAATACTATGATTATGTCTTTTTAGCCTAGTGTCCTCTGGGAGAGAAGGCTTCCATGATCAGTGGGTGTAAACAGAAGTGACAGTGGAGAGCCGCCATCACAATTCGATCTGGGTTGGGAACACGCCACCAGCACTGTCTGCACCTGGTCGACCGGCACAACAAAACTGCTAGCGGCCGGGCTGCCGGGGAGGACAGGGAGATGTTTATATGTGTGGCTGCCTGCCCCCAACCCTGTGCTGCACTCAGTATCCATTCCCCCACCCATGATGGGTAGCCATGGCAGCTAATGATGGCTGCCATGATGGACAGTAATGGCGACACCCTAGTTCATGCCAGGAACAGTGTAACAAATGTAATAGCCTGCTGTAGTCCTCTTAAACCCAGTTATCTGTTGCCTGGGCTGTGATCCTGGAGGTCTTTGGAATCATAGTACAGGCTAGTAGCAAACATGCCTAGGAGCAATCCCAGGTCAACATCTGGCAGCCTGCAGACAAATGTGCCAGTGGCTCGCAGACCTAAGCAGGCCATAGTGGGCCACCGTCATGTTTGTTAACACCCAGTGTATGTTTGAAGCTCCCCACTCTCTCTTCTGTCTGTGTTTAATAACGTTTGACCCCTGAGGATGATTTCAACTGAATTTGGTTGTGAGACAGAGAGCTCAAGGGTACATATTGACCCAGGATTCTTAACACTAGGGCTGCATTCCCATCTGTGGCAGCGGTGGCAGCAGAGGGAGTCAAGTCAAGTCAAGTCAACTTTTATTTATATCCCGCTCTCTCTCACCTATGGCGACTCGAGGCGGCTAACAACAAAAGTAGAAGACATCCAAAAAACAATAACAATTATAAATTCAACACAAACAACACAACTGAAATGACCCCTCAATTAACGCAACAACATACCATTTCATAACATACCATTTCATTTTTAACCATACCCTCCCCGTCCCTCACACAATCCAATATAAAAACAACAAATTGATAATATTACAACATATCATAACCACACCAGTTCTTCCTTATGCTCCATCTCTGCTGCCACCAGGGAAGGAGCCCATCACATCCCCCCCTTACCCTCCTGCTCTCGCCAGGAGGGGGGACCTATCATCCACAGCAATGCTCGAGTACAACAACAATCTAAATATTAATTAAACAGTTCTAAATCAACAAAACAAACCCCTCTACCCCTTAACCTAATTCCAAAAATCACCCACCCCCATCCTAACCCCACCTCCCCTGCTGCCACCAGGGGTTGGTACTGGGGCTCCCCCCCTCAACACCCTAATCCTTTGTCTCCCCTGCCCCCCCCAACTGTCCATGATGTTGTTGTTGCCCCGTCGGTCTTCAGCGGGGACTCACAGCAGTGGCAGAGCATCCCAGCAGCGGCAGTAGCTGCAGCAGAATGAGCCCCCTCGGAGGTCTGGCAGATAGAAAGCCCCGGTAAGTCTGCTCCCCCAGGAGCCGCTGGCAGCATGGTGTCTGATACGGTGTCTGTCCGGTTGAAGGACCCCTGGGCACCCCGGCTCAGCAAACGGCCCCAGCCAACGGCCGACACCTTTTGGTGTCGCCCTTCGGCTGGTGCCCAAGGGTCCCAGCCTCTGGATATTATACCTGGGGTTGATGGAAAAGAGTCAATGAATAGGTGGGAGGGCTCCAGAAGTTGTTTCCCCTGCACTGTCTCCTGCTCCTAGCCCCTCCTCTCCCAGCTGGTCCCACTCACCAAGGGGGAGGGGTGAGGGAAGACGCGGCAGCGCAGAGGAGCCGGCTGACAGGAAAAGAGCCGGTGCAAATGGGGATCTGCCACAGTTTCTCTCGCATATATCAGGGCAGGATTTTGTGCCCTGACATGCACGAGAGAAGACGCAGCCTGAGAGGTACACCCGGAGGGGGATGTGGCCTGTTTCATAAAGGGGGGGGAGGGGATATTTTATTATTAATTTTTTTTTCAATTTGTAGCATTCAGTTTAATTGAACATTTCTCTCCCTCAGGAAAACCAGACTTCATTAATTTGGGAACTTCCTGCACAAAACTTCTTCTTTTCACTCTATTGATCTAGTTCTACCTGGAATCCAGTGGGATAATATAATCAGAACTCAGGTCATTCTTGATTGTCAGATGTAGCTTGACTCTCCAAACTATTCCAGATTGGATTAGAATGAGATTTGGCACATTCTCCCTTTACATATGAAACAGCCAAGCTTTTCAGGAAGAGTCAATTTTGTTAGGAAGTTATTTTGTATTCCTAACTTGAATGCATGGAATGACTGATATCCAGAATGCACATGCTCAGGTGTGCATGCATGCCACACGTGCTGTACATATGCCCAGGGCTGTGCTATGCGCATGGTGCATGTGTGCACATGAGCAAGTATGTTCTGTCCTGACCACAGCACCAGCGAGCAGTGTACACGGGCTGTTGGATTGCCCCCTATGTCTAGAGAGAATGTGGTTTGCGCCTAATTCTGCCACTCTTACTCATAATGACCATGCCACAAATAATCCCAATGTTTAGGCATTCTTTATGTGAAGCATGATAGTAGGGAACACTTTATGTGGAGGTCACGTCTGATTCTGTCTGTGACCCTGTATCATCTCCGGTACTACACCAGCCATCCAGAGGTGTGATACCTCATTTTAAAGGTCTCACGGAGACAAGCCCAATATGCCCACCCTCATGTTTGTGGGTTGAAGGTTTCCAGAAGTATGAGGGTGTACTGGTTCCAGAGCTATTACTGGCCTCTTTCCGGTCATGTCACAATGGGTGTGATGTCATAGTGCTTGGTGACCAGGGACCTTAGTGCTATGTGCCAGGGCAACTGGTAGAGAGGGGGCCACAGGGCAGAGGAAGGTGGAGGGGTATAGGCAAGCGGGGCCAGTAGGGGAGGCAATCGGCCAGCGGGGTGCCAGGGAAGGGGGGACCATAAAGAACGCCTGTGCATTTCATGTATGTACGTCCTGGGCATTCATCTTTCCTCTCTTGTTCAATGTAGACTACACAGAGAGTAAAGGGGTTACTCAGTATGCAAGTGCCAGAATCTATTCCTTTTTGCAGTTATAATGAATACAGTTCTTTTGCATTTTCTGTTGTCTTCATGGTAATAGAATGTCAATCTGATTCCAGCTGTAAGTAGCAAGGCAGAATGGGGGTGGGGGTGGATGGGTTACATTTTAAATACAATCCACTAGGATTTAGTTGTAAAATGTCTGACCTAGAATGTACTGAGCATTTCTAGCTGAAGTGTTCCCTACTATTGAGCCATTCAGACTGTCTACTTAATGATGAAAAAATGGATAGTTCCGACAGTTCTGAAATGAATAAATAATTTTTAACACAATGCAGAATAAATCTCTTCCAATAATAATGATCTTTCCTATGTCTGACTTACAACCTGTAGTAATAAAGCCAAAAGTAAACCACTGTAATTTCAGCTGGTATTGCACTTAGTTGCTTCAGTTGCACTGATAGCTCTGTGATTTTAATGGGGTCGTATCATCTCAAGTCAGCAAGCTGTCGGTCACTACGTGAGCTCTGATGAAACGAATCGATGCCCCTTGCGTAGTACAACTGACATAAATGGTTTGGATTGACAGCTTTTCCAGATATCTCTCCTCCCATACACCATGTGTAAATCCACAGAGATGTGTTTTCTGAATAGCCTTTTACTTTTTCATATATTTATATCTAGGTTCAGGGTATCCACAAAACCTTCTGACCCTGATAGCGCTTTTCCATCATAAGTCAGCAAGTTTTTATCTAATGCTTGTAGAGAAGCTCTCTGTTGATAGCAGCAGGAGGATTCTTCATTAATGTGGGCTTTTAAAAAATGATCTTGATAAGGAGAGACTGCTGAGCAACTCACTAAACGGAGTATGTTCTCTTTTTGATATAACCATAATTTTTGCTGATCTTAAGAGAAGTAAGACAGGCTGCATTTCTAGGGGGATGTAGCCTTCAAAATATGGCTGGGGAGGAGACAGGTGTATAGGCACAGCCAGTCTTAAGCTACACTGGGCCATATCTACTGCGGAAGTAAGGAGGTGAAATTGGGGACGCCCACACTGTGTTTACACAATGCTGGCCATCCCCCATTCAACTTCCTTACTGGAGAGGCTGACTGATTAGATGCCTGCCACTGCAATAGTACAAGCCAGAGCTATGCTCCAGTTTCTCTTTTCAGTTGGAAAAACTACCATGCCAGGAGGCTAGTTGGGAGAAATTTGGGATCCTACACTTTTTGGTAACTTGGGACCCCCTGTCTCCCATTCCCCCATTCCCACTGCCTAGTGACTGGCCAAGTCTATTCACAAATGTGCTAGCTTGTAGTTTTTACATCCCCCTCAAGCTTGGGGTGGGGTGGGTTCCTTATACAATTTATATCCCCATTCCACCCCTCATTTCAGGCCTGCATTCCAGACAGCAACATGAGGCATTTTCTGACAAGATACTCTCCCCCTACTACCCACCCACCACCCACCCACTATGCATGTTTCAGGGCTACATTGTTGCCCCATGTGTGCCCTGTAACATGTATAGTGGGTGGGAGGTGGGTGGGGAGTGAGTGGGGAATGACTTGTCTGAAAATGCCCATAGTTGACAATTGTCCTACATTGTGCAGGATGTCTGGGAGGGATTTTAATACCTGCCCTATGCAAAATCCCATTTTGGGCTATGGGAGAGAGACTCTTCTGAGATAGCCTTAGGGACTATTCCTCACGGTGCGATACTAGGTTGCCAGCTTAAATCTCACTCCCCTTGAATGTGTTGCCCATTCTTTTTCATATCGACATTTGGAGTTCTTTGATGAGAATTTAGGAGTTGCTCCATTATTTTTAAAGAATCTAGCACAGAAAAGACACAAGAATACAGGGCAGACTGGAAACCAGGACTCTTGGCATCATATCTGCAAAGCTGAATGACCTAGCCACAATCTATTGCTATTTTGGCACCAGATGGCGATGGATCCTGCTAGACTGTTGGGTTCTTGGCAGCAGGAGTGTGCAGCAGACACATCATTTGTTTTTGTTTACATTTACAAAAACATCCTCACTTAGGCAGGTTTTCATAAACAAAAATGTTCATTTTTGGTTTTTCATTGTGCTTTGTCTATTTTTATAGTAAAGTAAAGTAATTTTAAAAAAATGTAACAAATGTAACAAATGTAACAAAAAAAACCCCGTGCAGTCGCAAAATGGATGCCAGACCACTTGTACATGTACAGCCCATTTCGAAAATTGCACCAGCAGCATCGGCACCATTTTGGAAAAGGGCAGCCAGTTTGTGCATTTGCAAATGGCCACTGTGCATGCGCAAATGGCCAACTGTCCTTTTCCAAAATGGTGCCAATGCTGCCAGTGCCATTTTGGGAAAGGTCTGTGCATGCATAGAACAGCCCAGACAGCCATTTTGTGCATGCAGAGTGATTTCTGTTGTTTTTTATTTTTATAATGAAAATGGAAGCTTTTTTTTCTTCATTTTTGTCTGTTTTTCTTACCCTGGCCTATTGTACTTGTATTTTAATTACTAAAATGAACAGGGCTACATTAGTTTTAGTAATTAAAAAAAATAAAATGAATTGCACACCCCTACTTGGCACCACCCTGTCTTTTCTTGCCCTACAGCTTGCCCGTGTACAGAGATAACATGTGGCATATGAGAAAAATAAAAGCAAATAGCATCTTTTGGGATGCCATTTATTTCTTTTGGGGAACAATGGCTTGTAGTAATGCAGTCAGTGTCAGTATTCCTAGATGGCAACTGTTGCTATGAATATACAGTGCAAAAGTAGGCTAGCCAGGCAAACTGAGACGAGTGTCATTACTGTCACAGTGTGAATGGAAACTGCTCTATTATCTTCTCTGCCCGCTTAAGAAGGGTACATTTTGTTGGCATCAGTTTCACTGGTCTCTACACCTGCTAACTTTTTAAAAAACTTGTACTGTGGAACAAGTCAGCAACCCACTTGAGGCAATCGGCTGAGTAATACTCATGTTGCTGTATACTAGACATCTTCCCCTGCTGGTGGCATCTGCTGTCAGCAGTTGCATTGCTATTTTCTATAATCTGCACAACTTTCCATCTATGCTAGAGAATTTGGGACTGACAGTTAGGGACGAAGTTCTTTTCTGTGACTGGATGACAAAGGATTTGGCGGGGACCACAAGCATGAAATATAATTTGTTTGTTCAAATTTTAATGCATAGCCATTGGCCTTGGCAAAAGGAGTATACAATAAACATGTAATAAGTACAACAACGTAAAAACAACAACAACAAAACAACCGCAGGTGTCTAAATCTTGTTAGAACCAATATACAGTGGTATAGGTAAAAAAATCAATTAAAAGTACAACAAAAAGAAAGTATATAAAACTCCCAACCATAGACCGAAATTAAATCTGCGGGAGAACCTGCCCTTCAGCGGGTACTGAAAATAAAGAATCCCAAACAGCAGAAGAACTTCATTTGATGGATAGAAAACTGGAGGATTGGTCCCATAGTACTGGCCCTTCAAACAGGAACCAAGAGAGGATACTCCCATACCCTACTATATTATTTCCATATTAGTCCATACCCTTCGGCAGGCCCCGATAGCGACATTCACTTGCCCTGCTTGGCCCTTTGAAGGGACTAATGGCCCAACTTATAATGGTCAAAATGATAAAATCAAGACTCTATACAAGTCAAAAAAGCTACAAATAACACAAATTAGCTGTAGTGCTTGGGTCTCTATCAGGGAGGCCCCATAAGGCTCAGAGACCCTAGATCCACAAGCAGTCTCAATGCCAGCTATGTTGATTAAATAAAACTGCTGGCCCTTTAAATTGAGGCATGTTTAGGTTATGCCCCATCAACCAGGCCTGAAGGCAAATTAGTCTTTACTTGGCCCACAGTTAGGCCAATATAGTAAGTATTTCATATATAGTTACTTATCAAGACTTTTAGAGTATAGAGTAAGAGTAGACAAACAGGCTGGGACCAAAAAGGAAAAAGTATTAAGCAGAAGACCAAGACATAACATGGCCATAAACCCAGAGGAGCACCAACCCCGAGGACTTTACCCATTAATCCGGACATTTTTCTTAAGTTACAGGACCTGGGAGAAGTACTTTGTGACATTAAGTGTTGCATTGTAATCCTGGTCCATCAAAAGGGCCAACATCACTTCGTGCAGGGATCAGGGTCACCTCTGAGTAATAAAAGGCTCAATATACAAAAGTCTCAAATTTAGATAACGTGGGAAATCAAGCATTATGTGAGATACTAATTCAATTTCATCCCTGTTGGTTTTTTGGCTGCAGTAATAACATATCCTGTCATTATATAAAGTCCCATTCTGTCTGCCTTCCATAACTGTTGACAGGAAAAGGTTAAACCTTATCAGCATAACCGCTGTTCTGTAGTGCCAAAGTAACTGGTTCGACAAATAGGAAGTCCCACCAGAAAGGATCAGGAACTCTTTATAGATCTTTGCCACCTTTAGGTTGGCAATATGTTCCTTCAGTGTTTGGAGCTCTTGATCCTTTAATCGAGTTTTGATCTCGACCCAAGCCTCTGAGTATGGCATAGTAGACATATAGGTTATAGAAAACCCCAACAAGTGTAAGATCTCTTCAACCTTACTTATCCACTGACCAGAGTACATTCAGAGTACATTGCCACCTGAGATGCATGAAATATGAGATGGTGTTCTGGCTGGTCAGTCATTATGTATGTGTTGTCAAGTTTCTGGAAGAGTGTAATGTCACTATGGAATGTAGTATTGTCACATAGGCCCAAGGCTGCTCATAGATATATTATCCCTCTCTCTTGAAATCCTCCTCTTTGGGCTCTTGTATGTCTGGTAGTGATTTTTTTAGATGTTAGTATTCCACCACAATATTTGTTGTTTCTCATACAGATGCTTATGATCCCTCTCTCTCACCCCTTCTCCCCACAGTGACTGTTCTAATTTCCTCCCTGACTTTGGCTTTCTTTCTAGGCACAAACAATTCTAGTTGTACTTCTGCTTCTCTGAAGGAAGAGTCCCATACCTTGCTCAAAGTTCCCATTGCTCTTTGTATTGACCTTTCCAGTTCTTAAAGTTAAAATAGTGGTGTCCTGCATGCTGATACTGGAAGTAAAGGAAAACAACATTTTATTTATTTATGTAACATTGCCAACCACAGAATGCTGGTGCTTTTGTGTATTTGATTTCCAAATGCTGCTGAGCAGGAAGTGGCTGACTCCGCAGTTCTATTATCCATGACAATATTCAGCATCCCTTCCACATCCTCCCCACCAGCAGCACATTGCTTTGCAACGTCTATTCAGTAAATACTTGGTAATTATTATTCTGAGCCTGGGAGAGGATGAATGTGAGTGTTTCTGGAGATAAACTGTGCAATCTGTAAGGAAAACAAAGATTCATTTTGCATTGAGATATTGACTTGATGCAAGCAGATTGCTACACCTGGTATGGAAGTGTTATGTGCACATGGGATGTTTTTGGATGGTGAAGGCCCTTCTTTTCCTGCAGCTCTGTGACAGCTTACTATTTCTGAACAGCATATACAAAAATAAGCAATTGCATACAATAGAGTAAAGTACTACAACCAAGGATTACTACTCAGGGATCTGTGTTCACTGCATTTTCTCCATTGCTGCCAATGGGGTAAAAACAGTGAACACAGACCCCTTACTACACCAATTAAGCCTACCATTAAACATTTTAATTCAATTTAAAAAGGAGACTCTATTTTTAAAAAAGTAAAAATTTAAAGAGAGTCAAACTGTAGCTGCCAGTGCGACAGTAGAAGCTTAGAGCTGAAATGAGTACCTACAAAAACAGGTACACCTGGTGAAATTACAGTACTCGACTCAGCAACATCAGGTACTAACCTGTGTTAGGTGTAAGGCCTCCATTTTCAATCTTAGGCGTGGCTATTTAACCAGATTGGCTTTCATCTTGAGAGCAAAACTCACTCTCTCACACACACTCTCTCTCTCTCTCTCCTTTCCCCCACCAGGGCCCAGCTGCCAAACTGTCCCGCTAGCAATTGAAACCCAAGAGCAAAAATGCTGAAAGCTGTAGAAAAGTCGGTGCCCTCGCTGATAAAGCAGGAACAAAGCTTGCTGTTTTGGTACATTGGGTAATTTATTTATTTTATTTATTTTTAACAATTTAATACCTCGCCCAGCTCCACCACAGGCGGCTTGGGGCGGCTCACAATAAAATCACATAAATAAAATAACTTAATCACAATAAAATTATATAAATATAAAACGACATTCCCACCCAACTTAAAAATATAACAAAACACAAACCCTCCCATAATGCCTTCCCCCCACTCCGTCCTGCATAATCACCCTCACTCATCCTCTCCACCAAAGGCCTGGCGGAACAGCCAGGTCTTACACAAGCAATAAAAAGTCAACAGGTCCGGGCTCAAGCGAGCCTCCTCCGGGAAGAAATTTCACAGACGGGGTGTGACCACCGAGAATGCCCTCTCCATAGTGGCCCCCCAATTGACTTAGGGGACCTCCAGGAAGATGACCCAGAAGACCTCAGGGGTTGATCAAGTGAGGAGATCCCACAGATAGATTGGGCCCAGGCCATGTAGGGATTTAAAGGCAAGAACCAACACCTTGAATCAAGCCCAGAAAAAAATAGGAAGCCAGTGCAGAAGACAAAGCACTGGTGTAATGTACTCCTGGTGACCCGACCCTGTAAGGAGTCTGGCCGTCGCATTCTGCACCAGCTGTAACCTCAGGACCATCACCAAGGGTAGCCCCATATGGAGCGCATTGCAGTAGTTCATCCTTGAGATAACAAAAGCATGATGGTGGTCAGGTCAGAGTCCGAGAGTTAAGTCCAAAGCCGCTGAACCAGATGTAACTGTTGGAAAGCCCCCTTCACCATCACCTCCAGCTGGACATCCAAGCAGATCCGGGAATCAAGGATCACCCCCAGACTCCACACCTGGGAGACCAGCGGAGGACAAACCCCATTAATAATGGGAGAAGTCACATTCACCACTCTCCCCACCAGCATTACCTCAGTCTTGTCAGGATTCAGCTTCAGTTGTTTCTGCCTCATCCACTCCCCCACAGCTGCCAAACACTGGGAGAGCACAGAGACTGCCGCACCTGGGTCTGAAGAAAATGAAAGGTACAGCTGAGTGTCATCAGCATATTGATGGCAAATTGGCAACTCACTCCACACTGTCTCACAACCTCACCCAGTGGCTGCATGTACACGTTGAACAGGAGCAGGGACAGAATGAAACCTTGTGGGACACCACATGAAAGGTCACGAGGACAAGATGAATCATCACCTAACACTACCCGTACTGGCTAGGTAGGAACAGAACCATTCTAGGACCGTTCCGTCTAATCCTGCCTAATTGTGTTAAGAACTGACTGTCTTGAAAGAGGAGGTGTCCTAATGACATGTATGTGCAATGTAATAATTTGTTTCTGACCAATCGTCTGTGACTTTTATGGTTCTTTGTCTTAAAATCTATATAAAGGGGTTCCTGGTTTGACCACCTAGGAATCTCACTTTGTAAGATGTCCCAAATACCCTGGTGCTAATGCCAGGTTGTGACTGGGATTAGTCTAGGTAATAAACCCATTGGTTTGGCATTCACCCTTGTGTCTGGATTCCGTTGTCTTCCCCAATGGAACACGGTTATTGGCTTGGGTCAGAGATCCAACAATTGACACCCAATCAGTGCCTGATGGGCTGCCCAATTAACCAAATTTCCAGTTTCTGTTACTGAATTTCTGTTTCTGTCATGTACCAATATACACAAAAATGGCCAGGAACTTTCAGAAACCCATGAAAAAAGTGAAATAAGTCAGAATTTATTGGTAAAATTGGTTGATACAATGAAAAATAGGCAACATAGTAATGGTAAACCTGGTATTTTGGGTTAATGGGTGCTTGACTCACATACTGATTGAGCACCTGATAGGCTACCCAGAATTACTGACAAGTAGCAAATTAGCTAACTGCTTCAGTGCTACAGTAGCTTTAAAATGGGTTTTAATAGCTCTGTGACCGAAATCACCTGCAGACTGGCTGTAACTTGGTAACTTCCCCACCCCACTCCCAGTTATAGTCTCCACAGCCACCAGTCTCAGCAGAATATTACAGTCTGCAAGTGTAAACTCACTATTACCCATATCACAGAAGTGTCTTCGGTCACATAATTATATGCAAGTTAGGCCCAACTTGGAATCCAACCAAAATCACCCATGAAGTTCTTGAAGCCAGTTTCAGCAAATGTATGTGTTAGCTTTATATTCTGGAAAGTTTTATAAAAGAGATTAAGTTCAAGGAAGGTTATAAAAGCACATGTGGTTCAGGACTTACAAAGAAATAAAGAAAACAAATTTATACTACAGAAATGCTAACTTGGCTTGAATGTTTCTTACTCAGTTCTCACCCTTAGCTCATGCGTAAGACCAAATTCTTAAGATTTACATTGCCATATATAGGCTAGACATGGTCTTTATCAGTTCACATGGAAATTTCTTCTCCTTCACATGGTTGCAAGAAATCTCTCTTTAACCAGTTCTTATGTGCATTAAAAGGCATCCTTTCTTGTTGTACTTGTTATGCTAAAGTCCTTTTCCACATCTGTGCCCACCAAGCTGTTTTTCTGGTGACATTTCCTCTGTGGGGCAGAGGGGAGGATTGGGAAGGGGTGTCTCTCCTGCCGATTCACAGTGCAACACTAGTCTTGGCACAAAGCCCCAGAGTCACTGGGGAGGGATCAGTAGCTCCGCACAGAAGTAGGCCCAGGGAGGAAGACTATTAGTGCACCTACCTCTCAGCTGAGAGTTGGGTCAAGGGAGGAAGATCTGCTGCTGCATAGGTGACTAGTAACTGTTGATAGGGGGAGGGGCACAGGAGTGGGGGTTGGGCAGTGGGCTGGGCCCCCCATGCCCCCTATGAGTCACCTATGTATTCCTGTTTTCATCATTTGTCATTATTTTTTTGCATGTTGAACAGAGCTACTACAGGGCCAATCCAAAGCCCCAAGCGTGCTCCCTGCATACCCATGGGAGCTGTGGAGACATGCACAAGCAACACCTAAATTCTGTGAAGTGATGGAAATTTCTATAAAAGTGTCATAGAAATGCTGTGAAACTGCCATAAAAAGTTCCATCACAAAAGTGACGGAAAGTGGTGAAAGTGATGAAAAATGCCAGAAAGTGAGGAGAAATTATGAAAAATGCCAGGTGCTGATATTGACAATGGCAGAAATGCAGACTCACCGGAAACAGATGGAAGTCTCGATGAACACTCACAAGCACTCCTGAAAGGGTGGTATTACCCTGCAGCATGGGAATACACCTGCTCTCATCCAAGCCCTAATAGTCATTATGCCTGACCAGCCCATTAGGTGAGGCCGCAGTGTCCCTGGACTCCACCATGAGTGTTGATTCTGTGGTGACCACGTGGAGGCCATATGACAGACACCTAATAGATGGGTCTGTGGGAATGAGCCTGGTGAAAGCTAATGTGGGCTACTGTCTCATTTGATTTCACCCATTGTATTTTAGGGAGGATTTGTGAATTCAATTAACAACTTTTGTCTGACATACAATGTATCAATCAACATTTGAGTATATCCAAGTCCTACTTTATAACTGTTCCCACAGCACTCATACAGCACTGTGTTCATTGTTTAGTTAAGATTTAGGGAATTAGCTCTCTTTGGATCCGGGAACCCACACACCCTCGTTTGCAGATATGAGAGAGATTCAAATAGATGGGATCTTAATCATAGTTATAGATTTATTTAGTTGCTCACACATTTATAAAACCCAGTCTGGATTAATCCAGCAGTAGTTACCTAGCTATACAATATCCCACAACCAAAGTCAGTCTTACATGTCTTGAAAGTTCAAAACGGTGGATGTCATCTGTCAGGAGCAGGAGTTGGTGATGGTCTGGTCTGGTCAAGTTGTAGGACACCCTATGGAGGGGTCCTGGAAAGGGTCAACAGCCCACGGACACCAAGTTAGATGCCAAGTGCTGAGACAATGTTCTGGTCTCTGCTTCAGTCTTTTATAGTGTTTTGGGGAAGAAGATGTTCTTTAGTATGCATATTCCACTGTGCTTGGTATTCATCTTACGGGGTCTGGCTGTCATCTCCCTTTCCCATCCATCTGGAGCCTGGGTGCTAATGGTCATATTAGCAGTTTGTTTGTTAGTCAGGGTGGGCACTTGATAACAGGACATCTTTTTTTCTCCCTTCAGGCAGGGAGCAGATATGCTGATGTGTACGCCTTTATCTCTTCTGGTGCAAAAAGGGTGATGGTCGCTTGAATGGCTGCTGCTTGTCGGTTGGCATCTCCCTGGGCAGGAACATCTCCTCCTTCCCCTCCAGGCGTGAAGCAAATATTCTGCAGGGATGCTCCTTTTGCCATTCCAGCGGACCATTCGGTGTCTTGGGTTGCGTACGTTGCATACAAGCACCCTCTTATCAAGCACCTTTGTTTAGTCCTTGTCAGTGCTTTGTTCCAGGCTGGGTGCAGTTGGTTGACAGGATGATGTGAATCACAGATCTTGCCAGACATGGTGATATGTTGGGGTTTGTGAAAGTCATGTGAGATTATTTCCCACACGTAGCCTACCTGGCTATTTCTAGAAATCCTGCCTACTGGATCAGTACAGATAATTCAGAGCTTTGGTACAATAGTTACTGCATTTTCAAATATGGCCATTGGTTCCAGTATATTAATTCTCATAGTATATTACATACAATCAAATCGCAACAATCCCCACCGTGTCACCATTTTGCAATATGGTGGCATAATTTTGCTTCTGGAGTGCTTGAGGCTTTTAAGTTTTGAAGGATCATTGACTTGTCTGGCTGTGAGGGAGCTCAGTTCTCAGTCAGAGAGCCTATGTCGTTCATGTCAATGGAGCATGAATAGCCCTGGCCTTCAAGGCTCGTATTGCTCTCTTTGCCCAACATGCAATCCAGATAACAACAGCTATTAAAATACATTGAATGATTAATATGATAACAATGGGATGTATTATAAGATTGAACACCCCTGTAGCATTGAGTGACCACCCAAATAGACTTTCCAAAAAAGAATGTTTCGTGGTATATTCTACTTCTGTTAGGACATGGGTAATTTTATTTCCTTCTGATCTGAGAACCAGAGCTGCATGGCCTAATGTGTTAGCTAAATGTTGTACTTTAATTGCTTTCATTCATTTGGATGTAGAGTTCAAGTAACATTGTTTACATACATTATAGTTACATTACTCATGAACATGAATCCAGTGTCTGGGGTAGTGTGCATCAATAATTCATTATACCATGTGGGAGTTACAGGGGGTGGTATTACATAAAAACATTTATTTATCCAAGCCTGAAAAAGTGGTGATACAAAAGGAGAACATTGGGGGTGATGTTTGCTGATATTGTCATTCGATAGGGTCAGAGGTTACCAGCACTTGACCCAATATGTGGGTTAGTCTTTACCACTACCACTTTGCGCAAATAGTGTGAGTGATGTCATGACATACCTGGAATGATGCTTAACTTTAAAAAAATGTGTAAATAGAAAACATACCAACTGCAAAGCATAGGGTGATTTCAGACATGACGCGGTGAAATTCACCACAGTGAATCCCACCCCAGTGTGAATGGCTTCACCATGGGCTGTGGTGAGACACGTGGCCCCAACAGATGTGACAGGGGCGGCACCACTGCCCGGGGCCAACCGGAGAGAACACGGGCCAGGGAAACCCAACAGATGTGACATGGTGGCGAGAACCACGGTGGGAGCCTCAAAAGGCACTGGGGTTATGCAGAAGCACATGACCACCTGAGGGCAAACGAAGCCAAAGATGGCAGAGGGCCCCACCCAGGGAAGGGAAACATGAAGGGAGGGGGTGGAGGGAGCTGCAGCGCGAGCAGTACTCACAAACAGCGACTGCACAGAAGGCGTGCACACTTCAAAACAAGAAGCGCAAATGCACAAATGAAGCAGCACACCAACACAATGAAGGGGAGCCAAGCAGAGGGGTAGATGGAGGCACACACCAGGGGGGACAGGGAACCCCACGGCCGGCCAGATGCACTGGAGGAGGGGGGTGGCAAGGGGCTGGCACAGCCAGACCACCAGGAGGGGGAGTGGGCAGGAGCCCCAGCGGGCAAGGGGAATGGGGGACCCAGCAGCCCAAGGAAACAGGACATAACACAAGGCACAGGGAAGCACAACAGGTGTTTATTGAGGACACAAGTGGCACTGGCCAGGCACAGAGGCATACTGAGTGGGAGTGCACGGGGCCAGAGCATGGGAGAAGGGGCAGCAGCAAGGGGGCATGGGGCCCAGTCCGGGAGGGAGGGAAACCAGCACAACAGCCCAACACGGAGGCCACACGCAGTGTACTGAGGCAGTGGCAGCGGGTCCCAGGTGGGGGGGGCAACAGGCAGGTGGGCAGAGGTGGGTCAACAAGGGTTCATTCATCCCGAAGAGGCAGCAGGCGTTGGTGCGAGCACCCAGGCCACAGGCAGAAGGAAGGTGCTGAGGAGGCAGCTGGCTGTCAGATGGGCCCGGAGTGCCCTACACCCAGCTGCAGGGGTTCCCATCAGGTGGAGGGGGTGGTAACGACAGCAGGTGCACATAGCAAGGCCATTGCCACAGTCCCCGGCAGAAGCCATGACCGGCCATGTGGAAGAAGATCAGGTACATGTCCTCGAAGGGATCTGCACAGCTCATCCTGAGTTGCATATCAGGGTGGCTGCACACCTCCGACAGGGTCGCCAGCTCCGACCCAGGTGGGAGGGGGGCAAGCCATAATCAGCCGCAGAGGGCCAGGGCAGGTGGGACAGCTCCAGCAGATGGTAGCAGGAAGTC
The DNA here is from genome assembly GCA_003113815.1 of Sphenodon punctatus. NCBI lineage: Eukaryota > Metazoa > Chordata > Lepidosauria > Sphenodontia > Sphenodontidae > Sphenodon > Sphenodon punctatus. Next base: position 1,264,308 of record QEPC01000306.1, read on the forward strand.
CTGCGGGAGCGCGGATACCTATGGGCACCCTGCACGCTGATGAAGTAGGACATGGCCACAGCAGGGCCACCCTCACACAGGCATGTCACATATCCTGAGAAGGCACACACACACTGAGCGAAGGCCATCTTGGCAGGACTCCATGCCGCAAGGCCCCCCAGCGTGTCTAGTAAGTGCCCCTCAGGGAGGGGAGTGAGCCCCAGCTCCTCACAGTGCACGTGGTAGTCGCCAGCAGTCATGACATAGCCAAAGCGCAGCATACCAAAGCTCAGACACCGATAGGCATCCGGCCGGGTGGACACGGAGTGCAGGCAGTGCTGAACGATGGGAAAATGCCACAGGTCGCAAAGGGCCATGCTCTCCTAGGTGCTCCAGGCTCGAACAGAGCCCCTGGAGTCTCCGAGCAGGACCTTGGGCTGAGATGCAGCTGCCATGGTACAGCTCCTGGAAGGTCTGAGCTGCTGCAGCCGTGGGGGCAGCATGGGATGCAGGGCCAGGGGGATGGACAGGCAGACAGGGGCTGCCAAGGCCGACAGATAACGGCAGGACAGGAACAATGGGGTCACTGTGGATGCATGCGAAGGGAGTGGGCAGCGCACAGCTGCCAGCATGCAAGACCAGACATGCACAAGCAACACCTAAATTCTGTGAAGTGATGGAAATTTCTATAAAAGTGTCATAGAAATGCTGTGAAACTGCCATAAAAAGTTCCATCACAAAAGTGACAGAAAGTGGTGAAAGTGATGAAAAATGCCGGAAAGTGAGGAGAAATTATGAAAAATGCCAGGTGCTGATATTGACAATGGCAGAAATGCAGACTCACCGGAAACAGATGGAAGTCTTGATGAACACTCACAAGCACTCCTGAAAGGGTGGTATTACCCTGCAGCATGGGAATACACCTGCTCTCATCCAAGCCCTAATAGTCAATGCATACACACCTGCTAGTGGAGATAGAAACAACAGTATGCACATGCACAGGGAGGAGCAGCGGGCCACGGGACAGGGCTCCAGTCCTTGGGGGGGCACACAGAGTACCCCCAATGTTGGACCGTAGCCAGTACCTTGGGGTGGGGCACACAACTGTGGCGTGCCTGATACGGGATGTCTGTGAGGCTGTGGAGGGGGTACGCACCTGTAGGAAAGAAAGCACTCAGACAGGTTTAGGTGTGTCTATGACCATTTATTGTGCCCCCCCAGTCCTGCCCCATACCCCAGTACACCCGTGTGCCCTCATGTCTGTCCCCCCTCCCACCCCCTCCGTGGTTCCGGGCGCCCCCTCCCTTCCCCATCCCCTATGCTGCCCTGCCCCTCCCCTGTCCCCTAGTGCCCTGTTGTCAGCCCCTTCCCCTGCCAACCGGGATGACCGAGGCTACCAACCCCCCTCTTCTGAGGTGGAGGAGGAGGTACTGTCAGCCAGAAGGGCCGGGGGAGCTGCCCCTGCCCCCTGTCCACCGCCCCTGG
>QEPC01000306.1:1275476-1295078 GCA_003113815.1 Sphenodon punctatus
CGGGTACGGACCCCCGGGCCCCCACCTGTATCAACCTCTCCAAACCAACGCTCGCCACTGTGATCTGCAGGACACGTAAGAAACATATTTTATGTGCTAGGCAGGCCAGGCTAGGATCTATCTAAGAACTGTTGCATTGGGTTCATGCTGTACCTGATTGTGTGAGCAGGATAATAAAATAGTGTTGTACCCAATTAAAAATGTATAATTTGTGGTGTGGGGGTGACTAAGATCTCGATTGGGGAATCGTGCTTGGGAGGGAAATTACTGGATTGAAAAATCAAAACACAAGCACCCTCTTATCAAGCACCTTTGTTTAGTCTTTGTTGGTGCTTTGTTCCAGGCTGGGTGCAGTTGGTCAACAGGATGATGTGAATCACAGATCTTGCCAGACATGGTGATATGTTGGGGTTTGTGAAAGTCATGTGAGATTATTTCCCACACATAGCCTACCTAGCTATTTCTAGAAATCCTGCCTACTGGATCAGTACAGATAATTCAGAGCTTTGGTACAATAGTTACATGCATTTTCAAATATGGCCATTGGTTCCAGTATATTAATTCTCATAGTATATTACATACAATCAAATCACAACAGTTTTACAGAGAGTACAGCGATCTCAAACATGGATATGTTTTGTACATCGATTTTGGAAAATACATACACATTGTTTTTTACAGAGCGCATGAGCTTATATTGGTTTTCATAACCACATCATTCTTCAAAACTCACAGGCCATTGCTGCAAGCTCGTCTGGTAATTTTCAACTCTTCTGTTTCTTTCAAGCCTGTCCATCAAAGTTTCCAATTTTTGCATACTGGACATGTTGAAAAAGGGTGAAAAACCAAAGCCAATCTAGTCAGTTTCACTATTCAATTTTGCATGAGTCACTGCTTCAGGTGGGAGTGGAAAAGGGAGGGGGGGCATGGAAATGCTTCACTGCAAATCCCCTAGGGAGGCAAATGTAAGGAGGCAGCCTACGCTGCTGCCTACTTTGCCTAGCAATAAAGTTGTTAGTACTGCAAATGCTGAGGTAAAACTACAGCAACAGAACAGCAGTGAGCGCTCTCTTTTTCTTTTCTCTTTTTGGTAGTGTTACAGGAAAGAAAGAAGATCTTGCTCACCAAATTCTGCTCATACGTGTTCTGGGTCATCATTAGTAAAGAAGGAAAGAGGGAGACAAGTCAAATGATCTTGAAATGTAAAACAACACCAGGAAAATAATTAATCCTTAGGTTTTTTTAAAAAAATGTACTTTGAAGTAATGCCAGTATTATTAAGTACAAAAGCCAGAGGTCATGTTAAGCTAGCTCCTAGATCTAAGCTTTTATTGAGAAACAGAGCCTGATGCAGCAAGCATGTATACAGATGCTTTGACTGTAAGTAATGGAATGGTCCCTTCAGGGACTCCATCTTTCTCCCTTAAATGTGTGTAAACTTTCAAAATGTGAATAAAGTGTCCCTCTTTATGTGAATAAAGCACCTCTGCCAGAACATGCTGACTACGTGACACAGCTCTGAGGAGTATGAAGTTCTCATTCTCTCCTTCAATATGCAAGAAGTAGTGACTGGTCATATTTTCTGAAGTTCTGCACAGTCTCTTGTGAGTAGGGTCAATTTGGTTTTTCATTTAGGTGAAGCATGGCTTCTTGGCAGAGACTGGTAAAACTGCTTTTGTTTTCACTTTAACTCCTGCACAAAATATTTAATATTGGGTGATTTCAGATGTTACGAGATCACAGTGAACCACGGTGAATACCCACCTGTGGTCACTGTGCCTCGAACGTTTGTTTGGCGGCCGCCAGTTGTTTGCCACAGTCAATACCCACACGGGGTCATTTTCAACCACGCTTCCCGGGCTAGCCATGCGAATTTCCCGGGAAGTGTGGTGAAAGTGATCCCCGGCGGGGACCAAAAAAAAATCACGTCTGGTCGGGTGCCACGCCCCTGGATCACCGGTGGGAATTTGGCCAGATGCTGCGGCCGCATTGGCCCCGCCACCTGCCCATCTCCCCAGAGGGCGGGCGGTGGGGAGCGTGGCAGATCTTGCCACGCTCCCCGGGTCCTGGATTGGCCCCTGCGGTCAGCTGGGGATGCCCTCCTCAGGGTTCCCCGGGGTTCCCAGGTGATGACGATGAGGAGGGTATTCTTGGTGGCCACGCTGAGGCTGTGGAACTCCCTCCCCCCAGAGGACCGCTTGGCCCTGAACCTTTCCTCTTTCCATCGACAATGTAAGACCTGGCTGTTCCACCAGGCATTTAGTAAGGGAAACGGGTTATGAGTGGAGGGTTGCCGAGGGGGGGGGGGGGCGCGGCGGCGCTGGTATTGCCTGTGTGATGTTTTTATAATATTTTATGTTTATCTTATTTTATATTAATATTTTATATTGTGATTTCTTGTGTTTCAGATTGTATATTGTTGTGAGTTGTCCTGAGTTGCGACAGTAGATGGCGGCAGCATAAAAGTTTGATAATAAAAGTTTAATAATAAATAAATGGCTTTGGGCCCCAGATATCGGAAAGACTGCCTCCTACCTCATGTTCCTTTGCAGCCCCGAAAGTCAGCCAGGGGTGCCCTCTTGCAGGTGACATCTCTTTTTTACAGCTAGGGCATGTAGGGAGGTATTTTTGGTGCCTGCCCCATGATTATGGAACTCACCCCCCTGAGGGTCTGCCAAAGTTTGAGCCTGTTCATCTTTCAAATACAATGTAAGGTCTTTTTTTTTTGGTCAGGCATTTGGCAGTCAGATAGGGTGGGATGGGATTGGGTGGGGGTATAGAGGAGGGCTGGGTGTGGTGTTAAGGGGATTTTTATAACTATTATTATGAATTTTAATTATATATATTGCTGTTTTTATTATTGTAAGCCACCTTAAGCCTCTGCGGAAAAGGTACCATATACATTTGACTAAATTAATAAATAAAATGGCAATAAATTGAAGCCTTTATCATGCAGCTGTGTAAACACACACACACACGTCTCCCCCAGATGCATTAATTTACTATAGTTGCCTGGCTGTCATTCTGAGCCATGACAATGAAAAGACTGTGGATGCCACTCCAGAGAAGGCAACAGGTTCTGAAGAGCAAGCATTGGGCATGTGCTGTAAACCAGGACAAGCTGGGACAACGCATGTCTGAATCTGGCACATGTTGGGCTTTTAAGGAGCCACTGAGAGTATGAGTGGAAAGAGGAGCAGAAAGTAGTTGCTCCTTGGAATGCTCTTTGCCCATAACTCTATGGTACTGGTAGACTTGTACACATGAGGTTGTATGCAACCAAATTGACAAGACGTGGACATGGGGGTTAACATTAGCTTGCATTTGTCCACATGGTGGACTCCGCATGCTCCAAGAATCCACTATGAGTGGGGGCTGCGTGGCCAGATGACTGGGTGGTGGCCAGATGGCTGTTGGGGGCAAACACATACCACACAAGCAGGTGGACATCCACCTGGTGTGAGTTATAGTGGGTGATTGTTTCGTTTGTTAACACCCTTAGTCAGGGATGGGGCAGGGATTAACTGGGGCCATGGAGGGGGCTGAGGGGAGCTTGCCAGGGCTCCACCCCAGAAATTAAATTCAAGGGGGGCTAAGCCCCCAGCAAAAGAATGTGCACCCCAAAATGTGACAGGTCAGGAAAAGGCTGATATTGGCCATTTCAGGGTTGGAAAGAAAAGTCAGAAAAAACTGGATTGTTTATTTGACTTTGATTAATGACATTCCTACCCTGTCACAATTGCTGGTCATTGTACTGATTTAATCACAAGAACTCCTCTCTTATATTCAGAGGTAGGGTGATCCAGCATAGGCTTGTAAACTATCTCTATGCTGCAATCGGTTGAATTCAGTACAGGAATGACACCACCATCACTCCAACCTCCACCCTTCCTGCTTCATCTGCCACAGGTCCTCTATATACCAGAGGGAATAGTGCATTCATCGTTCAGGGAGTGGATGCCTGGGAGCCAGGTGTTCCAAAGCACCACAAGATCATCGAGCGAACGGTCATCAAGGTCAGAGGGAAGCTCCCCAAGAGCATTCTGGTTCCATAAGTCTCTGGGGGTGAACCAACCTAACTGATTCTGCACCTTTCCAGGAACAGACGTTCCAGGAGACTGGCCTGGAAGAGGTAATGATCCATCCATGACAAGGGCACTGATGACACCTCCCTCGCTAACGCATGCCCTGACTCAAGGCACGTGCAAAATATCAGGTTCAAGGTATGTCCTCCATAATGTGTTGGGTTTTTATTTTTAACCCCATTATTTATTTATTTATTTATATCACGCCCTTCCTGAAAACAGCACGGGGCAGCAAACAATATCAAAACATAAAATACAACTATACAAATATATTAAAACAATCATAAAATCAAACAATAAAACACGGCTAGGGTAAAAATACAATGGTGGCGGGAGATAATTGGTGAAAGGTGAAAGGCACTCCTGGCCACCACCACAACCTGACAATCCAGGCTCAGCAGTGGATCCAAGAGCTCCCCAAGTTTGCGAACCTGAGTGACCAAAGGAGGCTTGACCCCATCAATAATTGGGGTCCCTACATCTCCCAGGTCAAATGGTCAGCCAGCGATCATCAAACTGGTCTTGTCTGGACATTCAGCTTCAATTGGCTTGCCCGCATCCAGTCCCCAACAGCAGCCAGGCACTAAGTAGTAAGCACCAAGACTGCAGGGCCTGGGTTGGATGAAAAGAAGATATAGAGCTGGGTGTAATCAGCATATTGAAGTCACTCAATTCCAAATCTCTGAATGATCTTGTCCACAGGCCTCAGATATGCATTGAACATGAGTGGAGACAAGATGGAGCCCTGCAGGACCCCACAAGGGAGCTCCCAAAAGGATAAGTTACCATCCTCCGGGTTCTCCCAGCCAGGAATGAACAGAACCACTAAGAGCATTTTTGTGGGTTTTGTTCTTTATTGTGTTCACAGGTGACCATGAGAGTGCTGGGGAGCAGCTGGATAGTCCATGGACCACAGCATTGAACTAGACCTGAAATGGGTACATGAAAAAACGGGTATATCCATCACATCTGGTACCAAAATCAACCTGACAACAGTAGGTATCAATCAGTACCTTACTGTGACCTGATCTGGTACCCAGTGACCTGAAATTTTGACTTCCGGTCCTGGAATCTTGACTTCTGATACCAATTTTTCAACTTTTTTGAATATCAATTCAAAACATCAATATATCAGTTCCCAACATCGATTCATCAGTTTTCCGTCAACTTCCATCAATTTAGGGGGAACTTCTGGTCCCAGTTGTTTTACTTGTTTTGTGATTTAATGTCTTAAAATACTTATTGATTAGTTTTCTGTCCTAGAAAATCATCTCTGGTCCTGGAAAGTAAACTTCCAGTCCCAGAAAACTACTTCCAGTCACCCCCCACCCCCCCATTTTCATGCCAAATTTTCAGTTTTCTGACCCAATAGACTGATTGGTATGCCAATATACCAGCTGGGGATTGGTAAATTGAAAACTCAACACTGGAAGTACCCCATTTTGGGGGGTATTTGGGTGCCGTACTGGTAACTGTGCAACCTGTGGGTACCTGATGTGGCACCCAAAAATGTGGGTATTACCCATGTGTACTAAATTTAGTATCTGTTTCAGCTCTACACTGGACATGAATGGTAGATGCAGGAAGTGGGTGGAAAGGAATGAAGGCAGGCCTGTGTGATGGGTGGGAGGGAAAGCACCATGGTGGGCTGGTAGGCTGGTGGAGGAGATGGAATACAAAATGGTTTCAAAGGGAAGAGGGCGCAAATGGTGATGCTTGATTTCTGTATGTTCTTCACTCCTCTACAGAATTGATAAAGGGAAACATGCTACAGTCATCTATGAGCATTTCAGAAACCTTAGGTAAACTTGGCAGTAAAGTGAGGGATTTGTGGGAGGAGGAGGAAAATGTCCCACTACTAGGGCTGTAGCGGAAAGTCGCAGCGGTAGCTATTTCTGCCGGAAACAGCATTTCCGCAACTAGTGGTATGGCATGGCAGAGGCTTTTATTCCGCTAATTTCATTCTGCTACTTCCGCAGTTCCGCTAATTTCATTCTGCTACTTCCACAGGCTTCACAAATAGCGGAAACATGCCATTTTTGCTACTTCCGCCTTTCTGCAGAACCACAAAATAGCGGAACAGCAGTTTTCCAACAGTTTCCGACAATTCCACAATTTTTCTGATAGTTTCCGAATTTGCAGAATGCTGGCGGAATTAGCGGAATATCATCAGAAAAGCCACAGTGTGACGCGGGCAATTCCAAAATGGTGGAATGGAATCGAGGTGTGGTAAAAGCTACTGCCGCTTCAGCCCTACCCACTACCAGTACCACCCCCTGCAATAGGGTGTTCCTGGCTGTTCTCAAAAGGAGGGGGCAGAAGAAGAATTAAATGGCTTCAAAGTAAAATTAAAGTAAAAGTTTATGAGAGAAATACAATGGCCTGCACACATTGACCCCTATGCACACTGCACAGCCCAAACACACGCACTCAGGCACACATGCACACCGTGTTCACAGTAAATACGCACCTGGAAAAGCACAACCCTGGCAAACACAACCACTGAGCCCACATACCTTGTGGCCTGGGGGATAGAGCAGAAGCTATGCCTTCTTTATCACCAAGACTCCCAGGCTGTAGGGTGTGTGGACCCAGGGGTCACAGCGGCTCAGACTGTGTTCCCGCCTGGGGCAGCCTCACCAAAAAGTGTCTGCAGGCAGTGCATGCAGGGCGTTGGATCACCCCCTATATTGTTAAATGAAGTTGGTATATTTTTCACAATCCATTGTTTCCTGCTTATTCTGGAAAAGGTGGTACATTTAGGTGAGGGGATAAGTGGCGGATGCAGTGGGGGAATGGCAGTATGGCATAACATTAAGCAGCTTTGGGGGCTTGTGGTTGGAAGCACTTGTCTTTGAGGGTGGAAGCATAGTAGCTGGCAGCATGTTTGTTCCTCTCTACTTCCTATTGCCATTCCCAGACCTGCAAATGCCAATAGGAAAATGAAGAACTTCAGGAGTGAAGCCAGATCACCTGTGAATATCAACAGGGAAAGGAAAGGGTGGGAAATAGCATGGGAGGAGAGGTGGCTGGATGGACCAGGAGAAAACACAAGGGAAACATACGGTAATTTCAATGTATGATGATGCTGAAGAAGTTGTGGAGGGGGTACAAGAGTCATATTTTTTTCTGGGCATTTTATGTAAACCAGGAGTGTTGCCTGGATCCTTGAGTTAATAGGTTCAGGCTTCTGAGGCCCAGATAATGGTTTGAAAAGTTTACATATTTACTCATATTTACTCATATATTTACTCAGATATATTCATTTATTCATTTGAAGTGCTTAAATAGTAGAAATAGAGTTATTAGAATAGCAGTAGAATTATATGGATTCATTTTAGTGTGTCAGAGAGCACAAAGCAAGGTTACTGTCGGTGATTGCAGATTAGATTTAGGGAACTAGGCTGTGAACGACAGGAAAAGAGCTGAGGCCTCAATGGAAAGAGGTACCGTTAAAGAAGTAACATTAACGGTACAAGTAACAGACCTTTCCATGATGATAAGAAGGTAGCAAGAAAGTAGCTCACTGTAGAATGTAGACATGTTTTAGTAATGTTTTAAGTATATTTCCATGTCAAACTTGTTGACGTGTAGAGTTACTGCTTTATGATTGGTTAGAGTTATTAGATGGTTATTGGAACACATAGGTTTCCTGGGTGGATAATGGGAGGAGATCAAAGGTAACAAATATAGTGGACCAAATGGTGGAGAGCACTTCTCTGCACTTTTCTACTTTTCAACTTCCTCTTCTTGGTCCGGATCGACCGACTTCCCTATTCACTTCAGGAGTTGGTCTGCTGAATGATAGGTAATTATATTTAGCTTTAAGAAATGCGCAGGAATTCTAGTATTGTGTATAAGCCAGAAACAGACAACCTGCAGGAATATTTTGGAACCTTGTATGAGAAATACTGGGCCTTAAGACTGTATGGTCTATTTGCATGTGTATCCATTATTTTTATATTTGCATATGCAATTGTCGAATATTCCTGGGGACTTTATTTGATGTTTACTTCCAATAAAACAGTTGATTCTTGAACAAATCTGACTCAGTCAAAGTCTCTAAATTAGTGTTACCCAACAGGAGAACCCAGTATTAATAACTAAATGAGTTTCTAAATGCACACATATAATTAGAGCCTCCATAAATAATCAATAATCAGTAATCAATAATCCTGTTGGCAACAGGAGGGATGTTCAGACTCACAGTGGGCAGGACCCCAATAAAACTGTGGGCTGTTACCTTTCCAGTACATTGCTGCGAACCATGAATGTGAGAAATGGGCAAAGACTGATTGCTTTCAATTTCAATTTTTACTTTCGCTGTCAATTTTCACTATAGGCACTCAATAAAGTATGCAATTTGCTCAATGAACTAAGTGTTTTGTGCATAGCAAAAGCTGCCAAGTGGTATAAACACAAGTATGAACCCCTATTGGGGTAGCAGGCACTGGACCACCTCCCAGAATCATAATAGCCTGGAAGAAAGAAACAGCTGGGGTGGCTTCTTCTTCCCATAGTTCTCTGCAGTTGTGACTCATGACAGGGGACGGGATACTGGGAAGTGGGGGGCTGGTGGGCGGAGTGCAACATGGAAGAACACCTGCCTGTGTATTAAGTTTGTCCCATTAAACCTGTGAGTGGGGGCTGAATAGAGACTGCACAAGAAATATATGCAAGGGCTTCAGGTTTATTAGGCTCTACACACTAAATATGTGAGTGGAGATGCACAGAGTAAATCCGGACTTCAGGGAGCTATTGTCTTGTTTCTTAGCACCTATACTTTACAAATAGCTCTTCATGGATAGCTCTTCATGAATTTAATAAATCCCTTTTTGAACCAAGCTATGCTATTTGCCTTCAATAGCATAAATGTTTGGCCGTTCTATGTATGTGCAGCCCTTTTCTAAAATAGTGCCGGCAGCATAGCTGCCATTTTGGAAAAGGTTGGCCAGTCTACACATGTGCAGAATCAAGAGCCTTTAGCGAAATCTCAGGAAGATCTCACTAATGGTGTGAGAATCGCATGAGAATCTCACTAAAAAAACAAAAAAAGCAACTGCATGTTTTTGTGAGAACCAAAGCAGATTCTCCTTTCAGCCTTAGTCCTTTTCCACCTAGCTACACACCTGATTTGTGGTTTTTCAACTACTAATGTTCACAATCTTATTGCTGTAGCACATAACATGATATGGGTTTATTTACAAAAAAATAATTATTAGGTGTACTCTGCCATGACATTTTCCTAATAAAGTTACAGTATAACCACCCACACCATCTCATTTGTCCCTCACTGTGGAGGCCCCCTCACTGGATCTCCCTCATTTGGATATTCATCTTATTTCCTTCCTCCTCACCTTCAAAAAGCAGATGAAGATTTTTTTTATTCTCCAGGTGCTTTTAGAAGTTCTACTGCTGGTTAGGGATGTGTGAACAGAACCAGGTTCGGCGGTTTGGCTGTTCGGTGGTTCAGGTCAAAATTTGATTTCAGATTTGGTATCCAGTTCGGTTGAGCTCGGTTCAGTCTTTAGTTCTGTGTAATTGGAAACTGAAAATGACATTTGGTTTTTGAAATAAAGTTTAAAAAGTAAAGAATATATTTCTGGCTATAACATTTTTGTTTCCTATTCAATTTTGATAGAGTTTAGGAATACTATACCCCAAATAGGGAGCACTAAGTGTACCAAAATTAGAAACAATTAAATAAAGGAAACTGATTTCAGAAGCAATTGAATGTAGTGATTTTAAGAAAAGCTCCATATACATTCATGGCTACAACTTCTTTATCTTGCATCCAATATTCATGAAACTTATGCATATTATGTCACTTCATACATTTAATATTTCTGCCAATTTTCAGAAAAAGTGGATAAAGGGTCACAAGGGTATAAGACATTAACCTGAAAATATATTTTAAGCTATAACATTTTGATATTCCATTCTGTTTACAGGATATTTGGCAATAATGTATCATATACCTTTCCTGCCATTTATGGAAATGTACAGAATATTTTGATAAAGGGACCCAATTATATAAGCAATTGATATTGTCCTTGTGAAGATCATTATTCAGATGAATATCAGCATATTCAGTGCCAGTCAGAGGCAGGCACCCTGCATGGTAGGGGTAGAGAGACTGTAGGAGGAAGGATGTGGAGCAACCCCAAAGACTGACAGACACATTCAATGGCCAAACACATTACTGCAAGCTTCTAGCTTTACAGCACCTATTGGTAGTGGCTTTGAGGTGGGCATAGGGGGCGGCCCTGAGGCGGGCATAAGCAACATAACTGGGACTTCTGAGATAGCATCCCAGCAGTCAGGAGACATAGTTTAAACACATCAAGGCCGGCCAATTATCATCACAATCACATCCTGCAGCATTGAGACAGAGGACATAAGAGAATCTCTATTGACTCTTTCCTAAACAGATGCTTCTGACTTCCAAGAAACAAGTGGGGGAGATATGTTGGGATGGTCCCAGCACAGAATGAGGATATTTGTTTGACATTTCTGTTGGCCAATTCGCATCACAAACCGATCTTATACCACAGTGACATAAGAGAATCCCAGGCATAGACCCCTTCTCTACATATGTTGTACAGGCATATACAATTGGGACCCTTTATAAAATCTTTCTGATATTTGGAATAGATTATCATGAAAGTGTAATATATAGCCTTGTCAAATTTCATGTACACTGGTTGGACTACAAAGATGTTATAGTTAGACATACATTTATATGTTAATTGCTTATACCACCAAGACCCTTTTTCCAATCCTTCTGAAATTTGGCAAATATGAGAAGGGGTATAAACTGTATAAGTTTCACCTACATTATATGTGAGACAAAGAAGTTACAGCTAAGAATGTATATGTAAAATATTGCAAAATACAATAATTCAACTGCTTCTAATATCGGATGCCTTTATCCAATCATTTTGATATTTTGTACACTTAATGTTTTATATTGGAGGTATAGGCACCACACCTTTCAGCCACATAGCATAAAAAACAAAAACTTTACAGCCAATAATGTGTTTTCCATTGAAACCAATGGAAATTCAATTCCGAACTCACCGAACGCATCTGAACTGAACGTTTGAATTCGAGTTCAGTTCGAACGTTCAGTTCGGTCAACCGAACTACTCGAGTTTGGTCCAAACTCCGAACTTCCGAACTGCGTTCACCCATCCCTACTTCTGGTTCCTCTTAATGTATTTTCCCTCTCCAGGTACCTTCCCATGAACACCCATGATTGTAAAAGCTACATCAGGATATCCGGCCATGTATGTGTGTTCTCGTGGCAGAAAAGGGGAATAGCACATTCCTACATGCACTAATTCCCATGAAAATGCAATTGTAATTGTCCTCACAGAAGTTTCCCTCTCCCTGGTAATGTGAAAAAGCGGCCTTCTTTGTCATTTAGCAGTTTTGAAGTATATACTTACCATTATTTTGTATAAAATTTGGATCGGAGTTGAAGCAGGAACCAAGCAGGCAGCAGAGTCCAAGGTGCATGGGCAGCAAGCAGCAAATAGTCCAAGCAGATCATTGCCTGATGCAGGGTGGGGAACCCCACTCTGTGGTCTGCACTCAAACACGCAGCCCAGGGACCCCATCACTTCCGTTCCCCACAGCTCTTTCAGGGGCTGTGCAAACCGACAGTAGCACTGTGTTTGCCCATTGCCCTGAGTTTAGCCAGCTTGCTTCAGGAGATGTGCAGCCGCAGTTTGCTCTGTGAACATCTGGCAGGTACTCTTCAGACAAACAGGTAAACCTGGGGGTAATGGGCCCTTGTGTGGGAAAATGTGGAGCTGCTTTCTGTGTTTACACCCATTGTGTTAATGTTGCAAACCATGCGGGAATGCTATAGAAATAAAATGTATTGTTGTTGTTATTATTTATTATATGGATTTTTATTTTGGATATGCTTTATTTTTTCCTTTTTAATCTAGATTTGTTTTATGTCACATCCACCCACCCCATCCCACCCCAAAATCTGGTCACCTGCTTAATCTGGACAAAAATTGTGTTCCCAAACTGTCCAAATATGAGGGGTTCTGCTGCGCTGCTTTTACTACCATTGAATACATTAAGGCACCCTATTAATAAATCTATATAGATGAATAGAGAGACTTTAATGTACATAATATATACATACAAAAATGTAATTTGTGAACATGTATGGCTAAGACTATTGGCATTTCTTTGTCATGCAAATGGAAGAAGAAGTTTAATGAGAGAAAATAGGAAGGTGTTTTTCCTTAAATAGCATCCACAACTATACTTTTTATAAAGCATTTAACTTAAAGCTACCCAAGCATCATGTATAGAACACTATTTAATAAAATCACTCATATTTAAACTGCAGGTTAAGGTCATATTACCTAGCTGTATAGCGTTCGCCACAGCATGTGCTAAGTTAGCATAAAAGGAAAGTGTTAGAAGGGTAATTTTACAGAAAGAAACTGTGTTATTCTATCAGCAAACTGCTTTTGCTTTTCACCTGAATTAGAGGTATAGTATAAGGGCATAATAGATGTTAGTTGACCATGTGTAATACTTAAATAACAGCAACTTTATCCAAATGTTCCAGTATTTGACCCTAATCCTCCAAACTGTGATACCACTGGATTGGAGCATGTCATTTGGAAGATGAGAAGCTATGAATACTAGAAACGATGGCAATGCTGACATTAATTCCACTTCTGGTTTTGTTTTACAGGCAGCTTTACTACTGTGTTGAAAGTGCATGTTTGAATCTTCCATGCCATAGTACTTCAGTGCCCTGTTTTAATCTAGACCAAAGAGGGTTGGCTTGGTAGCAGAGCATGAGCAACTGGGAGGCTGTTTTGGGATGGCCATGGGGTTGGAAGAGAGAGCTACTATGCATCTACTCTCACCAGTGCAAAATGTCATCTTGTTCTCCACTGACATGAAAATAGCAGCTATGATGATCTGAAGAAAAAAATCAAAGAGACAAAAGTTTAATTATACTCCTTTATTTCCCTTGCAGCTGTGTCGTATTACACAGCATGTGAGTGGTGGGGGATTTCTTTGCAATCTTTGACCCTCCTACCAATACATTCTTGATCAAACTGATAATTAAAATCAATTACAGGCTATGCAAGTGTTGAAAGGGGTATTTTTCCCAATAGAGAACCTTGAATTAGCTTTGCATTCATACAATAACTTTCTAGTCTTGCTTGATGCTCTGGTGAGATTCTTGCAGGGTTAGAGTCATAGTTCTGATAAACAACGTTTTGTTTGGTTTTGCAGAAGAAGATGACGACAAAGGAGAATTTATGATTCCTACAAATGTTAGTGCTTCTATCCATCATTTTAATGGTGTGATTCTGCAGCTCCTACTTACACTGTCAGACTGACACTCCACAGTTAAAGTCAATGGGAGGTTTTTTTTGTTTGTTTGTTTTTTGTTTTTTATATAAACATATTTTTATATTTCATACGTTGCAATTTACAATCACGGCATTGCATATTTCTCATTCCTTACCACATATACAATTCACTCATATCATCATATTGATATCTTGTTACATTCTTATTTTTAACCTTCTCAGCTCACAATTGTGTGCTGTGTCATTTCCATTTTGTTTAACTTAATCCCTCAACTGAGGATCCTTCTGTTATCCTTATCTATTTATTCCCTCTAACATCCTCCCCCCCTCAACCCATAAACCTTGACCGGGGTTTCGCACCGCTATTTCCTGCTATGCTTCTATATAAAAATCAAACAGATATGCATTTTCATCTTTTTCAACTGTCTCTCTCTGCATTACTGTTAAACATGGGAGCCAGGTTGTTACAAAATCCTCTCTTTTATCATGTAGTGTCGCTGCTATCTTCTCCATTGAAAACAAATACCACGTATGGTTCATCCATTCGGCCACAGTAGGGCCCTTTTCGTCTTTCCACTTTCTTGCAATTAAACTGATTGCTGCTAGACACATTTTTTTTGCATGACTCTGCCTTTCTTTGTATCAGTTGTGAGTCTGGGTATAGCCCCAGTAATCCAATTTGTGGCGTAAATGGTAGCAGTGTCCCCCTGTCACTTTATTCATACAATTCCAAATATCCCTCCAAAATGGTTTGATTAGAATACATTCCCACCAACAGTGTAAGTAGGTTCCCCTTTCTTTACAGTCAGAGTCCCTTGCTTCCTTTTTCAATTTTTTCTAGCCTCGCCGGGGTCAAGTAATACCTCATTACCAGTTTTATTTGGATTTCCCTAAATTGAAATGATATGACACATTTATGTATATGTTTTGAAATTAGTGCCTTGCTTTGCTTATCCAAATCTCTATTCAGGTCTTTATTCCATTTGTTCATGTATTTATCCTAATTTTGAAACATGTTATCTTCAATTGCTCATATATTATTGACAACCTGCCCCTGTTAGCTGTATATTCAAACATATCTTTTTCTATATTCAGGGGTTCTCTACTAAAGTGATCAGCTGCTTCCTTGGCAGTAAAGAGACTTTTTACTTGTAAATATTGTATTTAATTTATTGATTGATTTATTTATATCCTGCCCCTCCTGCCCACAGGGCAGCCCGGGGCGGCGAACAATACTCAATAAAACAATACTTTAAAAATTGAACAATACAATATGTGGGGAAACCCCACCCTACCCCACCCCTACCCCTTGCCAAAAGCCTGACGGACAACCAGGTCTTACATACACACCGAAACAGCAGGAGAGTGGGAGAGTGGGAGCCAACCAAGTCTCCTCCGGGAGCGAATTCCACAGCACAGGGGCGGTCACCAAAAAAGATCTAACATCAGTGGCCACCCGCCTTGCCTAGGGAACCTCCAGAAAGGCTCCCACGGATAATCTCAAGGGTCGCACGGGCATATGGGGAGTGAGGCAGTCCCGCAGATAAGCAGGGTCCAGGGTATGAAGGGCTTTAAAAGTTAAAACCAGCACCTTGAACCTGGCCCGGTGCTTTATATGCAGCCATTGCAAAGTCCGGAGCACTGGTGTCATGTGCTCCCTGCGACCCGCCCCCGTAAGGAGACGGGCCGCAGCATTCTGCACCAGCTGCAGCCTCTGGACCAGCCTCTCAGGCAGCCCCACGTAGAGGGCATTTCAGTAATCCAGCCTCGAGGTGATAAACACATCAATGACAGTGGCGAGGTCAGAGTCTGAGAGATACGGCCGAAGCCTCCAGACAAGATGTGACTGCCAAAATGCACTCCCTGACACAGCCACAACCTGAGATTCCAGACTGAGCCATGAATCAAGGAGACCACCCAGACCCTGCACTTGAGAGACCATGGGAGGGCGAACCCCCCCCAACAAGAGGAGATTCAACCACCCCCAGGCCCCCCAAGCCCTCGCCCACCAGCATCACCTCTGTCTTGTGAGGATTCAATTGCAGATGGATCGACCTCATCCAAGCCCCACAGCTGACAGGCACTGGGAAAATAAGGAGACTGCATGGCCTGGGTCAATGGAAAAGGAGAGGTAGAACTGAGTGTCATCAGCATACTGATGATACTTCATGCCCTGAAACCCCCTCACGATCTTCCCTAATGGCTGCATATAGATGTTAAACAAGAGGGGGGACAGAATGGCACCCTACAGGACTCCACATGAGAGGTCCTGGGGGGGAAGACGTACACTCCCTCAAGACCACCTGGTGACTTCTCCCTGCCAGGAACGAATGAAACCAGTCCAAGACCGTTCCGCCAATTCCAGCACGGTTCCGCAGGTGAGTCACCAACACCTCATGATTGACTGTGCTGAATGCAGTTGAAAGGTCTAGCAGTACCAGTAAGGTCTGACGACCCTGGTCCAATGCCAGAGGGAGATCGTCAACCAAGGCCACCATCCATACCGTACCCAGGCTGAAACTCAGACTGGGAGGGATCAAGGAAATGGATGCAGTCCAGGTGTTCCTGGAGCTGTCATGCCACAACCCGTTCAATAACCTTCCCTAAAAAGGGAAGGTTAGAGACTGTCCGATAACTGGCAGGCGCATCAGAGTCAAGAGATGGTTTCTTGAGCAGGGGTCTAACCGCAGCCTCCTTTAGGCAGTCAGGCACCCTGCCCTAACCCCAGCCAGCAATGGCCGTAACGTCTCCTGGCTAGCTTTCACCAGCCAGGATGAGCATGGATCTTGCTCACCAGTAGTGGCATGAACAGATCCCAAAAAGGACTCCACATCGGCAGGCACCACCATCTGAAATCGATCTAACAAAACAGGACAGGATGGGGCATCCATAGCCCCAAGATGATCCTCTGCAATAACTGTGGTACCGAAATCATGGCGGATGCGAGCGATCTTATCTACAAAGTACTCGATAAACTGGTCACAGTGGTCACTGGATTGCTCCAGGTCCAGGTGGAGGCAGGCAGGACTGACCAAGCCTTTCACCACCCGGAAAAGCTCAGCTGGACGTGACTTTGCAGATGCAATAAGGGCAGCAAAAAACTGCTTCTTTGCTGCCTGCACCGCCACAGCATAAGCCTTTAAACTGCTCTTATGCTGCGATCGATCATACTGGTCACGAGTCCAGCACCACCATCGCTCTAACTGCCTGCTCTCTTGCTTCAAACACCGCTGGCCCTCACTAAACCAAGGAGATCTGTGGGAGACCCGGGAGGGCAGCGGACGCCTGAGGGCCACTCTGTCAATGGTCTCGGCCCACAAGGTGTTCCAGAAGGGTATGAGATCATCAACAGAGCAGGTGTCAAGGTCCAGGGGAAACTCCCCCAGGTCCAGTGGACACTCCCCCAGAATATTGAAAAGTATTGACCTCACATTGGAGTATTTCCTTGCATTTTTGAATTGTTATAAACTTACCCCCCTGGAATAATTGTCCCACTCTTGTGATTTTCTTTTCTCTTAATTTCTTTTGCAGGTCTCTTATCGGTTCCCCATCCTCACTCTGATATCACTTAATATCCATGTATGGTGAGTATTCCTTTCTAATTTTAATATTTTTAAGTAGTGTATTTCATGGTAGTTCTTGCAAATGAAAGTTTATTCCATACTGCCCATTTTATTTTCCCTCTATCTGCTAAATAGTGCCTAAAAGTTTCTATATTCAGTAAGGGTGGGACACCGGGGAGAATACCGGGTACCGCATGTACTGGTATCAGATCTCCCAGGTACTGGATTTACCGGTATCGGCATACCAGATTTTTCACATTGGCCACGGTACCAGATTTTTTTACATTGCGGCTATTGACTTCAATGGTGAATATCGGATTTATCGGATGAAGTCGATACACCCAAATACTGGCAATATTGGATATCGGGAGAACCGATATTCCCACCCTTAATATTCAGTACTCCAGCTTCCATCTTTGTCTATTGGGGGGCTTTCTCTTTGTTGTACCAATTTGACAATACATCCAATGCTGCCACCCTATGATACATTTTCAGTTCTGGGAGGTTCAACCCTCCCATATCTTGGGTCCATGTAGCAATTGTCTGTGTATTCTGGGTTTTTTGTTTCCCCAAATAAATTCTAATAGTAATCTATTACATTGCTTGAAAAACACTTTGGGGATCAGCAGAGGTAATGCCATAAATTTATATAATATTTTAGGCAGGATTATCATTTTGAATATATTCATTTTACCCATCCATGATGTTGCTAGATTAGACCATGCTTTTATTTCCTGTCTAATTTGTTTGAGTACGGGTGGGTAATTTTCTTTATATAAATCCTTTGTTTGCTGAGTGATCTGTACCCCTAAGTATTTGATACTAGTCTCCATTTCTGGGAATGGTATTATTAGTTTTATTTGAGCTTTTCTCTCCCCTTTGGCCCCTAATATGAGTGTGTTTGATTTTCTATCATTTATCTTGTATCCTGATATGTCCCCAAAATTCTCTATCAGTTGTATTAGAGGTGGTACCGATTGTAATGGTTCAGCCACAAATGGAATCATGTCATCGGCATATAATGCCACTTTATGTGGGTCATTCCCCACTTCAATTCCATGTATTCCCTACTCCTGCCTGATTGTGATTGCCAGTACCTCCCCAGCATAATATCAAAGAGAAGTGGTGACAGAGGACACCCTTGTCGTACTCCTCTCTCCAGTGCAATTGGCTGTGATAGCACGCCATGTATTAAGAGCTTTGCCCTGGGTCTTAAATATATTGCCTTCAACCATGTAATAAAATTGCCCGTGAATCCCATTTCTATCATTATAGCCATCAGACCTGCTCTTTCTATTGAATCAGAAGCTTTCTGCGCATCTGCTGAGACTATGATTGATGGATTTTTTTCCCCCTGAATATAATGGACCATATTAATCACTCTCCTGATGTTGTCTGTTCCCACTCTACTGGGTATAAATCCCACCTGGTCTGGATGAATAATTTCCCTTATTATTGCTGCTAATCTAGTCACGAGTACTTTGGTAAATATCTTACAGTCTACATTAATCAATGATATTGACCTGTAATTCTCGCATAGTTCTTTGGGTTTGTCCTGTTTATGTATTAATGTAATGGTGGCCTGGTAAAATGTATCAGGCATGTTCTTTTCTCTAAGTATTCCAGCTCTGCTAGATATGGTGTTAATATGTCTGCATATGTTTGGTAAAATTCGGCTGGGTAGTCATCTGGTCCACTTGCTTTGTTCTTTGCGAGAGATTTTATTGTGCTCAGCACTTCTTCTTCTGTTATTGGGGTATTTAAAAAACTGCACTGATTGGCATTTATCTTTGATATATTACATTTATCTAAAAATTACTTAATTTTTACAAGGTCTGGACCCAACTTGGAATAGAAATCCCAAAAGGCAGCCTGTATATTCTCAGTTCTTGAGCATTTCTGGTCATCTACTTGTATTTCTGTTATGTATGTGTTTTCCTGCTGCTTTTTAACTAAATTTGTCAGTGCTTTTCCTGTTTTATTTCCATTTTCAAAAGAAAATCCCTTTATGAATCTCAGCTGTCTCATTGTACTTTCTACTTCCTGTGTGTTTATTAGTGTTTACTGTTTTTACCTTAATCAGCTCATTTTGCAGTGCTGTAGTGGGGTTGTTCTTATTCATATATTATATTTTTAAAAATTGGTTATAAAGATCTGTTATATATGCTCTCTCTTTTTTCTTTTTCTTTTGAGAGCTCATTGATTTACACTTCCCTCTGATAGTGGCTTTTGCTGCTTCCCACAATGGGTGATTTCAGATGTTACGAGATCACGCTGAACCACACTGAACCACGCTCAACCCCCCCGTGGGGCCAAAGGGCCCTGAACGTCTGAACGGCGCGTGCCAGATGTTCATCACGCTCAATACCCACATGGGGTCAGTTTCAACCACGCTTCCCGGGCTAGCCGGGGGAAGGTCCCGGGAAGCGTGGTCAAATGAACCCCCACAGGGAACCAAGCAAAAGTAACGTCTGGACGCCAATCCCCCAGCGGAACCAAAAAAAAAGAGCCCCAGCCAGGGACGAGGCACGCAGCGTCGCTGCCAGGCAACCAGCATCAACACAAACACCGGAGGGAGATTTAAAGCGAGAG
>QEPC01000306.1:1296308-1334614 GCA_003113815.1 Sphenodon punctatus
GTGTGTGTGTGTGTGTGCCCGGGCGTGTGGCCATGCATTGTGCCCTGCTGCGGGTCCGCTGTGTGTGCCGGCTGTCAGCCTGTTCTCGCTCTTCCCCCCTCCCTTCCCGTTTCCCTTGTGTGGGCGTTCCCTTGTGTGCCTTGTGGCTTCGTTTGCCCTCAGGCGGCCATGTCTGTGTCCCACCTCTGCCCGGTGCCTTGTGGGGGTTTAGCGCCCGCTGGGGGTTCGGCTGCACGTCTGTTGTGCTGCCACGGCCCGCGATGGTGTGGCCCGGTTCTGGCCCGTGGTCCCGTTCCCGGCACGTCTGTTTGGGTCGTTTTCCCACCCCCTGGCGTGGTTGCGCTCTTCGCCCCCCCTGGTGGTTCGCTGTGGTGAACCGGCCGCCCGTAACGTCTGAAAATACCCAATGTTTGTACCGAATTGACTTAATTTTTATTCAATTCAAAATATTCCTTTATGTGTTCAGTCAATATCTCCCTATAATCTTTATTTTTTATTAATGCTTTATCCATACACCAATTCCTTACTCCTTTGGGTCTCTGTACTTCCCAGGTCAGCGTGGTTAGTATTGCATGATGATCCGTTCGGACAACTGGGCATATCTGGCAGTTTAAGCATATATTCATTAATTGTTTGTCTAACCAAACGTGATCTATCCTTGTGTATGTGTTATGAACATGTGAATAAAATGTAAACTCTTTTAGGTTGGGATTCCAATATCTCCATGCATCCATACAATTATTCATAGTTAGTGCCTTTACCACCTTTTCTTGCCATTGTTTTAATTTAACCTTACGCAAGTGATCTAGACTAGATAAAGGTGTATTAAGATCTCCTTGTATGATCACTGGTTCATATGTGTGGTGTCATGGGAACATGGGGGCAACATGCCCATTTGGGGGGAGATAACACACCCATTTGGGGAAAGATGACACACATTTCGAGCATACATGTAATGTAATATAAAGGGTTAACAGATTGTAAGTTCAGTGGGAGCGATATACTGAAATCAGTTGCCAGAGTGGGGGGAGAGATTCCCTTCGATATAACAAGTGGGCAGTTTATTGCCAAGCAACGGCCAGGTCAGCCCTGCCACCTGATTACAAGGACAATAGCAGCAGGAGACAGGAAGTCTCCAAAGCCCCTGCGAGGCAGAGAAGAAGAGACAGGATCTCTAGAAACTTTAAGGACACTTCCATCTTGGACTTCAACAAGGAAACAGCTCAGTGGAGTAGCTGCTGCAAGAATGCAAACTATGGATTAAAGACTTTGCCATGAACTAAGACTTGAACCCGGTCTTCAACATCCAGACCAAGACAGCATCTGATGGCCCTGTATTACACCTTTAGGGTAAGGGGACAGTCAGGGAATATCAGTGGATTTAGAATGCGTGGACTTTATGTTTGATTTATTGACTTGCACTATCTGATCAACAGCCTTGTACTTGTATATACTCAATATATGTTTTATAACCAAGCCTAGCGTGCTTGTGTGTTTATTCGGCCTTGGGGGGTTCATTTGAGGGGCACTCTATCTAGGTGAGAGCCTAGACAAACCTTTTTCATATAAGACAACCCCACTGCGAAGTCTTCCAAGCTACAGGTGGACAGAGAACGTTCTCTGCGTTACGGCTGGGCTGGGAGATCAAGGGGAAGCGTTTCTAGGGGGCGCGGGCCTCTGAAAGCTCCCTGATTGTAGTGAAGGTTTTCTGATCACGTGGAGACCCACGCGGGCACAGGTAACTGGGTTGCGGCTGGCCTGATGGGCATACAGGGGACAGCCTCTGAAGGGAGTGAGGGCCCCAACCTCTTGACATGTGGTCAACAATTTTTAAAATTACATCCTGAAGAAACTCCCCCCTTTCTTCATTAGGTGCATATATGTTTACTAATGATATTTTTTCTCCCTGCAATTTACCATTTACCCTGAGGAACCACCCCACCTTATCTGTTATTGTCTTTTTGTGTTCAAATTTCCATTTTGAGGTGATCCCTATTAAAACCTCTGCCTTTTTCTTTTCCACCAAGGAAGCAAACAAATATTTAAACTTTTTGTGTTGGAACCTGAATGTATCCCCCTTTTTCAGATGTGTTTCCTGTCGGTAAAAAATATCAGTGCCCTTCTCTAGAAGAAAGTTTTTAACCCACCTCCTCTTAATGCACCGTTTAATCCCTTTGCTAGGGGTGGGAATTCCGGATCTTCCGGTATCCGATACTGCCCGGTATTTGGTGTACCGGCAGTATCGGATTAAACCCGGTAATCCGGCCCATTTACCGGATTCCCCCGTATTGGATTTTTTACATTGCGGCCATTCAAGTGAATGGCCACAATGTAAAAAAAACCACACACACCCCCACTTTACTTTCCCTCCCCAGTCCAGGCTGCGCAGGTGGAAGGGGGACACCCCCCACCCACCCTGCCCAGCCTGGCTTTAAAAAAATAATTCCCCCCCCGAAGTCCCTGCTAGTGCGGGCTCAGGGTGGCTCCCTGCAAATCTTAGTGGGTGTTTTTACACACACATTTCTCCTGGATGTTTGCTGTTACATCCTGAACTTCCTGTGTGTCTAAATCACTCACCCAGATCTTAAACATCTGGCTCTTTGAACTTCTGCATAGAACGTCTCCCAGAACATTGTGTGTAAAATGTTCTCCTAGTAAACTGCTTTGCTCCAGGTAGCTGTGGTCACTTGGTTTCCATGGCAGCACCTCATGCCTACATCTGCGGCTACTTTAGACTGCCTCAGGGCAGTGTTTGTGTGAAGAATGCATCCAGGAACTGCGTCAGGGCAGTGTGTGTGTGAGGAATGCATCCGGAACTTACTTGTGGACTTGTAAACCCAGAAGATTGAAAGACCAGCACTTTAAGGTGTGTGTCAAAATGCCCATTGAGAACCCAGTTCTTGCGGAGATTTGCAAAGGCAAGTTTCAGCCATACCTTTTGCCAAACCCCCATTTCAACCTCTCTCCTCCCCCCTGCCTTCCCCTAACCAACCCCTCATTTCTACGATTCCTCCTTTTTTTCTCCTTTGCCTCTTCCCCATACCTTCCATTTCTATCCCTCCCTGTCTCCTCCTAGTCCCTCCGCACCTTCAAATCCCTCCTCAAATCCCTCTACAGAGCTCGATTTTCCAGCTCTATATCCTCCGAGTGATCAGAAGCAAAGCCTTTGTTTTCCCACGTGACAAAATCTGCACAGCATTTGCTTCTTGGAGTTTTTCCCAGAGCCAGATGCTGCGCATATTACCCAAAGCGGTCTCTCTCTCCCCCTGCCTTTTTCCCCATTTCTGTCCCTCCTGCCTTCCTCCATGTCCCCTTTTCTACATCTCCCAATCCTTCGTTCCTGCCATCCACCCACCTTCATTTCAAACTCTCTCCTCCTTCCCGCCTTCCCTAAGCCACTCCCCCCATTTCTACTCCTTCTCCCTTCCCTCCTCCCTGCCTCCCCCCCATCCTCTGTTTCTACCTCACTTTCCCTAGCTTCCCTTCCTTCCTTCCATCCACCCACCTCACTCCTGTTTCTACCCCTCCCTGGCCATCCATCCATACACATCATGTTCCTACTCCTCCCTGCCCTCCCCACTACCCCACCCCCCGATTGAAAGTTCACCAGCTGCCACTGGTAGGATTGAGAATATATAACAGAGAGTGAAAGCCTACCACATGCCTCCTCTGCTGCCTGTAAAAAGTACTGTGAGGAGAAATTATGTTTAGTATCTTATCTAGTGCTCTGGTAACCAGAAACAAACTCTACTTTTAAAGGTTAGTGCTAGGAAATACATCTATTTTTAGATGCTGGGAGATCAAACGGTATTTCAGTGCATCATTCTTCTAATCTTTTTTTCCCTCAGTTCTCTTGCAGAATACATTCTTGTCCAGTTGTGGCTTTTTTTCTAATACCTTTTACTTTTTCTGACAGCCTTTCTGTTGGAAGTTTATCTTTCATTAGCTTTTAGGCCTCCAGTCATCATGTACTGTCAGGGCCTTTGGGGGCATGTTGAACTTTTATTCCAACATTGTCTCACTCACTTGAAGGCTTATCACTATCATTTCTTTGAAAGGTTGTCCCCAGTTTAATATCTGAAGGTTAGACAGTATATGATAGAGTCTTTTAATCATACTGGCAAAGTCCTAAACCTACATTATTACTATTCTGGTCTCATTTTTTCATAGTTTTTTTAATTAACTTGGCTACATGGGTAAGAGAGAAACTTCAGAAGTAATTAAATGTAATTTTTTAACTGTTCTGTAAATTCTGGTCTCCATTTCAATAACATCTATGAAAATTCTCATAATTAATAAGGTGATAATGGAATCTACATCAATATACCACCCCCTAACCACCATGACATACGTAGACACTCATGCTGATTTTTTAATAAGCCCTTCACCATTAAACAGTCAGCAATAATGGTCTGTGTGTGTTGTTTTAAATGGTTCTTTGATAAAAACAGAGAGCCATGTGAGAATTTCTGAAAAGGTCACCTTCCCTCAAATGATATAATGAAACTTACACACTTAGAATTAAAAAACAACAACAACAATATAAGTGGAGGGCTAGATGTTTGATTGCTAGTGTGATCTGGATAAAGGTATGGATCAGCATGGACATCATGTTGTTACTCCCATGACATAACTAACCTGTGGTACAGGAAGAGCAGAAGTAATAAAATGGTGTTATGTGAAGAGGAGAGAGAAATTGTGTGGCCTAGCTGTTATCACAGTGAAATGTTTCAGTCCTTTTTGGCAGCTTAGCTCTCTTATGGAACAGTGAGCAGCTTAAATCCTAGTCACTTGATGAAGTCTTATATACGGTAGTTTGCTGAATTTCCTTTCAAAGCATCCCAAAACAAATGTGCCTGTCCAGTGTACAATTGAAAAAAGTGTGAGGTTTTTGCTGTTATGATGCTTTTATCTTTGGGTACCAGAAAAAAAATATTTAGAGCTCTTTCCATATTGGTCTGGTGAAAAAATGTCACATGTCACCAGAAAACAGAATAGTCACCAGGTGGAATTCCAAATACGAAATGAAATATTGTAATAAAGTTGTGGTTTCCAAGCTTTTTTTAGTTGTGCTCATTCTGTTACTTAAATATTATCCTGTGACCCTAGATGACCAGAAAGATATGCAGAGTATATAAAAAATCCATTGCCATCATGAGCTGATCCCCTGATGGCATGATCCCACTTATGATCCCAAACCACATTTTGGAACATATAACACTAGTTGTACACAAGATTTAAATGAGCTCTTAGGGCAGGGTGGGATAAAAAAATTAAATAAATTCATCAGTAATATTCTAAAACGTAGATGAAAACTTTGTTCTTTGTGCCAGTTGATTATTCTGCAACTTGGATCTCTTGAATCATTCAATAATTGTCTCTGCAGTCTACAGCCATGTCATGTGATCTTGGATCACCTTCTTCTTTCCTTTTCTTTAGCTTTACCAGTCCAGACTACTTCAAGGTCAATGTGGAGCTTTAAGATAGAGAAAAGAATGCTGATTCCCACCTTGCTATGCCAATAGCCATTCTCTGTCCCTTTCCCTCCCAATGTTCTCCCCTGATCAGTAACTGGGGAATGTTGAGGTACAGGACTTCATCTTTTGGACTGCCTCTGTGAATGGATGTTTGCAGACTACTTGGGATGGCTTTTTAGATGCAGACTTGGACTGCAAATATTATTCTTTTTGAATCTTTTCCAGCTTAGATCTGGGGTGGTTCCAATGGCAGTGATTTAAACATGTGCACACCAGGCAAGTCCAGGGACCCTAGTTGACTGTGTTGATGCAATTTGCAGTGATTTTCACAGAATCAGCCAATCCTGACCATGACCTGAGGGTAATAGGCCCCTGGAAGATGAATTGTGGTGGGTGGGGTATGAAAGCCCTATGTTTGCGTGAGGAAGGTGCTGAAATTCCAGAGGATTTGAGTTGTGTTTGATTAGCAAAGTTGTGATTCTATGTCAAATCTATTGCAGATTTGCTTCCCAGCATGCATAGTTATGCAAATCATGTTAATTATGCAAATATTAATGCTTGCGGTGAATTTACAGAATTTGGCTTCACTGGTTGCAGAATTTAAGATTTTTTGGTGCAGTCAACTTGGGTCCCTGGGCAAGTCCAAAGGTTACTTCTTGCAAGTTAACATCTGTTTGAAACGTTCATGTCTGAAGTTCTTGATCTTTGATATCAAACACTTCAGGAAGATGAAGATCATTCTAAAGGCAGGAACTTTTGTAAATAGATTAGACACACCTTTAACTGTTCTTGATCTCTAATATGCAGATTACTATTTTAATATTAATGCAGCTACTTCAAACTTTGTTGTATTTATGTTTGTGTTTTTTTTAATCTTATTTTAAAAGGCTAGAAAAATGTGTAAATTAATTTTCAATACGTCTAGAAATCATATGCAGTTTATACATTTTAGAAAGCCCTGTATGTTAAAGGACTGATCCTACAAAGCCTTCTGAGCATGAGCATGCTTTAACTTTATGCTCTCATGGTACTCCCATTGTACTCAGTCTTGATTAAGGGGACATTTTCACTCAGGGCAGCATGTAAGTGTATGTGTAGCGGGGAGGGGGGGGTCCCCCAGGGCTGCACAGGGTGCTAGGGTGTCTCTTAGGGGAATTAGCTCACCCCCTGCTACGCGATGTCCGCCTCAAGCCAAGGTGGAACCCCCTCCTTCCAGGCAGGGGGTACCCTTTTTGGACACAACACTCACAGTCCAGAGGGTCTTTCAAGTCTCAGCGTCTTTATTGGACACTTCCGTGTGTCCTGTGTACCTGGGCTGCCGGCTTGGATGCCTGCACCCTACAGCACCAGGTTGGTCTCTCCAGACTTCAGGAGCAAGGCACCAACAACCTCCCAAAGTCCATATAGCCAGGTCTTCGATCCCCAGGCCCTGGCCAAGCCTTCCCCAGGCTAGAGGCTCCCTCCTGGGCACAACCTTCTGCAATACCTGGGTCCTACTCTGATTCCCTAGCGGTCAGCACCCTGGACAGCGTAGACCATGAAGGCTTACAGGGAGATGTTGCCTCTTTGGCTCCCTGGCAGAGACTGAGATCTTTGCTCACTCATCCCTCCTCTTATAAAGGCAGAGTGGGCATGGCCAGGCTTCCTCACTCCAGCCTTAAAGGGCCATTACCCTGCCTACTCTGCCTTAGGGATTTCTGAGCCTGTTAACCCCACAGGCTCTTCCCCAACTCTGGGGTTGGTCCTGCCACACCCCTAGGTGGGTTTAGTCTTCAGGCTGACCCCTTCAAGTCCCCTTCTTAAGGTGTAGCAACCCCCCCGGCCTGCTCCCTGCTACAGTATGCATGAATACAAAAATGGAAAGGGTGGGGTAAGAGAGGGGACATAGCCCCTCCCCTCAGTTTGGGGAGGAGTGTTGATCCCCTCTTTGATTTTAGCACTGTTTTCCTTCTAAAGCAGAAAGAGAGATCCAGCCACAACCCACCTATGATGACCTTGGGGCACATGAGAAAATAAAGTTTGAATCTCAGTATTATCTCACCATTCCCCCCTCCTGTCAATCAACATCCTGTTCTGAAACTAGGGGTGGGAATATCGGTATCGGATAAATCCGATACACCCGATAATCAGGTATATCAGATTAATCCAATAATCTGATAATCACCAGTATCGGCATACTGGATTTTTAACATTGACCGCTTTACCAGTTTTTTTACATTGTGGCCATTGAGGTAAATGGCCACAACATAAAAATACTGGTAAAGCGGCCAATGTTAAAAATCTGGTATGCCGATACCAGTAAATCAGATACCAGGGAGATCCAATACCGATAAATCAAGTATCTGGTATTCTCCCTGGTGTCCCATCCCTATAAATTATATACATTGCTACCTTATTTTATAATGAAGCTAACCAAGGGTGAAAACAGACATGACGCTAGCCACCCTTTAACCACCCTTGGTGGTTATTTATGCATGTTTCAGGGCTGTATTGCACCAAGGGTGGTTAAAGGGTGGTTAGCGTCATGTCTGTTTTCACCCCAAGAGTAATGAATAAAACCCAAGACTATTACTGTGGTTGCCCTGAAGCTTAGTTATACAGCCATACTGCTGCTGCTAGAGCCTCCCAAAGAAACAGCTGTTTAATTTGTTAGAGAGTATGCACAGTCCTTCTTTAGTGACTCAGGGTGTTTTCGAGTAAGGCAATGGCCCATTGGAGTCTGTGTTTGGTCCATTAAGTCCCCACTGAGCCTCCATTCACATATTTAGTATGTCTAGTCTTAGGCTGCTTTTAAACGAGGAGCGCCGAAGCGCCTCCTCAACGCCGCATTAAAGGAAAGCTGCCGGAAGTGACGTTCTCCCCGTTGCCGGCGGCGGCTGGAGACACGGGGCTTTGGAGCGGCGCGTTCTTAAGCCAGATAATTGAAGTCTTAAGAACGTGCCCCAAAGCCCCGTGTCTCCAGCCGCCGCCGCCGCCGGCAACGGGGAGAACGTCACTTCCGGCGGCTTTCCTTTAATGCGGCGTTGAGGAGGCGCTTCAGCGCTCCTCGTTTAAAAGCAGCCTAATAAATGAGTAGTCCCCTGTGTATATTTCATGCATTTGTGGGCAACTGGCAGTGACAGTGAGATCAAGAGCAGAGAGAGGGGCAGGAAGGGTCACTCCTTGGACACTTTAGGATTTCCACCCATGAGTCTATGGTGCTGGCAGACCTGCACATGCAGAGGTGCTGCCCGCAACCTAATTGACAGTATGCGGATACATGGACGCACATTAGCCCACATTCACCCGCAAAGCAGGCTCTGTAATCTCCAAGACCCTGCAATGACTGTGGGTTGTTGATATGGTGGGTGGTGGCCCACATGGTTGTTGTGGATGAACACCTAATGAACATGTAGGTGGCCACCCACCAGGTGTGGGCTATTGTGGGCTATCATCTCATTCATTAACACACTCAGTCAAAAACAGAGCACACAGCTGTAACATAAATAGCAGATATTTGAAAAGAAAATCTGAAGGTTAAGTCTAATTTATGTGAGGGAATATGAGGTTTTTTTAAATCCCCCTTCACCCTTATTTATTGTATTATTTATCATGTTCCTTGATCCTATTTTAATTGTTGTATTTTATGAGTGTTTTAAATATTGGATGGTTGTCTATCTATCTATCTATCTATCTATCTATCTATCTATCTATATGAGATTGTAAGCTGCCCCGAGCTGTTTCAGGAGGGGCAGGGTATAAATGTAATAAATAAATAAATGTTTTATGAGTTTGATAGGTTTCATCTTTTAACATTTGCTTTTGGGGGGAGGGGAATAACAATCCAAGGGATGAGGCATCAGCATCCACAGGGAGAGACTGTCACTTTAGGCTGTTAATTCAGCAAATTTATGTTTAAAATCAGCTATGTATATAAGAGTAGGGTGAAAATCTAAATAAATATGACTACAGATTTTAATGTTTTTCCATAGTTGACTAAAACAGGTATGTAATGGAGTGCCTGCCTCAGCACAAGTTAGTTTCACTGTCGGCTCCCTGTTCTTTGTGTAGTGTCTATGGAACTATGCCGGCTTTTCCTGCTGAGGCTACTGGACACACGTAAGAGCACACTGTAAGGGAAATATCCTGAATCTGTATCATTACTGCCTCATTCCAAAAAATATTTTTCTATCCTTAAAGGATAGTCTGGATCTTACCAATAGCAGCTACTCGTTTGCACTGTAATCCTAAAAAGTGGAGTTTGTAAGAGTTGATTTAGAACTGAGGTCCCCTGTGCCGCATCATTACTCTCCTACTTTTCTACATGTCCTGACTACAAAACATGAACCACCTTCCCTTCTCTACTGCTCTTCTAAAGTTGATAAAAGCTGTGCTGTAACACACTGAGGCTTATGGAAAGGAGACACACTGAAGAAAATGATTTTTTTCTTCAAATGTATTCTGATCCTATTGAAAAAGAGCATTTATTTGGGCAAAGACAGTTTTCTAAAATATTTCAAGTCAGTGCCTATTGCACAAGTACAACTTGCTTGGGAACCTTCCAATTTCTCATTCTGTGTTTCTTGTCCAATTTCTCCCAGTTTTCCTCATTAGTACTGTTACTAGATAATCTCCTTTTACCTATTACACCCCAAATGGTATATTGGATTTTGCCAAGAAGCTTGCTATAAATCGAAAGAGTGATGTTGCAAGGTTTCCTTAATATATTAATTCAAAACTTGGTGTAGGCAATGTCTGAACCTTCTTGGATACTATATCATGGTCTGAGTAGGTTGGAACTTTTTTAATTTGGAATTCTGTCCTCCTCCCCCATATTCCCTCTCTGCACATGATCTTCTCTCCTTTTCAACAATAAGATTGTTAACATCCGCCTTAACATTGCTTTTCACCCCTCTCCCTCCTGCTTTTCCTTCCCCACTTTCACCCCCACTGTCTCTTTTCTATCTTCCTTCTCTCTATCTTCCTTTAATGAGATCGCATCCCTCCTCTCTTCATCCAGTCCCTCCACTTGCCCCCTTGACTCCATCCCCTTTCGTGTCCTAACTGTGATTGCCCCCCACTGCTGCACCATCTCTGATGCACATGATCAATCTCTCCCTCTCTGCTGGGTCCTGACTCCTTTCCATAAGCCTTCAAACATGCCACTGTTTCCACTGTCCATAAGAAGGCCACTCTTTACCCCACCAATCCCTCCAACTATTGTCTTATTTTGCTCCTCCCCATTGCTTCCAAGTAGGGCTGAAATGAAGTTTTTGGAAAACTTTGGAATTTGCTGAATAGTAAGATACTTGGTTCAGAAAGGCCGAATTCCAAAGTTCTGAGGACCAAGGCCATTAT
This sequence comes from Sphenodon punctatus, assembly GCA_003113815.1. Classification (NCBI taxonomy): domain Eukaryota; kingdom Metazoa; phylum Chordata; class Lepidosauria; order Sphenodontia; family Sphenodontidae; genus Sphenodon; species Sphenodon punctatus. Next base: position 1,307,123 of record QEPC01000306.1, read on the forward strand.
TTAGAAAACTTTAGAAACTTCACAAACCTCTGAACTCAAAGGGGGCTGGTGGACAGTTGATCTTTTTCTGGAAATGAAACTTAGTGTCATATTTGGTAGGAGGGGGTTATGGGAGGGGACAACTTAGTGATGGTAAGCCAGATGGCAAGTTTTGATTGGCTGGCAGGGCAAAATAAAAGTGTCTGCACTGCAGCGATTTTGTCCATTCTCTTTGGTGAATTTGGCTGTGCTGCGCATGCTACAATACTGCTGGATCTGTAAATAATAGGCTGTGGGGGGTGGGGTGCATGGCCTGGCCTGACCTGCCATGGCCTGGCATGGCATGGCATGGCCTGTCCATAGGAGGATAAGGGTTACATTACCCTTTACCATGCCATGCAGTTTTTTTTTTTTTGTTGTTTTAAATTGGATGCCACATTGCTGCCTGCTGCTTGGTTGGCACTTGGCACCATGAGGAGGGATCTCTCTGCCTGGGTCCACTTCCCAAGTTTTCTTGGTCTGTTCAAGTTACCATTGCCACAATGCCATGCCAAGGAAGAGGGTGCCCCTGGATGAGGAGGGGTATGAATGTCTGATTTCTTAATTTTGTGACTACTTCTGGGGCCTGTGCTTGTTGGCTTTTTTTGGTTGGATTTATTTCTCCATGCACTTGCAGGCTGTTTTGCGGGGTTGTTGTATTCTTCTTGAGAAAATGTCCCTTGGTAGCCTGCATTTTTGTGCACTGCTTGGTTGGCATAATGATAAAGTGGGTGCTCAGTGCGAGCTGATGGTGGGCCATGCTGTGGGTATACTGCTGTTGTTGTCTTTTTTTATTATTATTTCTGCACACAGTGCACTTTTTTGGGTTGTTTTCTGTAGCAATTGTCCCACTCTTGCTAGCCTGCTTTTCTGGGTAGTGCTTCTCTGGGTAGTGCTTTGGCTGTGGGCTCAAGAACTTTGCAACAACTTTCCAAAGTTTCCGAAGTTTTATGAGGTCCGGAATTCCAAATCCGAATTCCAAAATTTTGGAAATAGTGCTGAAGGACCACTGAGTACTCGGGCCAACTATTCAGAACTTCGGTATTCAGCCCGAGTACTCAGAAGTACTATTCTTTACATCCCTACTTCCAAGCTCCTGAAAGATGTCTACATATGCTGTCTTGATTTCCTCTTCCAATTCCTCCCTTGACCCTCTTCAATCAGGCTTCCACTCTATTCACTCAACTGAGACTTCCCTCGTTAAAACCACGAATGATCTTCTCTTAGTGAAGTCTGAGGGTCTCTATTCCATTCTTGTCCTGCTTGATCTTTCTGCCACTTTTGACACTGTTGGCCACCTCCTTGATTCACTTTGCTGCATTAGCTTCTGAGGCTCAGTTCTTGACTGATTCTTCTTGTATCTCTCAAACCACTCCTTCAATGGGTGTTTTTACACACACATTTCTCCTGGATGTTTGCTGTTACATCCTGAACTTTCTTTGTGTTGAAATCACTCACCCAGATCTTAAAGATCTGGCTCTTTGAACTTCTGCATAGAAGTTCTCCCAGAACTTTTGTGTGTAAAAAGTTCTTCTGGTAAACTCACTGCTTTGCTCCAGGCAGCTGTGGTCACTTGGTTTCCATGGCAGCACCTCATGTCTACAGCTGCGGCTACTTTAGACTACCTCAGGGCAGTGTTTGTGTGAAGAATGCATTCGGAACTTACTTGTGGACTTGTAAACCCAGAAGATTGAAAGATCAGCACTTTAAGGTGTGTGAAAAAATGCCCAATCTTTCTTGGGATGTCCACCTCACTCCCCCTCTCTATGGAATATCCCCAAAGCTCTGCCCTGGGCCCTCTTCTCTTCTTCCTTTACACTCTTTCTGGGCAAATTCATTGAATCTCATAGCTTCCAGTATCTCCTATATGCTAACAACACTCATCTCTCCACCTCTCCACTCTCCCCATTCATCCAGCCTCATATCACAGACTGTCTCTCTGACATCTCTGCTTGGATGTCTCACCACTAGGGATGAAACTCATTACTCAGTTTTAGCCAAGAATTGCAGTATTTGACTTGGTTTTACCAAGTACTGAGAACCCGAGGAATCGTCACAGTACTTGGTACTCAATAATGTCCTCGATTGATCAATGGGATTCATTCATCTTTGACTCCTTCCTCTCCTTTACACCTCAAATCCAAGCTGTTACCATGTCCTGTCACTTAGCTCTGCATAATATTGCAAAAATCTGGCCTTGTCTTACTGTTTCTACTGCAAAACCTAATCTATGCTCTAGTCATTTTTTGTCTTGACTACTACAACCTCCTCCTTATGGTCTCCCCTGCTCTGACCTCACCCCTCTCACTTCCATTCAATGTTCTGCTGCCAAGGTCATCCACCATGTCTGTCACTTTGACCATGTCAAGCACCTCCTCGCCACCTACACTGGTTCCCTTTACCTGAATATATTCAGAACAAGCTCCTTGTCTTACCTTAAAGGATCTTCTTGGCCTTGCTTTCCCATATCTCTCTGCACTTGTTTCCCACCACATTCCTGCTTGGGAGCTTTGCTCCCTGTCTGTCACCACACTTGCCTGCTTGCAACTCCCTTGCTCCTCAAACCATATTTGCCCCTTCTTCTTTGTTGTCCCCCATGACTGGAACTCCCTCCATGAATACATTCATTCGGCTTGCTTCCTCCCTCCCAACCTTCAAATCTCTCCTGAAAACCTACCTCTTCTGTTAGGCTCTCCCTAGCTCCTCATTCCCCTAAACTTGTCACAGCTTCCTCCTCTCCCTCCTTCCTTTGTCTGTCTTAGATTGGAAGCCCCTTGGGGTAGGGACCTGTCTATAACTACTGATTGTACAGCACCAAGTATGTTCCTATCAATCATCATCATCAATCATCATCCTTATAATTATTAATAATTAATAAATTGGTTGAAAATAATGTGAGAACTTCACAAAATAATCTAGTTTATTAAAATTTTCATATTCTTTTAAATAAAAGCTGAAAATTTTGTCTATTCTCTTTTGTCCTTTCTTCCCATTTTTAATCCTATCCCCAGCAATAGTAGCAATTAACTCTCCTCAGTTCTCATCTCCTCCGCCCCTGAAGCTACCTAGAGTGGAGTATACTTAAGTCAAATTTCTCCAGCCATGTAAAAAGTTTCATTTATCAGAAATTCTATTATCAGGACCTTAAGGAAATGGACTCGGAAATGGAGAAAACTGTTGCTCAGATTAGGTTAGCACCAGGTTCCTCTGTTGCCATTTGTGACTCCCCAAGCCATAACAGACTGATGGCTATCACTTGAAATATGGGCAGGGCAGAAAACACTTTGCTGTGGCAATGGTGCTGGTACCTAATGGTTTCTGCTACCTAAAGGCTGTTGCCTTGGACAAGGTGTACAGCTTCAGCTTGTCTAATAGTCAGACTGGCTCCTGTCATGAGACTGCTGCTTTTCTGAAGCTCCAGATGTTTTCTGATGCTGCTGATGCCTGCTTACACACAAACACCCACTGATGTTGATGTTGCACTGCTTGTCTACTATGAAGCCAGAAGTTAGTCAATACATTGGCTGTAGCTCCGGCTACTCCTCCATCATGCAGACTTATGGAGTGTCATTCCACAGGGGGCAGGGGCATGTTGGAAGGGGGCAGGGCAAAGGGACCATCACACCTCTTTCTAATGTACCATTGCCCCTTACTAGCATAGCATAGCATACTTATTTATATCCTGCACTCTCTCAAAGGTCGACTTGAGGCAGCTCACAGCATAACAAAAAAATACATTCTCTGCGTTTATTATCCCACGCAGGGGAACCCAGAACACAACAGAATTAACAATATATCACAGAATAATATCTCATAACAAATCCCCCCCCCCACATCCCCGACTGATATTCTCATTCCTCCAACTCCTACAAAATCAGGTAATTGGTCCCATAAACTAATCCTTCCATTCTCTGCTGCCACCCAACTCCACCCCTCTCTCACCAGGGGGAGTCAGCTGTACCATCTTCTTCATCAGTAAATAACGTAACTCCCCAAGCAATAAAAAAACCTCACAGGATCTCTCGCCTCAGTCTCATAACCCAGCCAAAGGGCACGGCCAAATGACAGGCCCCTTTGATGTGCCCTTTCGACATGTGCCCACAGCATGCACCTCCATCATGGCCTCTGGTCGCTCCCGATGTTATGGGAAGCAGGCCGGAAGTTGGTGTCCCCGAGTCCCACCCCCACAAGGGTGGCGGGGAGGAGAGAGAATCCCACAGCTCTCAGCTCTCAAGAACAGGGCCCCCTGTCCCCTCAACCAAATACCGTCTCTGTCCTTGTGGGGGGGTTGAAAGGAACCGCTGCTATCCACTCTATCTTGGCTGGCTGCCCCTGGCTCCAACACACCACTGGTGCCTCTATCCTCCCTTCGGCTGCTCCCAATGTTATGGGGAGCGGTCCAGAAGTTGATGTCCCCGAGCCCCACCCCCGCAAAGGTGGGGGGGAGGAGAGAGATCCTGTGGCCCCCAGGTCTCAACAACGGGGCCCCCTGTCCCCTCAACCAAATACTGTCTCTGTCCTGGTGTGGGGGGGTTGAAAGGAGCCACTGCTACCCGCTCCATCTGGGCTGGCTGCCCCCGGCTCCAACATGCCGGTGGTGCCTCTCCACCCAGTGAGTGTTGTGCTGTCATAGCGCTCTGCAGAGGGGACACACTGGAAAGGAGGAATTTTAAAGAGGCTGTCAAATTCTTTTCTGAGGTAACCTGTACTTTGGGAAAGGGATTTTTGTTGTGGGAGGTGAGGGTAAATATGGTGTGATGGTGCCACACACACACACACAGTGAAAGCGGGGGGGAAAGGGTAGGGGTGGGGACAAGGGGGGGTTATGCTATGTTCCCCTGGTGAGAGGAGATGATAGGCATGAGGTATCAGGGTCAGGATGGGTGGCATGCCCCCCCCCCAGTGAGTGGGGGACAAGGGCAGGAGTGGGTGCCAGGGGGTTGTGTCATGGCCCCTCAGTGAGTGGGGATATAGGCATGAGTGATCATGGGTGGGGAAGGGTGTCATGACCCCAGTGAGAGGTGGGCATGGGCAGTGGTCTGTGGCAGAGTAGTCACAGAATCCAGCCCAAACTGAGTCAGAAGTCTGCAAATGAGCTGTGTTGCAGCAACTCACAGCTACATCATTAATGAGTACCTAACTAATTGGTAATTAGTACCACAGGTTATGACTATAGTTCTACCCTCCTGACAGAGAAGAGCCAATCAGAAGAAGATGAAGAACCTAAGAGAGCCAGAAGACAAGCTGCACTGCTGTGTTTGGGGCTGGGGCTGTTGGATTGGAGGAGCCTGTTGTCACTCTGCTTCTCCCTCCTCCTTCCCCAGGTAAAAACTGCCAGGGCGGGGCCCTGTGGGCACCAGCCCTTGGGCGACACCCAAAGGGTGTCGGCCGTTGACTGGGGCCGTTGACTGGGCCGGGACGCCGGGGGCCCCTCTGCTGGACAGACATCTGTAGCTGTGCAGCTTATTTTATTTTGTTGTTGTTGTCACCACCCCATTAATATTACTGCTACTGTTGTTACGGGGGGGTGGTTTTTATTTTCTTTTTAACCTGTGGGTTTAAGGGGCTTGTGGGGATGCAGTGGGTGTGGGTTGAGGGTGGGGGGCATGGGGAGTGGGTTAGGGTGGATAGGGCCTACCCCCCTGGTGAGAGGAGGGGAGGTGGCCCTTGGGGAGGGTTTGGGGGACTCCCTGTGAGAGGGGGAGTCCTGGGGAGATGGGCCTTGCCCCCCGGTGAGACGGGGGGGCATGGCTCAAGGGGACTCCCAGTGAGAGGGGGAGTTCCATGGATTGGGGTGGGAGGTTGGGGTGGGTTGGTTAGGGGGGTGGGAGGTAGCTCCTGTGGTGAGAGCACAGGGGGGGAGGGTCAGGGGGGGAGGGTTGCCCACCAGTTGTAGAGGTGGGTAGGGGAGTTTGGGGGGGTGGGGCTCCTCTCGCCGGCCTGGCGGGGCAGCCTATGGAGGGTGGGTGTCTAACGGGGTTCTCTGAGGAGGGGAGGGGTTCCGCAGCTATCGGGGTTGTTACGGGTCAGGGGAGATATGGTCCCAGGGGGAGGTATGTTCCATCAGCGAAGAGGGGGCAGTGCCTTGTGCCCATTCCCCTCTCGAACCCCCATGCAGGTGGGTTGTGGGTCGAGGCCCAGGAGACCCCAGGCCTTGGTCTGGTGCTGCTGAACGCGAGGTCGGTTGTCAATAAGTCATCTACCATCCGGGAGTTAATCCCGGAGTGGGACGCCGACCTCGTGTGTATTACAGAGACCTGGCTGGACAATGAATCGGGTCCTATTTTGGCTGATCTTGTTCCGGCTGGGTTCTCTGTGCAGCATCAGCCTCGGCTGGAGGGAGGGGGGGGCGGTGTAGCCATTGTTATCAAGGATGCGTTGTCTTTTAGGAGATATCCGGTGCAGGCTCCACCAGGTGTTGATTGTCTCCATCTTGTGTTGGATTTGGCCGGGGATAGATTAGGGGTGCTGCTGGTGTACCGTGCACCCAACTGCCCGGCGGCATCCCTACATGCTCTTGCTGATTTGGTGTCAGATGTGATCCTCCGGACCCCTAGATTGGTGGTCCTGGGGGACTTTAATATCCACACTGACACCGATCTTGGAGGAGCGAGGCATGAGTTCATGGCCTCCATGACAACCATGGGCCTGTCCCAAATCATCTGTGGCCCCACACATGAGGAGGGACATACACTGGATTTGGTTTTCTGCACCGGCCTTGAGGCGGGGGGTCAGTTAGTAGGAGTTAAGGCTGTAGAGCCTTTGTCATGGTCTGACCATTACCTCCTTAAGACGTGCATCCTGGCGCACGATAGCCCCCGGCAGGGTGCAGGACCTATTAGATCGGTCCGCCCCCGGAGACTTATGGAACCGGATCGGTTCCGGAATGCTCTGGGGGAGTTTCCCCTGGACCTTGACACCCGCTCTGTCGATGATCTCGTAGCCTTCTGGAACACCTTGTTGGCCGAGACCATAGACAGGGTGGCTCCCAGGCGTCCGCTGCCCTCTCGAGTCTCCCGCAGGTCTCCTTGGTTTACTGAGGGTCTGCGGTGTTTGAAGCGGGAGAGCAGGCAGTTAGAGCGACGGTGGCGCCGGACTCGCGACCAGTATGATCGATCGCAGCATAAGAGCAGTTTAAAGGCTTATGCTGTGGCGGTGCAGGCAGCAAAGAAGCAGTTCTTTGCTGCTCTTATTGCATCTGCAAAGTCACGTCCAGCGGAGCTTTTCCGGGTGGTGAAAGGCTTGGTCAGTCCTGCCTGCCTCCACTTGGACCTGGAGCAATCCAGTGACCGCTGTGACCGGTTTATCGAGTACTTTGTAGATAAGATCGCTCGCATCCGCCACGATTTCGGCACCACAGTTATTGCAGAGGATCATCTTGGGGCTATGGATGCCCCGTCCTGTCCTGTTTTGTGGGATCGGTTTCAGATGGTGTCGCCTGCCGATGTGGATTCCTTGTTGGGATCTGTTCGTGCCACTACTTGTGAGCAAGATCCATGCCCGTCCTGGCTGGTGAAAGCCAGCCAGGAGACGTTACGGCCGTTGTTGGCTGGGGTGGTTGGTGCCTCCCTTCGGGAGGGCAGGGTGCCTGACTGCCTAAAAGAGGCTGTGGTTAGACCCCTGCTCAAGAAACCATCTCTTGACGCTGATGCTCCTGCCAGTTATCGGCCGGTCTCTAATCTTCCCTTTTTAGGGAAGATTATTGAACGGGCTGTGGCACGACAGCTCCAGGAGCATCTGGACCACATCGGTTTCCTTGATCCCTCCCAGTCTGGGTTTCGGCCTGGGTATGGTACGGAGACGGCATTGGTGGCCTTGGTTGACGATCTCCGTCTGGCGTTGGACCAGGGTCGTCAGACCTTACTGGTCCTGCTAGACCTTTCGGCTGCATTCGACACAGTCGATCATGAGGTGTTGGTGACTCGCCTGCGGGACCGTGCTGGAATTGGCGGAACGGTCTTGGACTGGTTTCGTTCATTCCTGGCCGGGAGAACTCACCGGGTGGTCTTGGGGGAGTGTACGTCTTCCCCCCGGGACCTCACGTGTGGAGTCCCGCAGGGTGCCATTCTGTCCCCCCTCTTGTTTAACATCTATATGCAGCCGTTAGGGGAGATCGTGAGGGGGTTTCAGGGCATGCAGTGTCATCAGTATGCTGATGACACTCAGCTCTACCTCTCCTTTTCCACCGACCCAGGCCATGCAGTCTCCTTATTTTCCCAGTGCCTGTCAGCTGTGGGGGCTTGGATGAGGTTGAGCCATCTGCAACTGAATCCTGACAAGACGGAGGTGATGTTGGTGGGCGAGGGCTTGGGGAGCCTGGGGGTGGTTGAATCTCCTCTTGTTGGGGGGGTTCGCCCCCCCATGGTGTCTCAAGTGTGGAGTCTGGGTGTGCTCCTTGATTCGCGGCTCAGCTTGGAATCTCAGGTTGTGGCTGTGGCGGGGAGTGCGTTTCGGCAGTTACATCTTGTCCGGCGGCTTCGGCCGTATCTCTCAGACTCCGACCTCGCCACTGTCATCCATGCCTTCATCACCTCGAGGCTGGATTACTGCAACGCGCTCTACGTGGGGCTGCCCGAGAAACTGGTCCGGAGGTTGCAGCTGGTGCAGAATGTCGCGGCCCGTCTCCTGACGGGGGCGGGTCGCAGGGAGCACATGACATCAGTGCTCCGGGCTCTGCATTGGCTGCCTATAAAGCACCGGGCCAGGTTCAAGGTGCTGGTTTTAATCTTTAAAGCCCTTCACGGCCTAGGCCCTGCCTATCTGCGGGATCGCTTCACTCCCCATGTACCCGTGCGACCCTTTAGATCGTCCGTGGGAGCCTTTTTGGAGGTTCCCCAGACGAGGCGGGTGGCCACTGATGTTAGATCTTTTTCGGTGGTCGCCCCTGTGCTGTGGAATTCGGTTCCGGAGGAGGCTCAGCTGGCGCCCACTCTCCTGCTGTTTCGGTGTATATGTAAGACCTGGCTGTTCCGTCAGGCTTTTGGCGGGGGGTAGGGGTGGGGTGGGGCTGGGGATAGGGATGGGGTTTTTCCCCATGTAGGGTATTTTAAATTGTTTTAAAATTTTATTATTGTTTTAAATGAAATGTTGTTCGCTGCCCCGGGCTGCCCTGTGGGCAGGAGGGGCAAGATATAAATTTAAAAATAAATAAATATAAATAAAAGATGGCAGTTGCTAGGGGTGTGCACTTCATTTTCATTATATTGATAATGATGATGACATTTTTGTTTTTGTTATCGTTATTCCAATAATGATAATGAAGATAAATAATAACAAAATAATAATGATAGCAACAGTTGTTATTGATTTTGTTATTGCCTGACAGGTGTAGGGAGAAGGGAACTGAGTCAAGTAGGAGAGCGGAGGCAGGTGCTGGACACATGGTTATTCCGCTGCTACTCTTACAGAGTGCTTGGACCAGTATAGAAGGGACCCTTACTAGAGCCGAACTGCACCAGGTTGTGTTTTGGGTAAAGACTGCTGGGGATCATATATTCCATGTTCCTGATTGAAGGGGACAACCCCTATTATTTGCACCTGGAGCTGGGCTATTAAAGAACTGATGCTGCCTCTGGTGGCGCCGTGGGTGCGCGCTGTGGGCATCATACCTAAGGGCTGCGCCCGCAAGGGTACGCCCTTGTGTACACGGCCTTAGGTGCCGGTGGGGACCTGCGTTGCTCATTATACCAAAAAGTTTTTTTGGCTGTTTGTAATTTTCTCTACTGGTTGTCTGAACTAAGGGATTAGGTATTGTTAAGGGTGGTAAGGTGGGGTTTTGTGTTTTCAGCTACATTGTTGTGTTATATGAATTGCTGAGTTTTTATTACCTTGTAATTCCCCATTTGTATTTGGATTGAGGGGTTAGATTTTGTCAACGGTGAGTTTTTGCTGTTGATGCCAATATGATATAAATGGAGAGGAAAAGAGGTAGAGGTTCCACATCTTCCTTTTCTGTAGAAGATACTCCGGTGAAATACTCAAAGCATGAACATATGGGGGATGATCGAGGGGGTTTATTTATTCTACATAATAGGTATTCTGTCCTAGCTGATGACAATGAAAATTGTGTAGATTTACAGGAGGAGGGAAGTGGTACAAAGTTAAATGGTTATTCCCCGCCTAGCGTGGATTTAGATTTAACAACTAAAGAATACCTGATTAGACAGACAAGACTGGTAGCGAAGACTGTAACTGCTTTGTTTTCAAGGCTTTCTGAAATGGACGAGTCACTCAACAGAGTGAAAACCCAGCTTAAAGATATTTGGCTCCAATTATATTATGTCATTCCGACAATTGGTGGGAAATCACAGGTTGAGTAAACAACCTCCCAGAGGATGATGCCTTTGCCTGAGCTAGAGCGAAGGCCTCCTCTTAATATATCGGACAGAAATAGGATGCTAGCTGGTTCCGGTTTGCACGAGCATGCAAAATGGCTGTATCCTCCCCTGTATTGCCAGAGGAAACAAATAAGGAAGAGCCAAGAAAGGAGAAAGAACAGGAAGCAATTTCAGTTTCTGCTTCATCCACTCTGCCTACTCCAAGCCAGCTAGTAGAAAGTTTGTCTGTGTGTGTGGCGGGGGTGGGGGGGAGGAGAGACCCAAGACACCCATTATCCACGGGGTATGGTGAGTCCCATCAGAAGCTCAGGAAACATGTCACTTGGACCTGGCTGTGCCTTTTAGCTCTGCTTCGCAGGAATTAGACAGTAGAGCTGGCAGGCGCAGAAGTATGAGTTTGTTTCCGGGTTCCCTGAAACCACCAGATATCTCTAAGGCAGAAGGAGAGAAAAACTTGTTAGAAGCAGAAGTTGCTGCCAGCCAAAAGAGAGCAGAGACAGTTGTGAATTTGGGTGTAGGTACAGAGAGTGAGTTACAGATTAGTGATATAGAAACTTCAGAGGGAAGTGACAGTGTAGTAGAAAGCCTATTGGATTCCTTGAATGAGATAGCTGCAATCTCTGATAACAAAACTTTATTTGCTTATGTGAATTGGATTGAAAAATGGAAAAAGGTGTCCCTATTAACTTACATGCAGACAAGGTGGTGACAACCATGCAATACTATCAGGCAAAGACTGATGACATACTACCTATGTTCCTGTACACTTTAGAGCCTACTCTGCTGCAAGAACTTCCAGAAGAGTTTATGGATCCCAACACACAGAAAACCATAGAGGAGGTAGTAGCAGAAACAGCCAAATTACAAACACGAGGTCAAGGTATCACATCTGTCACAAACTACCTGCAAAAGGACAGTCAGGCACCCAGAGATTTTCATCTCCAATTGTATACTAAATGGAAGGCTTTGGGTCTGGGAGAAGATTCGAAATACATCCAATTGCTTTTAAACAATTCCTTGTCTGAAGTAAAGAATGCTGTCCATATGCATGTCAAAGATAATACCACTATCCCTGAGCTACTAGAGCTGTTGACCAAAGCCTATTTTAACCACTCACCCAAAGCACCCAGATCACTGAGATCAGGTCAACAGCCACCTAAGCAATCTAAAAAGGCAAGGTCCAAAACAAAACCACGTGGCATGGTGTTAGCCTTACAAAGTGCTGAGCAACCAGGATGTTCTAATGTTACTAGGGTAGAAGGTCCACCTTTTTCCCCACAGGGAGCTCAGGACAGCAACTGGGGACAGAGAGGTAATTTTTGCTTTAGAGGTAAATATACCAGAGAGGGGATGAATAGGGGAAGTTACCAACAGGGTGTGGCTTTCCCCAGACAGTACTACAATGACTACAATTGCAGACAGTCACCTGCACAATCTAGAACAGGATACTAGTATCCACCATACAGTGATCTAAATGATTACCCCTATCAGACTTCCTATCTGGGAATGGGGGCTCGTATGGGATGCATAGAAGCTGCCCTGCGAGAAATACAGGTAGTTCTTCGACTGAGGCCAATACCGGCTGTCATGAACAAACCACCACCAGCACCACAGGTTGCAACCTTAGCCCCAGATAGGGACAGTGAAATGTTTCCAGAAAGATTTGATGACAGCTATGAGGTGTGATGTCATGAACAGAGCGAGGAAATATTTCCTGATTACTGTTTTGAAGAAGATTGGTTTCTGCCACATGATAAGCAAACAGAATGATGCCAAGAGACTCCATCTTGTAAAATTGTTTTGGAATTGACAGTTGATGATGGACAACAACCCTGGTTAAATGCATTGGTTGGGGGTCGTCAAATTCGTTTTCTAGTTGATACAGGAATAACTTTGAGCTTAATTCATGAATTTAACCCTGCAGTTTCAGATTTCTGTTCAGGGAAAACAAAAAGTGTAAATGCAGTCGGTGGACAGAAACTTGTTGGGCGTCTTTCTATTCCTCTAATTGTTAATTTGGGCGAGGGAAGATTGGAAGCCACAGATCAATTCATATTAGTCAATCTTCCCAGATCTCAAAATCTTTTGGGAAGTGATTTCTTAGCTCCAAACAGCTGCATAATTGATATGAAAAATAACTTACTTTATGTAACAACTGCAAAAGATGTCGCAGCTCGAATCTCTGCTTTTGAAAGAGCCGAAATTTCAGTCCCTCCTGATCAGAAATACACTTTGTCAGTAATCTATGAGAATCATGCACACCAAGCAGAATTGCAGGCCCTGGTGGTGAAACACAGTAAAGTGTTTGCCACACATAAAAATGACTGTGGACGAATGGCTGAGCTAGTTGAGATACAGGGTCCTGACCCAATTCGTCAGTGACAATACCCCATTCCAGATGTTTCTAAGCCATATGTCAAGGACACTATTGACACTTTGTGTACATTAGGGGTACTTCGAGAATGTACTTCCACTGTGAATAGTCCAATTTGGCCTGTTAAAAAGCCAAATGGTGAGTGGAGACTCACTGTTGATTACAGGAGACTGAACAAAACAATTCACACTTGTGCCACAGCTGTTCCAAAAACACCAGATTTGGTAAAAGCTTTTGATTACAGAGCACAATGGTACAGTACTATTGATTTGTCCAATGCATTATTTTCTGTTCAACTTAATCCAGAATGCCAGTACAAAACAGCTTTTACGTGCGATGGAATACAGTACTGCTTTACATCCTTCCACAAGGATTGTCCATTAGCCCCTCGATGTTCCACCATCATGTCACAAAGGCTCTAGAAGCCTTTTCAAGCCATTCAGTTCTTTTTGTTTATATAGATGATATCTGCTTGGCAACAGTCACGAAGGAAGAACATTTGGAGCGACTGGATGAGCTTTTCCAGCTACTGCAAGAAGTTGGAAAGAAAGTCAATCCTACTAAATTGAATCTGTTACAGGCAAAAGTCTCCTTCTCTCTCGTTCTAACAGTGAGAAGCTGCTCTCTCTCTGGTCATGTACAGCAGGTGATGGCATGGTCAGGAGTATGTCTCCCTCTCTCTCTCTCTCTCTCTCTCTCTCTCTCTCTTGTTCTAGCAGCAGGAAGCCTGTCTGTCTGTCTGGCTGTCTTGTCTGTCTGGTCATGTACGGTGGGAGCGTGTTTCCCTATCTCTCTCTGTCTCTCTCTCATTCTAGCATCAGGGAGTCTCTCTCTCTCTCTTGGGTGCCCCTGCCCTCAGTATGGGCCCATGGCCAGATGAGGGAAACCCAACAGCGACAGGTTGACCTTCAGGAACAGGACCTGCTCCACCAACCCAGCATCCAGCCTTGAATGGTGGGGACTCACGATGTCCCCAACTGCCGAAAACACCAGTTCACTGGGCACGCTGGTTGTTGGGTAGGACGCTAGTTCCTGTGCCACCCTGATAAGGGTCTGCCATATTTTGCCCTTCTCTGCCCAGTACAGAAGGGGTTCACTGCTGGGAACCCTCATGATATTTCGCCACTACCCGCTCCACAGTGTCAGGCTCCTGATCCCTTTGCCTGCTGCTGCTGCCAACCTCCTTCCCAATTGCCTGTGCCAATGCTGCCTGCCACGGGGTGGTCCACTCGGTGTGGATGATAGCCAAGGAGGTGCTGCTGCTGCTGCTGCTGCTGCTGCTGCTGCTGCTGCTGCTGCTGCTGCTGCTGCTGGGCTGCTCTGCATCTCCACATGCCTGCTGCTGCTTTGCCTCTTCTGGCTGCCCTGCTGCTGCTGCTGCTGTCTGACCCTCTAGACTGCCCACTAGGGGTGGGACATCAGGGCAAATACCGGGTACCAGTTTTACTGGTTCCCAGATTTAAAAAAACCGGTTTACCAGATTAATACCAGTTTACCGGTACTGGATCTTTTACATTGATTTCAATGGGGAACTGTGTCCCCATTGAAATCAATGGGAAAAACCAAAAACCTCCCCCATCCCCCTCCCAGACTGTGTGGGTGGAAGGGGGAACACCCCCCACCCACCCTGCCCAGCCTAGATTTAAAAAGAAATTCCCCTAAGTCCCCTAGTGCGCCGGGCTCTGGGCTGACGACGACGACCCAGAGCCAGCACCAGCCAGCAGCAGATAAGTAGTACCGGTACTGTACTGATCCTTGGGGTGGGGTGGTTTAATATCCACCTACCCCAGGGATCACCCTACCTCCCCACCCAGGGATCACCTACCTTGAGCTCCGGGTGGCGGTAGCGGCGGCTCGGAAGCTTCAGCGATGGCTGTGGCTGCCAACTTCACCATGCTACTAGGCCTTCTGGGGAGATTCCGGGTTCCCCGGAAGGCCTAGTAGTGTGCTGAAGCCGGTGGCAGCCACAACCAGCACTGAAGCTGGGCTGCTGTCTCCACCCAGAGCTCAAGGTAGGCAATGGCATTGGGGAGGTAGGGTGATCCCTGGGGTGGGGGGATGTTAAACCACCCCCCACCCCAGGGATCAGTACAGTACCAGTACACTTACCTGATGCTGCAGTGCTGGTGCGGGCTCTGGGTCGCCGGCGGCAGCCCGGAGCCCGCACTAGGGGACTTAGGGGAAATTTTTGTTGTTGTTTAAATCCAGGCTGGGCAGGGNATTTTTGTTGTTGTTTAAATCCAGGCTGGGCAGGGTGGGTGGGGGGTGTCCCCCCTTCCACCCGCACAGTCTGGGAGGGGGAAGATTTTTGGTTTTTAATTTTTTTCATTGATTTCAATGGGGACAGTTCCCCATTGAAATCAATGGAAAAGATACTGTACCGGTAAACCGGTATTAATCCAGTAAGCCGGTTTTTAAAAATCCGGGAACCGGTAAAACTGGTACCCGGTATTTGCCCTCATGTCCCACCTCTAGTGGAGAGTATGTAAACCTCCTTGTGCATAAGATGGTCAAACAGCCTGCTCAGTTCCTCCTTCAACTTTTGTACCAGGGCCACCACCTTTGTTACAAGATGCTTCTCCTCCTCCTCCCCCCCAGCCTTGGTCCGTCTGGAAGCCTTCCATACTCCTGATGAGACTTTGGACCAGGGGGGTTACCTGGCTCAGGGTCCTTAAAGGGCTTAAAGGGTGTGGGCAGCACGGGATGCGCTGGAACCCATCTTCTAGCACTTCCCTTCATGTTCGCAACATTATCTATGACAATGAAGCCCCTGGTGAATGGGGCTTCCTTCCTTAGCTACACCTGCCCCACCATGGTGTCCAAGGTTTCTCTTATGTTAACAGCAGTATGGCTCTTGTCAAAGACCTAGGTGTGAAGTAGTGCCCACCTGTACCCTGCCCCCTTGCCCCTGCCACCTGCTACTGCTCCTCCTGCCACCTGAAGCTGCCACCAATGAACTATCAGGACTAGCTAGTAATGTGCATTTTGGATGCTCCAAATGTCTGTTGTAAAATGCACATCTGCCTCACCTGCCCTGGCCAGTTGCTCCCGCACCGGCTCCCTGACTTCCTGGTACAGGGAGGGCACCACCTACCTCCTGACGGTGTTGTGTGAGGGAAGCTTGTACTGGGGTGCCAGCAGCTGGCAGAATCCCTGGTCCTCAACTATGCTAAAAGGCTGATCATCCAGGGCAAGCATCTCACCCATCTGCCTGGTGATCTTGATTGCTGCTGGATGGCTCACTCTGCCATGACACAAATTCCCAAAGCATAGATCCTCCATTGTGGCCTGACACTGCTGTTGCTGCTGGTGCTGGTGCTGCTGACAGGGGGTTTGAGATGGGACCTGGTGCTGTCCCTCCTTCCCCTTGCCATGAGCAGAGGAGGGAGGTCTGCTGCTGCTCATGCTTGCTGCAGCAGGGAACCCACTCCTGTCCGTGCTGTCAGATGTCTCTTGCAGCAGCAAAACCCTATGCCAGGGCTTGTGGGAATTCATGCCATTGTTACTTAAATTGCCCCTCTTATTCCCACGGCACACTACCTTTCCAAAGTGAAGGGAGGCCACCCAGCTGCTGTCACCTATAATCACTTCTTTGAAGTGATCCCACACAGACCCCCTGGGGTGCCCTGAACCCTTTGTGCTGCTGCTGGGGGCCACTCCCTTTGTCCTCACAGGAGGAGCATCATGAGCAGGAGTCTTCTCCACCTCCTTCTCGCTCCTCTCATTGCTTCCCAGCTCCATGACACCACCTATGTTGAAGCTGCTGTTGCTACCACCTTACAGCATGGGAGGAGAGGATGTCCTGCTGCTACATCCTGAAGCACGGGTGGAGAATGACAACAAGCCTGGGCTGCTGCTGCCAAGGTGGGGAAGGATGCCCTCAAATACATCCTCCTCTGAATTCCTGGTGTGTGTGTGTGCCAGAGGGAGATGCCTGCCCAGGAGAGGTGGGTGGCCCTGCACCACTCCCAGCAAAAGCACCCACATCATCACCATTGCTGCTCCCAGCACCATCCTTGCTGCAGTTCCCCATACTGCTGCTGCCCCCAGTGAAAAATCACTGTTGCTGGTGCTTCAGGAGGGGTGGGTGGGTGTAGTGCTGCTGCTGCACACACACCCCATGCCCTTGGTTCCCTCCACCAGTGGCACTGCTACTAGTGGAAGGCTGGGGCTCCCTGCCTCCAACAGATGCCACTCCTGAGATCTGTGCAGCAGCCTGTTCCCCTGATAAGACCTGCCATCTTGAGGGGGGGAAAATCAGGCCTCTTCAGCTTGGACAATGGGCTGCCAGCAGTGGCAGAAGTGGTAGTGGGCTTGCTAGCTCCCCCACAGCCTCACCCTCTATCAGGGCCACCTGCCCCAGAGGCTGATCTACTCATTCCCTTTCTCATTGTGCTATGATGTACACACAAGTGCACACACAAATATGTACTGTATGTGATCTAATTATATATCTAAACCTAACCTAAACATAAGCTATATTATACAATAAGCCTATTCTATAATCCTAATATATATAATAAAATAGACTACTTTAAATACCTATTAGTGGTGGGACCCCGGGCCCATTACCGGCTACCGGATTTACCGGTTACCGGTTCTGCGAAAACCGGATTCCCGGATTAAATCCGGTATACCGGTACCGGATTTATTTCATTGGTTTCAATGGGGCGCTGTGTCCCCATTGAAACCAATGAAATAAATTAATTCCCTCCCCCTCCCCATCCCAGGCTGCGCGGGTGGAAGGGGGGACACCCCCCCACCCACCGTGCCCAGCCTGGATTTAAACAAAAAAATTCCCCTAAGTTTCCCCGGCTGCGGCTCCGGGCCGCCGGCGGCAACCCAGAGCCAGCGCACCAGCACCAGCGGCCGTCCCAGCAGCAGTCTGTAAGTATAAGTACCTGTACTGTATGATCCGTGGGGGGGGTGTTTAACACCCACCCCCCCCCCAGGGATCACCCCTACTAACGTTCAGTGCGCTTACCTTTGGGAGCTCCGGCGGCGGCGGGCGGTCCGGCGGCCTCAGCGCCGGCTGTGGCTGCCGGCGTCAGGACGCTCTAGGCCTTCCGGGGAACTTCCGGGTTTCCCCGGAAGGCCTAGAGCGTCCTGACGCCGGCAGCCACAGCCGGCGCTGAGGCCGCCGGACCGCCCGCCGCCGCCGGAGCTCCCAAAGGTAAGCGCACTGAACGTTAGTAGGGGTGATCCCTGGGGGGGGTGTGTTAAACACCCCCACCCCCCCCAGGGATCGGGTCATACTTACCGGCGGCTGCGGGGACGCCGCGGCCGCTGGTGCTGGGGGGTGGGCTTGCCTCTGGGTCTTTTTTAAAACAAAAATCCAGGCTGGGAAGGGTGGGTGGGGGGTGTCCCCCCTTCCACCCGCGCAGCCTGGACTCGGGGAGGTTTTTTTTTTAAAAAACTTTTTTGCTGGGGCTTTAAGTTTTTTTACATTGCAGCCATTTTTAAATGGCTGCAATGTAAAAAAAATCCGGTACCCGGTCCGGATTACCGGGTCGAATCCGATAATGCCGGTACGCCCGGTACCGGCATTATCGGATACCGGATTTTACCGGTTTCCCGCCCCTAATACCTATATAATATCTAATCTCTCTCTATATGTACACAACTAATATCTATCTAAATCTAAGAGAGTCAGGGGAGGGGAAAAGGAAAACTATCTATTATCTAATCAGTTATCTATATAACTATTCTAATATAATCTATATATCTATATATCTATATAAATAAAAATTACAATTTATATGCCGCCCCCTCCTGTCTCAGGCATCTCGGGGCGGCTCACAATATATTAAAACATTTAAAACATTAAAACATTAAAATAAACTATTAATTTCAGTTAAAACAATATAAAACTCCATCCCCAATATAACTCTCCCCCCCCCCACTGTAACCCAACCCACCCACCTACCCCATCTCCCTCGGGAAAGACCTGGCGGAATAGCCAGGTCTTACATTGTCTGCGGAAAGAGGGGAGGTCGGCAGCGAAGTAGATCTCCAATGGAAGGGAGTTCCACAGCTGCAGCACATGTAGATTCATTTTTGAGTGATGAGTTACTAATATGTAACATTTATATCCCTCCTTTATCATCGCCTTTTTATTCTAGGGACTTATGGCACCAATGCGAAGATTTGTTGGAACATTCCATTTTGAAATAGTCTAATGCTCCTATTTTGGTAGGGGGTGACCTAATTGTTCGATCTGGAAATCCCGCTCCCTCTGGGGAACTTTTGATTTTGGATGATGATGCTCCCTTTGTTGCTCAGGGACCTAGATCTTCTAGGGAAGATATTTGCAATGGGGATCTTAACGTTTTGTTGGATCATGTTCTTGTATTATTTGATATTCAAATTCTTAATGGACAGGTGCCTGGGGATATGACAGGTGAATTTACGTTTCATTCTTCTACCCAGGGTTCCTCAGTAATTGATTATTTTTTGTTTTCAAGTAATTTCATGGACTTGGTAAAGTCCGTGAGGGTCTTGGACACTTATGCTTCAAGTCATTTTCCATTGGTGTTAGTTTTGGATTTATTTGGTGATTCTTCCTCCCAGACTTCGCTGGATATTAATGAGGGGTTTCAATATCGAGTGAAGTGGTCAAATATGGTCCAACAGTCTTTTTTGGATTTCATTGCAGGGGAGGAGGTGACAAGGATGCAGTTTAAGTTTTGTGCAGCCTCTGATGATATTGAATTGATGAGTGCTTTTGATGCATTGTTGGGCCTTCTCTCACCATTGCTAGTTTCAATTTCTAAGTTTCCTCCTAAGAAGAGGCTACCGGGCTGGTATGATAAGGATTGTGCTGATATGCGGGCATTGCTGGGTTTATGCATGAAGCAACTGAAGAGAGCCCCTTCAGTATTTTCCCGACGTGCTTTTTTTGAATGTAGGCATAGTTATCGTAAATTACTTGTGGCAAAAAAGGCCTCCTTCCAAGAGGACTTATGGGCCCAGCTTTTGGTTACTGCAAACCAAAGATCGACAACTTGATTTTGGCAACTGATTAAATCCCATTTTCAAGGTGGTAAAGGTTCTAGAGGATCACTTGTTCCTTCAAAGTTGGCTTGGCAAGAATATTATGCCACCTTATTTGCCCCCCCCTCCCGGAACCTCTGGTAGCTCCCCCTGAGTTGGCACCAATGGATGGGTTTCCTCGATGGCCTGATGTCACTAGGGATGAAGTGCTTTATTTAATCGCAGATCTTAAACCTGGGAAAGTCATGGGGGTGGATCTGGTAATGCCAGAGGTTATTAAATGTGCTCCAGGCTGGTGGGCGGGGATGCTTGCCCTTCTGTTTACCCGAATAAATTCAACAGACCGGATCCCCGGTGCATGGCGTAAAAGTATTATTGTACCCATTCATAAGAAGGGGGATTCCACCTTACCCTCAAATTACCAACCCATAAGTTTGTTGAGTCTAGTGGGGAAACTATACTCAAAATATTTGTTGGGCAAATTACGGGACTGGTTGGAGTCATGTGAGATTCTGGAGCCCAAACAGGCGGGGTTTACTCAGGGCTGCTCTACAGTTGATCAAATTGGGATTTTAACTGCCCTGATGGGGAAATTTTTAGAAAAGGGCAGAAAGTTGTATCTTTGTTTTATTGATTTGCCCGCAGTCTTTGATTTGGTTTGTAGAGAGCGATTATGGATTAAATTGGAAGCTCTTTCTATTGATCCAAGGTTGTTTTTAATGATGGCTCTTCATACAGACACCTCCTTGCAGGTTTGATATAATCCACAAAATCAGCTAACGGACAGTGTTTCAGTTTGGAGGGGAGTGCGGCAGGGCTGCATTTTTGCCCCTACCCTTTTTTATTTGTATCTAAATGGGCTGATAGCCTATTTGAATCAATTTGAGGTGCATGCCCCTAGAGTGGCATCCCGGAAAATAGTTGCCCTATTATACGCAGATGATACTGTTCTCCTGTCTCAGGCAAGGGTAGACTTATTAAGATCTATGAACTTCTTTAATGAATACTGCCAGCAGGAGAACCTTCAGATAAATTATGCCAAAACAAAAACTATGATTGGGGGAGCTGGGGCCAGAGCCAGGATGCAGCGATGGTATATAGGTGATAATAAAATTGAGCAGGTAAAAACATATAGATATCTGGGGTTCATAATTTCATATAATCTCAGTTGGCGACCTCAGTACAAGGCGGTTTTGGAAGTAGCCCTGAGAACAGTCTCCCTCTTGATTAAGCTGTTTTATGGCAAGGGAGGGAAGCTGGTGACTCCAGTACTAAAATTATTTCAGGCAAAGGTATCAGGCTCTATCTTTTATGCAGATCCAGTCTGGGGTCTAGAGTTTCTCCCCAGATTGGAAGTGGTTCAGGTGAGGTTTCTGTGTGCCATTTTGGCAGTCCCTTGAGGTACCCCTTTAGTTTTATTAAGGGCAGAAACCTGCTGCCTCCTGCTTTATGTAACCTTGTTGCGATGCATAATCAAATACTGGCTTAAAGTAACATTTTTTTCATTATCTACTAACCCTCTGTTATCCATAGTTACCCAAAATGAGTTTTTGGCATATTGGGATAAGAAGGTATCTTTGAAGTTTCTAAGTTGGGCTTTTCTATACAGTGCTTAAGGGCCAAGAGTTTCGGGGAAGCAGTTGCCATGGTTTACCAGTGAATTCTAGATCAAACCCAACAAATAGAACATTCTTTGCTGGAATCGCAAGGTGTTGCTGCCCTGTACAAAGATCTGGCCCCGATATCTGATTCTACAGGTTAAGGTTATTTGTTTTTGTGGCTGGGCTCGTTTGCCCGGATGGCTTTTACTAAATTTAGATTGAATGTTCAGCCCTCAGCGATTCTCGAGGGGCATTATAGGGGCATCCTGAAGGGAGAAAGAGTGTGCCGGCTATGTGATTTAGGTCAATTGGAGACTATTGATCATGTCTTCTTTCATTGTCCGGCTACTGAGCTCCCAAGGGGTCATTTTTTGCTTAAGTAAAGGGATGAGGGTGTGTTTCCTGATTATGTGGAATTGGTTAAATTTCTAAGCCCAGTGGACACACCAAAATCAAGGGACGTTGCACTTTTCTGCGGTAGTGCTATACAGATGCATGCATCTTTTATGTCTAAGGTAGGCAGCATCCCAGGTGGTGTTTAGGGGTTAAGAACTGAGTGTAATGGTACAGATTCAAGGATAGGTCTGTTTCTATAAATGAATATTGACAGGGTAATGGGGGTTGGGAACCCCAGTTTGTTTTATGTATATATTTATTTATTGGTTTAAATTTATTATGCTTTCATAAATTGATTGTGATCTGAAGTGCGCATTGCATTTGAGATGTTTTAGATGTAATGATGAATTTGTTGAAAACCTATGGGTTAAACAATAAAGTATAAAGTATCACAGCTGCAGCACAGCCACAGAGGACACCCTCCTCATAGTAGACAACTGGGAAACCTGGGGAACCCCAAGGAGGGTGCCCACAGTCGACCGCAGGGGTCGCTCCAGGACCCGGAGGGTGTGGTGGTCCTGCAGATAGGTGAGGCTCAAGCCGTAAAGGTCAGCACCAACACCTTGAATTGAGCCCGGAAACCTACCGGCAGCCAGAGCAGAGTGTGAAGCACCGGTGTTATATGCTCGTGACAGCCCGTCCCCGTTAAGACATGGGCCACAGCATTCTGCACCAGCTGCAGTTTCCAAACCAATACCAAGAGTAACCCCACATAGAGCGCATTGCATTAATCCAGTCTCGAGGTAATAAAAGCATGGATGACCACAGCCAGATTCAAGTCTGAGACATACGGCCTAAGCCGACGCACCAGATGTAACTGGCGAAATGCTTCTTTTGCCACAGGCATCACCTGAGCATCCAGGCAGAGCTGTGGGTCCAGGAGCACCCTGAGACTCCGGACCTGAGAGGCCACGCTCTCCCCTCAGCCTTCCCCATAACCATCACCTCCGTCTTGTCAGGATTTAGTCTCAGGCCGCTCACCCTCATCCAATCCCCTACATCGGACAAACACTGGGTAAACACCAAGACTGCAAGGCCTGAGTTGGAGGAAAATGAAAGATATAGCTGGATGTCATCAACATATTGATGACAACTCACTCCATACTCCCTAACAACCTCTCCCAAAGGCCACATGCACACGTTGAACAGGAGAGGGGATAGGATAGAACCCTGTGGTACTCCACACGTGAGGCCCCGTGGGGAAGATGAAAACTCCTCCAGCACCACACACAAGGTTCTCCCGGCCAGGAATGAGCAGAAACATTCAAGAACAGTCCCACCGATCCCTGCCCGGTCCCACAACCAAGTCACTAACAACTCATGTTCAACGGAATCAAATGCAGCCGAGACAACTAACAAGATCAGCAGGGCCGAATGACCCCGGTCTATCTCATGGGAGAGGTCATCGGCCAAGGCCACAAGCACAGTCTCCATGCCATAACCCGGACAAAAGCCTGACTGCGAGGAATTGAGAAAATTAATCCGGTCCAAATGCCCCTGAAGCTGCGGAGCCACCACCCATTCAATAACCTTCCCTAAAAAGGGAAGGTTAGAGAATGGCCGATAATGGGCAAAGACATCAATGTCCAAATATGGCTTCTTGAGCAGGGGCTGAATCACCGCCTCCTTGAGACAGTCCGGCACCCTGCCCTCCCCAAGGGAGGTGTTGACTATCCCCGCCAGCAACAGCCCCATGTCTCCCAGCTAGCCTTAACCAGCCAGGATGGGCATGGATCTAATTCAGAATTGGTGGATCAAAGAGTCCCAAGAGCATCCCCCACATCTGAGGGCAACACCATCTGAAACTCATCCCACAAAACAGGACCAGATCGGGCTTCCACTGCCTCAGACCCGTTCTCTGATTAAAACGTTGCATCAAAATCGTGGTGAATTTGAGCAAATTTATCTGCAAAAAAGTCCACAAACAAATCACAGTGAGCATTTGATGGTTCCATGTCCAGGTGGAGGGAGGCTGGACAGACCAGCCCCCTCACCACCTGGAACAGCTCAGTCAGGCGGAACTTAACAGATGCAATGTGGGCAGCAAAGAAAACCTTATATATACTATAGTTCTGTAAATGCAACCTGACAAGCAGAGCTCTCACAGAATGGGGAGAAAAGGCCTGGCCCTCCCATTATAAAGGGTCGCAGGGCCCTCCCGCAAAGCCCCCCTGATTGGTTGTGGGAGGCAGCAGGCATTGAGCAATCACAAAGTGCCATGAGACTGCTGGGGCCAGCTTGCGCTGCTCATTGGACAGCAATACATCCATCAGATACTGCTGAGCTGCTTGCCCCTCTCAACATAGTCACAGTTCAAGAGTTCAACCCTGTTTAGGGCTCAGAGATGTCTGCTTCCTCCTCCCCTCTCCATATTTTCCCTCCAAAACCCAACTGCCACAGCTCTAATAATGATAACGACATTGTCGTTTTCGTTATCATTATCATTATTATTGATTGTCATTTTCGTTATTGCAATAATGAACATGAAAATGACAATTTTCATTATCATTATTGTAATAATGAAAACTACATGCACACCCCTGGAATAACAAAAAACAAAAGGAGAGGAAATGGAACAACAGGGAAGGAGGCAATTGGGAGTAAAGAATAGGGAGTCAGCTACCCAAAAGTGGGTAAAATAATAGGACTTCTTCCTCAGATATCTGATCAGTCTTCCGAAT
This sequence comes from Sphenodon punctatus, assembly GCA_003113815.1. NCBI lineage: Eukaryota > Metazoa > Chordata > Lepidosauria > Sphenodontia > Sphenodontidae > Sphenodon > Sphenodon punctatus. Next base: position 1,331,523 of record QEPC01000306.1, read on the forward strand.
CAGTTATTTCATTCAGAACCTTGTTATTTTAACTATTTCTAATTCCTCCTGTCATTCCACCCACTTACATAATCCTGAACACTCATTGTATTTTTCCCTGTCATTCCAACCACCCCACTTACTGAATCTGGTACCTTCCTCATCATTTTACACCTTCCTACCTTCTTTATGTACTCCCAAAGATGCAACTGTGTTGTATAATTTTGCAATCACTAAATTGGATATTGGAATGACAATAGTATTTATTTAGAAATTTTCACTGCTGTTGCCTCCGTTCCTTCCAATGACCATTCCATTTTATTAATTTCAATGTATACCCAACTTAGTATTAATTAAACATTTGTATACAACTCTACTCAGCTTCATTGTGCTCTGGGAGGGCAGTGGAGTCTAGTGGGTTAGAGGGATGGTTGTGAGCCATAGGGATGGGCGAACAGATCGCGGTTCGGGTTCGTCCGTTCGGTTCGTCCGTTCAGTTCGGCAGTTCGGTTAGTTCGCCAGGTTCGGGTTCATCCGTTCGGTTCGGCCATTCGGGAAATGTTGTTATGGGTGGGTTTTTTGTTTTTTATATGGTTTTTTGGTTTTTTATTGGGTTTTATATGGTTTTCTTTTGTTTTTTATTCGGTTTTTTGGTTTTTATATGGGATTTTTTAGTTATTTTTTAATCTAATATTATATATATCTATCTACACTAAATCTAACTGCTATTAACTATTCTAAATGCTATGAACTAAATGGATTATCTAATAAGTACACAGGCCTACTCCTACAAACACTAAAACTAAATCACTAACGCTATCTCTATCACTAAGCTAGCTCCTACAACTACTATCCCTAACCTATCTATCTATCTCTCTATATCTATATCTCTCTATCTCTCTCTATATGGGATGGGGGGGGAATCACAAACACAAGGTTTCAGTTTAAGGTTTAAGTTTCATTTCAGTACAAAACTGAAATGAAACTTAAAGCAATCTAATAATCCTACTCAACGCCTGCTGTTCAGGAACAGTGACTAGCTCAGAAGGTGTTGGGAAGGGGGGAGGCAGATAGTTTCATTTCTTGCAAGCCTCTCCACCCCTGGTGCCTGGAAGTCTGCTCCTCAGTGACTAGTACTACCCCTCCCTGTCACGTTTGACCTTACAGTGAACCTTTTTTTGCCACCCAAACTCACCAGAACACGATCCGAACTGACCGAACTGTTTGGTCATTTCGCCGTTCGGATTGAGTTTGGTTCAGCCAGTTCATGTTCAGAAGTTCGGTTCGGTTCGGTCATCCGAACAGGCCGAATTCGGGCCAAACTCCGAACTTCCGAACCGCGTTCGCCCATCCCTAGTGAGCCATTAGTCAGCTGTCCCATTCTCCCCAACTGAAATGAAAGGATAGAGGGAAAGGAGGGGGTGAGGGGATAACTCATGCCCTCCTGTCCCCAGCTTCAGTGTTGCCCTGAACCTGCGAAGAGGAAGAGGATTGGGACTGAAAGATAAAGGCAAAGTCTGGGTGCTTGGAGCCTAAGTTGTAAGTGAGCACAATATGTGAGACTGTACAATGTCTTTACTGCTCATGTCATGGAAGATAAGGCAGGACGGAGCCTTAACTCGTAATTTCCATGCTTTTTAGTGCATGATTGAATTTGCAAGAGCCTTAACTCTTCTTGTAAACTGTTTTTTTTTATTATGGAATATCCATTTTTTTTAATACAGTAGGGATGGGCAAACAGAACTGAGTTCGGAAATTCGGTTCAGTTCAGAAATTCAGTTCGGTTTGGAAGTTTGGTTTGGTCGACTGGACTATTCGAGTTCGGTCCGAACTCCGAACTTCTGAACAAAGTTAGGAATTTCAAACCCCTTTGAACTAAATGGAATATTATCCTTTAGGGATGGGCAAACAGAGCCGAGTTCAGAAATTTGGTTCGAAAATCAAGTTCGGTTAGGAAGTTCGGTTCGGTCGACCAAACTGGTCGAGTTTGGTCCGAACTCCCAACTTCTGAATCTCATTCGCCCATCCCTAAAATACAGTGCAATGGAGAAAATTCTTCCTGCTGGTGCAGTAGAATGCTGAGCAGCATAACCACTATGGGAGAAGGGCTTAGGGGGGCCAAGGTGGAAGAGCTGCTCCCTTCAGTTTAGAAGGTTGTTACTTCCTTAAAATAGCAAGCTAGGCAATGCTGGATTTTTACTTGTAGCTCCCTGCTTTACTAAGAGTACAACAACTTTGGTTCAGTTTATGTAGGGCAAATTTCCAAAAACTGTTCTCTATGATTTCTAGCTCATGATTTGTTCAGGAGTCTTCCGCTCTACTCCTCACTGTCAGAGCTCTTTCACTTTTGTAACACTGGCCATTCTGCTTTCTATCAGAACCTCTCCCTGTACAGGACCCCCTGGCTAGTTCACTCCTTGTACAGGGTTCCCTGAATCTGTTCTGCCCCTGTACAGAACTCTCCACCTGGATTAATGCTGCCCATACTGTAGCTCTCCCCTTTACAAAGCTCCCTCACTCAGTTCTCCTCTGTCCAGGGCTCTCCCCTGAGAACAATTATGGCCATTATTCTGCAGCTCACTCACTCTACAAGACTCCCCCACTTTACTCCCCCTTGGACAGGGCTCCCTCTGTTGCACAATGCTGCCCACTCTGCAGACCTCCCCCTGTAACTAATATTGGGATCGAGATCATCATAAAACACCACTCCAATGTGGTACAAAAACAAAACTTTATTGGAACAGCACACCTTGGTTTTCTATTCTTGGCAGGATTATACTACACACAGTATTATACAGATAGTCCCCAGATAAAGATATCTTACGTGTCCTGTGACTGGCCATATCCTAGAAGCACACAGGCTGTTTCAGGGAAAAGGCTGAGAGAGGGCCCTTTGGTGCTGGAGAGTAGAGCTGCTGGCGAGCGAAGATAAGTTGTGATCTGTGTGTGCAAGGTCTGGAAGGGAGTGAAACCATGTGATTCACCAACTGGTGACCACCAGCCTTCACCCAAAAGCCATGTTGCATGACCAGGTCTCTTATACAGTTCTGAGGTACAGGTCAGTAATAGCAAGATGCCATGTCATGGTGACATCACACAGTTCTTTAGCATAT
>QEPC01000306.1:1340149-1362062 GCA_003113815.1 Sphenodon punctatus
GGGGGGGGTGGGCTCGCCTCGCCTCTGGGTCTTACTCTAGTCTTTTTTAAAACAAAAATCCAGGCTGGGCAGGGTGGGTGGGTGGTGTCCCCCCTTCCACCCGTGAAGCCTGGACTCGGGGAGGGTTTTTTTTTAAAAAACTTTCTTGCTGGGGCTTTAAGTTTTTTTACATTGCAGCCATTTTTAAATGGCTGCAATGTAAAAAAATCCGGTACCCCTGAATCCGGTACCCGGTCCGGATTACCGGGTCGAATCCGATAATGCTGGTACGCCCGGTACCGGCATTATCGGATACCAGATTCTACCGGTTTCCCACCCCTAGTTATTACTGCAATCTTGTCAGGGGGTTAAGGGATAAGTGGGGCATTCGCTATTTCTTGGGGAATATTTTGTGTGCATATCTCATCCACCAGATCTTCTTCCTCAGAAGTTGGGGTTTCATCTGGGTCAACAGACCTGCATAAGTGTATTGGTTTGGACTGGGCTGCAGCTATGAGAGTCTTTTTGGTTTCCAATTGTTTAGTGAGAGCTGAGATTTTAGCTTCACAAGCAGAATGATTTGAATTTCCTTCCCCCATTTTTATTTCTCTTAATCTTTGCATGACAGCCCTAGTGGCAGCTTGACTTTCTTGCAAGTGTGTTTGAAGACATGAAATCATATCTGTCTGTGTCTGTTTCTCAAGCTGTAACTCGCTGTTATGTTTTTCATGTCTGTTTTTCATCCAATCCCCCACAGCCACAAGGCACCCGTTAAACACCGAGACTGCCGGGCCTGGATCTGATGAAAAAGAGAGTTACAGCTGGGTGTCATCAGCATACTGATGACATCGCATGCCAAACCTCCTGACCACCTCGCCAGGTGGTTGCATATACATGTTGAATAGGGATGGGCGAATGCGGTTCGGAAGTTCGGAGCTCGGACCAAACTCAACCAGTTCAGTCAACCGAACTGAACTTCTGAACCGAACTCAATTTTCGAACCGAACTGAACCAAATCAAATTTCCGAACTCGGTTCTTTTCACCCATCCTGATAATATAATATTCCATTTAGTTCAATGGGGTTTGAATTTCCGAACTCTGTTCGGAAGTTCAGAGTTCGGACCAAACTCAAATAATTTGGTCAACCAAACTGAACTTTCGAACCGAACCAAATTTCCAAACTCAGTTCTGTTCACCCATCCCTAATGTTCAACAGGAGAGGGGACAAAACAGAACCCTGCGAGACTCAACACAAGAGGTCTTGGTGTGATGAATAATAATCACCGAGTACCACTCACTGACTTCTTCCAGTCAGGAAGGGGTGGAACCAGTCAAGAACCGTACTGCCCACCCCTGCATGGTACCGCAGGCATATCACCAACATCTCATGTTCAACGTTATCAGACACCGTTGACAGATCTAATAGAATCAACAGGGCTGAACAGCCCTGATCTAATTCTCAGCGAAGATCGTCAACCAACGCCACAAGCACAGTGTCAGTGCCATATCCTGGGTGAAACCCTGACTGCAAGGTATCAAGAAAACTGACATGATTCAGATGCTCCTGCAACTGCCGGGTCACCACCTGCTCAATAACCTTCTCTAAAAAGGGAAGGTTAAAGACTGGCCGATAAGTGGAAAGGGAGTCAACGTCAAGCAATGGTTTCTTGAGCAGGGGTCGCACTACCGCCTTTCTAAGGCAGCCCAGTACCCTGACCTCCCTAAGTGAGGCATTGACCACCCCCGCCAGCAACAGCCCCATTGTCTCCTGGCAGGCCTTAACCAGCCAGGATGGGCAAGGGTCCAGTTCACAACAGGTGGCCCTGACAGCCCCAAGAACATCATCAGCATTGGCAGGGGTCTCCAACTGAAACCGATTCCACAAACAAGGACAAGGCGGGGCCTCCATAACCTCCAATTGCCCTACTGCAGAAAATTTAGCATCAAAACCATGGTGAATCTGAGTGATTTTATCGGCAAAATAATCCACAAACAAGTCACAGTGGGCACTAGATGACACCACTCCAAGGTGGAGGGAGACTGGACTGACCAGCCCCCACATCACCTGTAACAACTCTGCTGGATGGGATTTAGTGGATGCTATAATGATTAAAGTGGGTGCACTCACTGCTGATGGTGGGCCATGCTGTGGGTACACCACTGTTTGTTTGCTTGTTTGTTTGTTTATTTATTTATTTATGCACGCAGTTGCACTTTTGTGGTGTTGTCTTCTGGAGCAATTTTCTCACTATTTGCTAGCCTGCTTTTCTGGGTAGTGCTTTTCTGGGTAGTGCTTTGGCTGTGGGTTCAAGAACTTTGCAACAATTTTCTGAAGTTTTTTGAGTCTGAATTCCGAAACAGTGCTGAAGGGCCACTGAGTACTCGGGCTGGTTACTTAGAACTTCAGTATTTGGAAGTACTATTCAGTACAGCCCTAATTTGTATACTTTGTCAGCTGACCCGAGCTGCCTGTGGCAGAATGGGTTGCAGGGTATTAAACAAAATAAATAAATAAATAAATAAATAAAGCCTCCATGTAGCAGAGTTTGGAGTAACACTGGCAAAAGAAGGAGGCAAAGAGAGTAGAAGAGGACCACACTTCAAATAGGTAATGTTAGAGAGATGCTAGTACCAGCTTAATAAATGACAGTGCCTAACACCTATTGGGTGAAGAAACTCAGAGACCTGTGGGGTATTTAATGAACAAACCCTCAGTCTTCAGGGGAAAACCATGGAGTGAGGAGCTCTGCAGCTTGACTCTCTCCAGAGGTGGGAAGCTGGACCCCTCCGCTTGCTGATGATCACTGTTGGGATTCTGAGGCTGGGCTCAGGTTTATGGTTCATCAATATTGGATAAGTGGGGATGGAGATACCACTTCAGAAGAAAGCAGTCAGCCCAAAAAACTTGGAGGTGAGAACTGCCCTTTTGTTTTGCCCAGGAAGGGTTTTCTGTTGGCTATATGGACAGGAACTGAATACCCACAAAGGTAGAAAAGACCCTAGTATGAACTTTGTGGAATGAGCTGGTTGAAGGGAAGGTTGGAGACCAGATTTAAAAGTGCTAGATGTGCGCTTGGGGTTGGCCTAGATCACTAAAAGTCTGTAACTTCGATGCAGTAGGACTAGTGAGCTGTATTTCACCAAGAGTATTCAAACAGCCCTCCCAAGGAGCGGGGAGGGGGGAGAGAGGCTCCCTGCTGTTACAATCCATCACTTGCTAGCTGCTGAGCTTTTGTTTTCTACCATACTTTTATATTTTGGCCACTCTTTTCTAAGTCTCAGAACTTTGTGCGGCCATATTTCCTGCCTCCCTCCCCGACCTTGAGTGTTTATATACTGACAGTTTTTAACTACATGGATCACATTCTATTTTTTCTCCCTGGGACACAGTTTTTACACACACACACACACACGCGTGCATGCGCAAACTGAATAACGGTTGCATAAATCTGTCCCTTCCCCAATTCTGGGTGTTTGACTTGGTGACCAAGGAAATGCTCTTTTAACATATGTTTTTAATGGAATATAATTATTTCTTTGAGCACCTCCTATACATTACATTCCCAAGTCTGGGACTGGTCACCCCTAACTCTGAGCTCATGAACAAGCCCGACAAGTTGTGGAGGCACAATTGTACCAGGCTCCTAAACTCAGGGTCTCCCTGCCAAAACTACAAGAATTCTCATTCTTAAAATAAATTGAAATATCTTAGATTTAAAAAAACCAAAAAAACAGCAACCCTTTTTGCTTAGGATCTAGTTAGTGTAAATAGAACTTGCAGGTAAAGTAGAAAACATCTAATTAAGGTGTCCTAATGTTAGCAAAGATCCTGCAGGTCTTATATTTTAATCCAAGTGTTGTAAGAACAATCTCTGATAATTTAACTGTTTACAAACTAGCTAATGTCAACAAAAGCATACAGATTTCCATGGTATAAATAATGCTTTACAGTTAAAAACAATAATGAATAAATTAATGAAATCATGCTGTTAAGAGAATCATGACAAACAAAAGAAAGCATTGAGACAATCTGATAGAGACTGTGTTTGTTAGTTTTGGAAAGTAAGAGCCACCTAGACCCAGGCAATTAGGTCAAGCTACTGGCTATGGCTAGTGACTAGTCAAAGCTGAGGCTAGTCCCATAGGGAGGGGTAGCTAATTCATCCCCCCAGCTTCTCCCAAGGCAACAGCCACCTTAATGTCTGAGGGGTTGTGAGTAAATAAGACTCAATCAATTTATATCCTATCCCCACTTTAACAACAGTGAGACAGCTAAACACGGTTCAGCTAATTTTGTTAATTTAAAAAAATGGAGGTAATAACTGCAACAAATTAGCTGTATATTTCAACTGTCTGGTTCTATTCCGAACACACATGGAAATTTAATTAGTTTCTTTCACTCACTGAGTAGGAGGAAATGTCTTTAGGAGAGGAAAATTTGGGGACACTGATACACATACTGTTCTGCCTTTGCGTACGTACATTGACTGAACATCTTCCCTGTGTCAGGGAAAATGTTATCTACATTTACATTAATAAAAACATAGAAATTGGTATGGACTTTTGACTCTGTTATGCATATCAAAAGGGTATTAGGAATGCACTGAAACTTACATGTTTGGGCAATGTACAATAGACCTTGATGGACCTTGGGAATATGTATTTCTATCAAAAGGTAACCAGCTACCTACTTCATGCATATATCAAAGGAAAGTGATGCTGACACTTTGGATTTTCTGATGCTACTGGAATATTCAATGTACAGACAAAAATGCTTGGGCTTTGGAAAGATTATATGGTAATATAACTATACAATAGGCCTTTATATAAGCAGCCTGGCTGACCAGCATCTCCAATAGCTAGCTATAGAAGTAGCTATAGAAGAACAACAGAATACATCCTTGCTTATTTTCTTTTAATGTATTGTTTATCTGCTTACATCATTTGAAACTTGTTTTCTTAAGTGTTTTATTTGAGAGGTGCTTTTAAGAATGTCACTAATAATACCAACCCCTCCAATCTTTGGTTTGTTTGTTTGTTTGTTTGTTTTTTGTCCTTCATGTGTATGTTTTTTATTTGTGTGTTTTAACTGTACTTATCTATTTCAGTCATATTTGTTGTTACTGAAAGATAATAGAGCTTGGCTGTAATATTGTGTGGATTGCTTTTATATGCAGAAGCCCTTGGAGTGAATGCATACAATAACTGCTATCCCCTGTCGGGCATCAACATGCCTGGGGGGTTTTAGGCCAATGGTCAGCTGTCTTTTCTCAGCACCATTTTAAAGCTACCACATGGGATCTGCTGTATATACCCTCCTTGCACTGATTAAGCCACACCCCCTAGCCTCCAGATAGGTCCCCAACTTCCACACCTTCCATTTTCCCAGACTGACGGCCAGCCAAGATATCAAATTGGCTGGTAGCACCAGGCAGCCCCCTTCCGCTGTTTGAAGTGGTGGCCGCCCAACTTCCGGTAGTGGCAGAGGAATGTCTAAACCCCCCTACACACGTTTCTTTTCTTGTGTACTCTGAAGTTGGCAAGAAATGAAGCTGTGTAAGGCTTGTCTAAAAGCAGCCTATGATATAACCTGTTGTGCACTTTTCTGAAATGACCAAATTTGACCATTGCCAGAAATAGAATGTTGGGCTAGATGGGCCAATGATCTGACCCAGTATGGCACTTATGTTCTTAGGATGGTAGAGAAGAGGAGTGTCACAGTGAGCAGCTATGCTTTTACACACAACCAAAATAAGACACGTAACCAATTTTACCCTTGAGCAAATCCACAAAACCCTCAATTTTTGAATGGGAAAAAAAAAATCCATAATCAAAAGTTTTTCAGAGTAATCAACAAGAATATGGATCAATACATCACATTATTGCTGAATAAATTAACAGTTGTTTTTTAAAAAAAAAAAATGTGCATTTTGAAGGCAAAATTGATTAACACTACAATAGTCTGCACTTTAAATATTAAATATTTGTTTTATGCGGTCTGTTTTCAACAATAAAACTCTTCTTCTTGTGTAACAGTCAAGAACAAACATAGTCTTACAAATATCCTCTAAACAACCCAGCTCAGTGTCTAGGGGGATTTTATAAACAAATCTTTCCCAGATGTTCACATCTGAAAATAAGCAACATTGTGAATACACTAAGGAAGCACAGGTTAGAGTGGCAGGTGTTTGAAACAATATCCCTTGGGTCACAAATGAAATGCAAGATGTAAAGCAACTGAATGAGAAACTAGCCAATAAACAGGAGGCAGGGGAATCTGAAGTATTGAGGGGAAGATTGGTAGAAAAGATGAGAAATAGGAAAAAAATAAATAAGATAACCCCTCATTATCAACTCTGTTGACTAGCTCAGATGCCAATGTTCTTAGCTTGCCCAGTAGCACTCCAGAGATCACAAGCAGGAACAAATCTCCTAACAGAGAAAAAACAGAAGACCTGAGTCTGCACTCACCAGTGTAAAATTGATGTGACTCCACTTATTTCATCATGTTTATTCCTCATTCGCACCAACCATCTGAAATGTTCATACTCTTTATCTATAACAAATTATTGATAATTATTGTGGGATGGTCATAGGTTTGTCACTTAAATCCAATTATCTTTCTGGGAATAAGAGAGCAAGAAAGCAAGACTTGGGGATAAAGCATCATCTTAAGCCAGAAAGGATCAGGGAACATGACGGAAGCTGGGGGAAAACAACAGGGAATGGATCCCCCATGGTGACCTGTTGGGTTCTTCTCCCAAGCCACAATGATTGGCCACTGTCAGAGACAGGATGCTGGGCTAGATGGACCATTAGTCTGACCCAGTATGGCACTTCTTATGTTCTTATGTTCACTGAATAACCCATCACACAAGTTTCAATCATCAGTGAACATAGCATAAAGACAATATACCCAAACTGAGTTACAACCATAAGGATATACTTGCAGATTCAAACAGACATAGCACCAGGTAATAGATTGGAATAAGAGAGGCATTTTAAAATGACATATATTTAATATGCTGTCATCACCAAACTGAGGACAAACCGGTCCTGTAGCCCTTAGGGGTGCTCTATCATTAACTTTTAATGTCTTTCAATATCCTTCTTTCAATCATAATTTGGGCCTGGAACAGTGCAATTCTATTATTATATTTTTATTTTTTATTTTTTGCATTTCAGTTACAACAACTATATACACATTAACTAAAGAATTGTGGACCATATTCAGGGAACAAGCCCCATACAGCTGCGATCCAGTGTTCTAGTTATATTTTATGGGACAAACCTTAATTTTCATATTTCTGTTAAACAGATTGACATCTGTGTTGCATTGGATTTAGAGTGTTGTTGGATTAGTGTCCCTATGTTATTCCAGACAGCATAAAAGCCCTCCAAGTCTTAGTGTAGAGCCACTTGAATCCACTCCATTGTAAGTACATGCCACAGTCTATTTATCCATTTAGTAAAGAATGGTTTGGACTTTGACTTCCAGTTGCAGACTATTGTATAGATTGCAGCCAGTCTTAATTTTGGCAAGCCATTTTTCTTTCTTTTATTATTTGTAAGTCCAGGAAGATGCCAAGCAAGGCGACAATAGGCTGGAACGGGATTTCCTTCTCAGCCATGTCATTAAACATTGGCCATATTTTTTTCCAAAAGTCATTTATGGGGGCATTGCCACCAACAGTGCATTCACGTTCCCGTATCTTTACAGCTCTGCCAACATTCTTTTGGATATTCCTTGTTCATTTGGTTTAGTCTTTGTAGAGTTAAGTAGATTCTGTACGTAGTTTTTATTTGCGGTTCCTTTACTGCTAAGGATTTGGATGCTGTTTGCATGGCTTCCCACATTAAATTCCCTTTTTCTTTATCTATTTCAATTTGCAGGTTGTGTTCCCAGACTATCGAGTATCCAGCATCAGGTAAGTTGAATAATCTGTGTAGAACTTTATATATCCGTGAGAGGATATGTCTTTGCGAGGAATAACCATACAGGACTCTTTCTAGATCATTTATTTTTCTAGTGTATTACTGTTTGTCTGTCTTGTTATTAAATTTACTCTTGATCTTTGCATATAACAGAAATCCTGGGTCTACTTCAATTTTTTGTGTTATTGTTTCCTCTGTCAATATGTCCTCGCCTACAAATAAGTGATGAGCAAATTTTAATCCTTTTGATTCCCATTTCTTTTTTGTATCTTCCCAGACACCTGCCCGCTTTGGCCATTGTCCAAATATAGGTGTATAGGGGTTTTTGTCTTTTATTATTTCTGCCTTTTTTTACTTGTCTCCCAGGTTTGAAATGCCATATGTATGAATGGATGGTCCTGTCCCCTTTGTGATTGGATTTTTTGCTCATCTGTTAATTGATACTTGAAGGTTGTAGGCTTACACTGTTCTTTTTCGAGCTCAATCCAATCTGGAAGGCCTGTATCATGGTACCACACCTTGACTCCTCTCAAAACTGATGACCAGCAGTTGATATTATCCACCATATCAGGAGCAATTGGGCCCCAGCAGCAGGCATATCCCTGCACACTTTATCAATAATTTTACATTGTAAATCCCCCCCTCCAATACCAGCTTTACAATAAACACAACACTAACTATTTCTACCTAATTATCAACCAATCTCAAAATGAGAGAGAAAATGGGGGGGAACCCTACTTTGGAGTGCCATGTATCATAGGCTTTCTGCTGCCCTCTGACCCCTATCCATTTAACTTATATATCAAAAAAGAATTTACATCAAAATACAATATTTTGACTCTGCAATTCTGCCAGTTCATTTTGCATTTAATTACTTGTGTTCCCCCTTAGGTTTTTTGCTAGGTATTTCTCCAGTTCAATCCCATTTGGTTAAGCTTGTCTTGTTGTGGTTTCCAGGCTTTCCTTTTTTGTACAGTATTCTATGCCAGGTCTGGAAATATTGAAATTCTGTTACCTTCATAGGACAGGTCTTTGGTTGTTCTAGCTTCTCCTTATCTTGATAGCGCAGAAATCATGCTATTATTGCACATGGAGGGGCCTGATCCTTTGGCCTAGACCTGAGGGATCTATGTGTCCTTTCTATTTCAACTGTATGAAGCTCTTGCTTATCATTAAACATAGCTCTGAAGATTTTCAGTAAAAGTTCCCTTGCACCGTTTGTTTCCATCCCTTCAGGGATTCCCAGAAATCTTAAGTTGTTTCTCCTAGACCTGTTTTCTAGGTCTTCTAATTTTACCTCTAGAATGGTGACGCTCTCATCCACATAGGATATCTTTTGATCTTGTATATTATTGTGATCTTCCTGATCACTAATATGTTGTTCCATGGCGTCTATTCTTTTATTGATCCCTTCCATTTGAGTTTTCATTTCTATCAAATTGGCTTTAATTGTTGTTATGCCTTCTTTATTAAAGGTCAAATCATCTTTAATTACTTTAAACAAGTCCAGTACCTGCAGCAATGAATCTGGGTCTCCTGTCTCCTCTCACGGCATTCGGTCCACCATTTTGTGCTGAGCGGTCTCGGCTTTTCTGGTGCTACACCGGGGGAGACAATTGACAGTATCTGTCAATTGTAGAGTCAGGTCCTTTTTTTTTTTTGCTTGGCTCATTCCTCTGCAACATAAATTGAGTCTTTAACTTCTTTTTTGATATTTATGAGCTCAAGATCACTGATTTAATATAGCAGGTCCACGGGAGCGCAGCCACACATGACCTACAGCCTGTGCATGCCCATTCGGCCCCCCCACAGTGCAATTCTAAAGATGCATTCCTACATCCATTAAAGTGAATGGCTCAACTTTGTTGCACAATAAAACTATTACATAAGCTTCTTTGTCTCCACATTTGGGACCAACATAGCAATCAATCTTTCTCTCTCTCCTTACCCTGTTTGTCATTCAGTTTCAGGTCTGGCCACACTCACAACAGTGTGCCCTAATCAAATATTGTACCTTGTTATTCCTTACCTGACTTCTGCTCTGACTCCTACTTCAGTACTTCCCAACCAATTACTTAGGCTAAGTTGTTAAGCAGACAGTTTAGCATCACTAGACTTCAGATATACCAGCCCTTAGCAACAACTTAACAAAGAGTCAACATATCCCTTTATTCAAAACACGTACAGTGAGCAAATATGCTCAACCCTAAAGCTAGATAAAAAATGTTTTTAAAATTTCAGAGACTTGGAGTCCATTATTCACAAGTACTCTGCAGAAACAGCCTTCAGAGAAAGCAACAAATGTTATGTTGGCCTAGTGTGAGAAAAAGGACACATTCATAATAAATAGAGGTGTGCACCAGGGACTCATGTCATTTTTTGTTTTCATTTTTCATTTTTGCTATTTAAATCTGTCATTGTTTTCATAAATATCAAAATTTCATTTAGATTTTTTGCTTTCATTTTCAATTTCCATTGGTTTCAATGAAAAACGTTTTTGTTTGTCATTATATTTGGGTTTAACCTGAAGAGGTTGAACCTCCAATGGAAGGCATTAAGTGTGACAAATTCCAAAAAGATTGGATAAAGGAATCCGATTTTATAAGCAGTTGAATTATGCTATTTTGCACAAATCTGCATATACATTCCTGGCTGTAGCTTCTTTGTATCTCATGTAATGTGGATGAAACGTGGCAAGCTTATGTCCCTTCCCATGTTCAATATCTGTGATAATGTTCAGAAGGATTGGATAAAAGTTCCTGGTAGTATATGCAATTAACTTATAAATGTATGTCTGACTGTAACATCTTTGTAATCCAACCAGTGTACATGACATTTGTCAGGAATGTGTCTCACATACTCAGGATCATCTCTGCCAAATATCAGAAATATGTGATCAACTGTTCCAATTTTATATGTCTGCAGAGTATACATAGAGAATGAGCCTATGCCAGGGATTCTCTTACATGCCACTGTGGTGTAGGGATGGGAGAATGTAGTTCAGAAGTTTGGAGTTTGGACTGAACTCGACCAGTTCAGTTGACCGAACTGAAATTCCAAACTGAACTCGATTTTCGAACCGAACCAAACCAGATTTCTGGACTCTGTTCTGTCGCCCATCCCTATAAGATAATATTCCATTTAGTTCAATGGGGTTTGAATTTCTGAAATCTGTTTGGTAGTTTGGAGTTCATACCGAACTCAAATAGTTCGATCGACTGAACCGAACTTCCTAACCAAACTCGATTTGCGAACCGAACCGAATTTCTGAACTCGGTTCTCTTCACCCATCCCAACTGTGGTATAAGATCAGTTTGTGATGCCAATTGGCCAGAAGAAATGTTAACCCAATATCATCATTCTGTGCTGTGACTATCCCAACTTCTCTCCCCCACTTGTTACTGGGAAATTGGAAGCATCTGTTTAAGAAAGAGCCAATAGAGATTCTCCAATGTCCTCTGTCACAGTGCTGCAGGATGTGATTGTGATGATAATTGCCCAGCCTGGATGTGTAAACTATGTCCCTTGATTTCTGGGGTGCTATCCCCAAAGTCCCAGTTATGTCCCTTCAATGCCCACCTCAGGGCCGCCCCGTATGCCCTCCTTGAAGCCACCACCAATTGGTCCTGTAAAGCAGGACGCATGCAGTAACTGGCCAGTGACTGTGTCTGTCAGTCTTTTGGGTTTCTCTCCATCCACCCTCCTAAAGACTCCCTCCCCCTGCCATGCCAGGTGCCTGCTTCTGACTGGCACCGCATGTGCTGCTATTTATCTGAATGGTCGTCAGGGGAACAACTTCAATTGCTTATAAAATTGGGTCCCTTTATCAAATTGTCCTGTAGTTTGGCAGAAATTACAGGGCAGGTGTGCGATACATTTCTGCCAAATGTCTTGTAAACAGGATGGAATATAAAAATGTTACAGCTGGAAATACATTTTCAAGTGAATAGCTTATAACATCAGGACACTTTATCCAATATTTCTGAAATTTGGCAGGAGTGTTAAATATATGGAGGGACATAACCTTCCCAGGTATCATGCAAATTGTATGAAATATTTAAAAAGTTGTAGCCAGGAATGTGTATGGCACTTTTAATAAAATCGCAGCATTCAATTGCTTCTAAAATCAGATCCCTTTATCAAATCTTTTTGAAAGTTGGTACACCTAGTGCCCTCCATTAGGGGTACAATCTCCCCTAGTTTCATAATAATTTAATAAGAAAAAAAATAGGTATAGCCGTAAATATATTTTCTAGTTTTTCCCATTATTTCAAAAACAAAAATTAATTTTCATTTTCGTTGTTAATATTGGTCATTTTTCATTTCTACAATAACGAAAAAGAAAAATTTTTGTTATCATAAAAATTCAAACAAAATGCACACCCCTAATAATAAACTAGAACACTCATAGCACTGCTGACCATTTCTGACCACCTAAGAATATAAATACAAGCCTTCCCCCTTGGAAGTAATTTAAGAACACAGGGTTTGAAATAATCTCTTGATTTGCTATAACTCCCAAAATAGATTTTAATTTAAGATGCTGGTCTTGTATTCATAATGATTTAGAACATTTAGAGGTGCTCCTTGTATGCCCTTATTATGATCATTTGGGGACTGCATGGATAGCCCCACTACTCACAAGCACAAGTAATCCTTTTTGTTCCTTCTCACAGCACATTATTTTTCTGTTAACCTCGTAAGACCCTACTATTATGAAGCCAATGGCCTTGTTTCTCCTTCTGGTAACTTGGGAGTGGAAGATCAAGTGGCAATAGCGTTCAACAGAAATATTGTGACAGCTGAAGGATGTTTATTGTCTGTTATTTGAGCTGGGTCCCCCATGAGACCTCTGCTTCTTGCTTTTATGTTCTCATTGGATTTTTAGTGCAATTTTACATTATTATAAACTTTGGTGTAATATGTTTTCTTTCTGGACTATGACGGGAAGCTGAGATCCTAATAAGATTGATTGATTGATTGATTGATTGATTATAAAACTTCTCTAATGAGTTCATACATCCTCAGGGAATTATGTTGGAGAAAATATTTACTGTATATTTTATTTAACGTAGGGGGCATAAAAAGGAATATGGGAATGCAAATAACTTTATGTAACTGCCACTTTGTTACTGTGGTGTGATTTATAGTTGATTTGCTTCAAAGCTAATATCATGAGAGATGAGGAAAAAATGAATCTATCATATCTTAGCTTGATCTTTCATGTTGCACAACAAGAACTAAGAGTTTGGCTTCAGAGGAGGATACTGGTTTGAAAAAAATATACAGCTCCCACCAAATATATATATGTTCATGATACAGCAGGCTTATTTAGTTTTTTTCTGTTGACTGTTCACTTTCGCAGCATTTCCCAACCCTTTTACAAGGAGTTCTGCTTGTTAGAGCAAAAACATTCAGCTGAGGCTCTCGTCTCTGCATGTGGGTTACACTGAAATTCCAACAAAAGATCAATGGAAATTGCAAAACTTGTTATTTGCCCTCTTCATTTGGGGCTGTTTTAATCCTTGGGTTCAGCATCAGTAAATGTTAGTATACAGCAGGGATGCAGTACCATTATATTAATATTGTAAGTGCTGATCTTCAAAGAACTTGACCCAGATGAGCTCTCACTTCAACGGGGCCCTGCTGGAGCAAGTACTTTAAGGATAAGGTCCATAATTGCTCATTTCCCATGGATTCTTTGTGTTTGCTGTATTTTATTCTTGTTATAAAACCAATCTGTAAAGAAATGAACGTAGGGAAACGTTTATGTTACTGAATTGTTTGCTTTGGTTATTTGTTATTTTGGCTACTTATTTCAGCACTATTTATTTTACTTATTTATTTTTTATTTATTTAATTTATTTTTATCCTGCCCTATTCCCGAAGGCTGAGGACAGCTAACAACATAATAAAAGACCACAGCAAACAAACAAAAAAAACCCACCATAAAATACAAAATAAAGCCCATAAAATGCTTACAATCCCCTCCCCCCCCAATCTACCCCTTGTTAGGCTCCTGGCCTTGAACCCCCAGACTCCAGGTTTCCAGTTCAGCTACTGGCACCACCATCCAGGCCTGTTTCCCTGCCTAGTCTCTCCTCCCATATATGTGTCCAACCCCATCTTCTCCTCATAGTTTTTCTTTTGGCTCTGTCTGCCAATTTCCCAATTAGGTAGCAGTCAGTCAGTATATGAGACATGCTGGTACCAACAGAAAGCTTGGTGGAACAACTCCCTGTCATGCTCTTCTCCTTGCCACTTCTCATCCTACATCTCTCCTCTCCTCACTATTCCTATGACTCTGGCTCCTCCTGCCTCCTTCTTCTTCTCTTGCTACTCTCCACTCCACCTCTCCCTGTGTACCTGATCCCTTGGCTCTCGGTGCCTTGACTCCCCTTTTGATTATTGGTCCCTTGCTCTCTTGTTGCATAGCCTCCTTGCTTTAGCCCTCTGCTCCCTTGTGCCTAGCCTCTTGTTCTGCCTCTGTGGGTAATTTCAGACATGATGGGCCCAGAAAACTGTCATGCTGAACCACGGACCAGGATCCATTTTGGATCCCGGTCAGGAATCAGTCCGGCCATCCTTTAGATGTGCCGGCCTGATTCCTACCAGGGATAGGGGAGGGGACAGGGCTGTGCGGCGTGACGTGTGGCCACACAGCTCCGCCCCCCATGATCCCCCAGACGCCTGCCCTCCGGGAGACAGGAGGGCACAGCCAATCTGGCCTCTGTGCCCGAACCTGCCCCATGGTTGGGCCAACAGACACTACTTTTGGCCCATCCCAGATCGTGGCCAATCTAACCACGATTCTGGACCTCCGGGTGGCCGGAGGTCCAGAACCGTGGTCATTTTGATCCCCGCCAGTGATTCACTGAGGTGAACATCTGGCAGGAAGCAAACAGGCATTACGGGACTCACAGCCACCACAGGGGATTCACTGTGGTTAACTGTGGTCTTTTAACGTCTGAAATTACCCAGTGTTTGTAGCCCTGTGTTCCTTGATTTCATAGTCCCTAACCTATGGCTTCCTAACTCCCTGTTACCTGGTTTCCTGTATGGCCTGTGTTTCCTCACCCCTCCAGACCTCAATGATGAGCCTTACTCTCCCTGGGATCAGAGGATGGCTAGAGGTCTCCCCTTCCCTTGTTTCTAGCCTCCTTTTGGGTTCCCAGGCCTGTCCTTTTCCTTCACTTCCCCTTCCCCATGTGACAACCCTGCCTGTTGAATGCCTGGCCAAATAAATACATATTGCAGTTCCTCTGGAAGATGTCCAGGCCAGGGCTTCGATGAACCTCCAAGGGAAGGGAGTTCCAAAGCTGTGGAGCAGCCACTGAGAATGCCTCTCTACATGCCTGTGTTGCCCTATCATGCATACTCAATAGCTTAAATGGAGAAATAAAATACCAGATAAATGAACCAAACAACCAAGCTGAAAATATCTGAAATGGATATCCATATATAGTGAGATGAATAGTCACTCTGTCTGATCCAGATCAAAGTGCTTAAATTCAGTGTCATTGGACAATTGCACAGCATGTTTGTTTCAGCACTACCAAGTGTTTCCAGGAGAACAGAGGGCGAGGCCTCACGGAATATGCTGCAAAGTAGGGATGGGTGAACAGATCGTGGTTCGGTTTGTCCGTTTGGTTCGTTCGCCAGGTTCGGGTTCAGCCGTTCAGTTTGGTCATTCGGGAAATGTTTTATATGGGGTTTTTTTAAAATATGTATTTTTGGTTTTTTATTTGGTTTTATATGGTTTTGGGGGTTTTTATTTGGTTTTTTGGTTTTTATATGGGTTTTTTAAATTTAAATTTGTTATCTAATATTATATCTATCTATCTACACTAAATCTAACTGCTATTAATTATTCTAAATGCTATGAACTAAATGGATTATCTAATAAGTACACAGGCCTAATCCTACAAACACTAAAACTAAATCACTAACGCTATCTCTATCACTAAGCTAGCTCCTACAACTACTATCCCTAACCTATCTATCTATCTCTCTATATCTATATCTCTCTATCTCTCTATATATGGGATGGTGGGGGAATCACTAACACAAGGTTTCAGTTTAAGGTTTAAGTTTCATTTCAGTACAAAACTGAAATGAAACTTAAAGCAATCTAATAATCCTCTGAAACGCCTGCTGTTCAGGAACAGTGACTAGCTCAGAAGGTGTTGGGAAGGGGGGAGGCAGATAGTTTTGTTTCTTGCAAGCCTCTCCACCCATGGTGCCTGGAAGTCTTCTCCTCAGCTGACTACCCCTGCCTATCATGTTTGACCTTCCAGTGACCCTTTTTTTGCCACCTGAACTCACCCGAACAGGATTCGAACTGACCGAACAGTTCAGTCAGTTTGACGTTTGGAATTGAGTTCAGTTCGATCAGTTCGTGTTATGATTTGGGTTCGGGTTCAGGTTCGGTCGTCCAAACAGGCTGAATTCGGGCTGAACTCTGAACCTCCAAACCGCGTTCGACCATCCCTACTGCAAGGGCCCCAGCGCTGTTGGAAGACTCTTGAGGCAGAGGCAGGAGGGAGTGACTGCTGGAAAGCTCTGTCAGGACACATGGGACTATTACAGAGAGAGAGAGGGAGCGAGAGAGAGAGCATGCACCTGGTAAATTCATGTTGACTACACAATGTTTTAGCAGCACAATGTAGGGTGAAGAGGCACCATGCTATGCTCGCTTTATTTATTAATTTATTGTTGTTGCTGTTGTTTTTATTTTATGTTATTATTTATATAGTGCCAATAGTGTACCTGGTACTGTACAATCATTTTATTCTCCTCTATGCTAGACTGGAGCAAGATTTGTAGCCCTTGTGAGTGTGACAGGGTCCCAGCATTGCTGCAGAGCCAATCTACAACAGCAGGCAAACTCCATTCCTCATGCTGAAAAAATTACGGTTATTGGGTTAAATCAGTCACAGTATTAAGGTGTGAGTCCCAAATGTTTTCCCCTGTGTGACCTCATTTTTAATATAAGACCATGACTACACACAGCAACAAACGTGTGCAAGGATCAGGATCATGGCCCCAATCAGGATCATGGCCCCACCTGCAGATGGCATGACCCTGCAGGTGGAGATAGGGTTTTATATTGTTTTTAAATTGAATTATTATTGTTTATTTTAATGTTTAAAAATGTTTTTAATATGCTGTGAGCCGCCTCAAGATGCCTGAGGCAGGAGGGGGCGGCATAATTTTTTAAAATATAAGTAAATAAATATAAATTCTCGGGATCATGACTTGCAGTTTAGAATTTATACTGGAATATTATAGAGCCATGGTTGCAGTGACATAGTTAAGGTGAGACGGAAATCTCATTTAATCCCCTCCCATTTTTAACATTGGAGTTTTGGGGACTTTACTTCTGGGTTTGCAACCAGATCTGTTGCAGGAGATTTCTCCATTATTGAAAGGTGCATGCGTTAAAACTGAATGTGTTAAAAAATTAAATGACACTGTCTACTAACCGCTGTTCGATGTAAAAAATAAATAAATCATGCTTTAAAAAAAAGTTATATGCCATATATGTCATGATCCACATGCATGTTCATTTCTTTTGGGGGGTTGTTGCTTTTGATTGAATGATGCCACAATTGTATTATTATTATTATTATTATTATTAATATTTGCATAGCACCAGCCATGTACCTGGTGCTTTACAGAACAAAGATAAAGACGTGTCCCTGCCTACGGCTTACAATCTAAAAAGACAAGGAGGGGGCAACAAGGAGAGGGGACAAGGGGAAGACAAGGGAGAAGCAAACAAACATGCAAGTGGCTGCTGCGAAGCCTCAGGTGCACATGCTTGGCTTGGTTACAGTTAGGCAGGAGTCTGCAAAGGAGGGCAGACCGTAAGTAATTGGGGGAAAGCAACTAACAGGCATTGGGAAAGGCGGCATGGAAGACGTGGGTGTTGAGGAGGTATCTGAAGGTGCGGAGGGAGGAGGTGAGGCAGATGTGGGTAGGGAGGGAGTTCCAGGCATGGGAGGCAGTGAGGCAGAAGGGAGGAAGGTGGTTAGGGGAGCATGGGAGACAAGGGAGAGTGAGGGAGGGGACAGAGGAGGACCGGAGTGTGAGTGCAGGAGTGCATAAGGAGATTGGGGCTGAGAGGTAGGGGGGAGCTTGACTGTGAAGTGTTTTATAGGTGAATATCAGTTTAAACCGGATGCATTCAGGAAGGGGGAGCCAGTGGAGAGAGGATAGGAGAGGCTGCATGTGGTCAAAGTGACGGGTTGAATGGATGACCTTGGCAGCGGAATTTTGGATGCCGATAAGGGGGGACAGGTGAGAGCGAGGGAGGGCAGTGAGGAGAAGGTTTCAGTAGTCGAGGCGAGAAATGGTCATGGCGTGAACTGAGCGAAGTTATGGAGGGTGAAGTGGCAGGACTTGGCAACAGAATCAATGTAAGGCTTAAAGGAAAGATGAGTGTCAAAGATGAAGCCCAAGCTATTGGCTTGGGGAATAGGATGGATGGTGACTCCATTGATGAGGATGGACAGGGAAGCAGGAGAGGAAGAGGGGGGAAATAAGGTGTTCAGTCTTGGCCATGTTGAGCTTGAGCTGGCACTGGGACATCCAGGCGGAGATGTCAGCGAGACAGTTGACGAGGCGTGAGTGAACAGAAGGGGAGAGAGAGGGGGGAGAGAGATAGAGCTGAGTGTCGTTGACGTAGAGATGATATTGGAAGCCATGGGAGGCAATGAGTTTGTCAAGGGAAAGGGTGTAGATAGAGAAGAGGAGCGGGTCCAAGACAGAGCCTTGGGGAACCCCAATTGATAGGGGGAGGGAGGAGGAGCTGGAATTGGAAAGAGACAGATTAAAGGAGCGGTCAGAGAGGTAGGAGGAGAACCAGTCAAGGACAAAGCCGCAGAAGCCCAAGGAGCGAAGCAAGTCCAGTAGGAGTGAGTGGTCGACAGTGTCAAAGGCAGCAGAGAGGTTAAGGAGGACAAGAATGGACTAGAGGCACTTAGATTTAGCGACAAGTAGATTATTGGTGATCTTGGCAAGGGCAGTTTCCTTGGAGTGAAGGGGGCGGAAGCCAGATTGGAGACGGTCCAAAGAGGAGTTGGCAGAGAGGAGGTCCAGGCAGCGGGAGTAGACAATACATTCCAGAAGCTTAGAGGCAAAGGGAAGGAGGGAGACCGGACAGTAACTAGAGGGGTTGGATGGGTCCAGGGTGGGCTTTTTGAGGATGGGAGAAACAGTGACATGATTGAAGGCGGAGAGGAAGGAACCAGTGGAGAGGGAGAGATTAATGACATGTAAAGGAGGGTGGGGGTGGGCAACAGTGAGAGCAATAGAGGTCAGGAAAAATGTACACCACAACATAGATATGGGGGACTGGGGAAGGTGCCAAACTATATATATACCCGCTATCATATACAATCTTCAAACAAAGGAACAAATGCTGACAAAGATGTCAGGGAAATATACTGTCGTTCAATCTTCATACTTTGCTTACACAACTATGCATCTACATACTAAGGTGCTTACATGACTAAATGAATTCTCAGTTGCTGAGAATTGCAGCCAGCCACCTGAGGGAGGATAAACCCCTGACCCTGCTTCCATTCCCTAGCACATTCCAGTCAGGGTGGTCTGGGGCAGGGAAACCCATTTAAACTCCCTCCCTCCCCCCCACCCCCGCCTTCCCCAGGCAGATGGATCCACCAGGTCTACTTCCCTGCCTGAGTGCATCACCACCAAGATGTTGTGAGGCAAGGAAGCCCCTTTAAGTGTCCCCTATGCAGCTGAATCCACCAGGAAACTTCCAGCTGCCTGGTTGGGGGGGGGGGGGGAGTTTTAAACCCCTGCCTCACAGAGAATGGGTGTTTTTAAATGAGATGCCACAACACATGGCCACTCATCAACCACTCATTTGAAAGTCCATATGAAGTGTGTTCCTGTGATCCATACAGCACCCATTCATGGCCATGCACAGAGGGGCGAAAAACCAGAGTACCCCGTGGGGGGGGGAGCCAAAAAAGTGCATGGGGGTCAAGCACCCATGCATCCTCTGACCATATGAACTGGGGCACCCACTCATGCCAGCACACAAGTCTGCAGACCAGCCCACTCACCAGTCTCGCCCACAGCCCTGCCAGGAGCTCTTAAAGTAAATGTGCATAAAATACAACATGTTGGCTCAAAGCACATGATGCATGATAGAAAAGCCAACATTGGGTATTTTCAGACATGACGAGATCACAGTGAACCACGCTGAATACCTACATGTGGTCACTGTGCCCTGCACGTCTGTTCGGCGGCCGCCAGATGTTCGCCACGCTGAATACCTACATGTGGTCACTGTGCCCTGCACGTCTGTTCGGCGGCCGCCAGATGTTCATCACATTGAATACCCACATGGGTCAATTTCAACCATGCTTCCTGGGCTACCGGCACGAAAATCGGCTGAAGCGTGGTGAAAGTGATTCCAGGCGGGCATAAAAAAAAAGTAACGTCTGGTCGGCTATCACGGCCCGGAATCCCCGGCAGGATTCCGGGTGGTGGTGAACTTGGCCAGATGCTGCGGCAGCATTGGCCTCGCCGCCCACCCGTCTCCCCAGAGGGCGGGTGGCGAGGCAGCGTGGAGGGGGTGGGATCGTGCGGCCACACGTTGCACCACACGGCCCCGCCCCCTCCCTGATTCCCCGCCGGGATCCCCAGCACATCTGTTTGCTGTGCCTGGGTGATCCCAGCGGGGAATCTCCAGGTTGTTTTCAGGACGGGGCGAAGTCGCCCCATCATGTCTGAAAACACCCATCCATGGAGGACAGCAGATTTCTGTGTCTTGTGCCCAGTATGTACCTCTGTTGTTGCCTGGGACTCCCAGCAGCTTCAGCAGCTCCCCAGGTCATGGGCAGGAAGGGGTTACTGGATGCTGCTGCTTTATGTTCCCATGGTAGCTGTGTCTGTGTCATGGCAGAGGGTGAGCAGGTGGGCAGGGATCGGGTGGGGGGTATTGCTGTACTGGGTGAATTCCCCATCCTAAATCCCTCCCCTCTCTTCCCTTGGAGAATAGTCAGATTTTCAGGCACAACCTAAATAATGTCTGAATTGTCCACAATGACATGATTCTATCTGTAGGGTGTGGTGTGGTGGTTATCTATAATGTATCACATAAATATTTTGCTTGTTTTATTAAAATATAAAAATAACCACCACACCACAAACCAGAGATAGCATTGGAAATGTTATCTTTCTCTCCTTTTACTTTTTAGCAATTTGCCAATAGGAATTTGCTTGATTTTTTACATTGCTTTTAATGCATAGTTTGCCAGTTGCCTCTTTATTTTCAAATACATGTTCAACTACATTTTAGAAGAAAACAACAGAGTTTGACACTAGGAGTTTGCCTTCTGAGAACCTGCTGGCTGATGAGATACTGATGAGGTCCTATGATGTTGCCTTTATTCAAGACCTCCACCTCTAGGTTCTGAGATGAACAGACATCATTCAAACTACAGCAATTTTCAGTAACTTATTCTGCTAAATAGGAAAATATTACTTCAGGGCTGCAAAAATGATAAGCCTGACCCTCCATCTGTGCACTGAAAGGTCATTTTTGATTAATTTAGGTTAATTTGGAAAGTAAATAGGTTTTCATTGGCATGGCTTTTCCTGGGTCTTTAATGGTCTAAATGACTTGATCCTTCAACTGCGTTGGAGCTCCTGCAGCTTTCAAGAAAGTCTGTGAGAGATGTAGGTGCTGTGTGTCTGACAATCACTTGCTGTATGTTCTCTTAGCTTCTCCTTCATTTCTTTCCCTTGCCTCTTTTTCTCGTTATGTTAGTATAATTATTATTATTATTATTATTAAACATTTATAAAGCGCCAGTTGCAACCTGGCGCTGTACAGAACATACAATCAGATGCGGTCCCTACCTGTGGCTTACAATCTAAAAGACAAGGAGGGGGAGACAAGGAGAGGGGACAGCGGGAGAGACATGGGAGAAGACAAACAAACATTCAGGCGGATGC
>QEPC01000306.1:1364516-1374875 GCA_003113815.1 Sphenodon punctatus
AGTCAGCAGAGGAGGGCTGACAGTAAGAGCAAGGGGAAAGACTAGAGGGCATTGGGAAAGGCAGCATGGAAAAGGTGGGTCTTGAGGAGGGATTTGAAGGAGCGGAGGGAGGAGGCAAGGCGGATGTCGGCAGGGAGGGAGTTCCAGGCATGGGGGGCAGCGAGGGAGAAGGGACGAAGGCGGTTGGGCAAGCAGGAGAAACGAGGGAGAGCGAGGGAGGGGACAGAAGAAGAGCGGAGAGCGCGCGCAGGAGTGCATAGGGAAATTAGGTCTGAGAGATAAGGGGGAGCTTGGTCATGGCTTATTTGACAAAGAAACTTAGTTGGTAATCTTGGAAGCAAAATGGCTTTAATTTTCAAGGTTGTTTTTTGAGAACTATTAATGCCTCATTCAAAGTAATCAAAACTGAATTATGTTTCAGGGAAAATATTAAGTACATTAGAAGTCCCTTGCAGGCTCCAGTAAAGCCCACTGGCAATGCACTTGCAATTATTTAACTGCACAGAGCCCTATTATGAATTATCCATGTTAGACCTTATCCTATAAAGTTAAAACAGCTCTCAGCCATAATCAAACTTTATCAGGAATTGTCACCAAAATAGGTAATTGTGTGTTTAAGCTATAGCAGATACTTGTCATTATTTGTAGTGTTCGTTGAAAAGAAAATCCTTTCTAGAATTAAAGAGTGACGGGAGAAATGTGCCTGGAGTGAGAAGAGGGGAAATTGTGCCCTTCTTAAACCATTAGAATTTATCAGATCACCTCTCTGAGGCAGTTTTTGACAGAGAAACTAGAAATAATTTCTCAGGATATACATGGATTTTCTACAGACATTAGGGCACTACGTGCCTCAACTCTTTACGGACTTCAACCTTTGCTTTCAGCAACCTCACATAGGTGGAGTCTAGATGTGCCTCCCTGTACTAGAGGTTGCCTGGCTGTCATTGCAAACAGTGGCACCACGCGGCTTGCACATTCTTTTGATAACTGGACTTGTCAAACCATGATATTGAGGTCTGAAAGTCCCTTTTTCAAAATAATGTGTGAGCTTCCCAGCTCTGCTGTTTCCAATGGTAGCCAGGCGACTTCCGGTGTGGGGAGGCACGTCTAAAATCCACCTATGTGAGGTTGTTGAAAGCAGACTTTGGAGTCCACAAAGGACCTTTTTACACAGATGCTCTAACACCCATAAAATGGGTGTTACATTTTATTATACATGTTGCAGGGCACCACTGCAGCCAAACACCTTGGGCCCTGTGCACACATGATGCCTCCACCCAGTTCCTCTGGATGGAGATGGGTGTTGGCTGGTGGGTGGAGAGCATTTCCCTTGCTGGAGATGGGTGGGGTGTCTGTGTAAATGCCACTTTCAGTGGGTGTTGGTGAGTGTTTGCTCCCGGCCAACACTCATCTCCACCCACACCCACCCACGGAGCAACCGACAGAGGGGAAGGCTGAACAGGAGGCACATGTGGGGGCAACCTGGAGAGGGGGCACATGGGGGGGCGGTCCTGGGCAAGTGATGCAGGTGGGGGGGGTTCACCACGGCTAATCAATGTGAACACCTCCCGGCACAGGCCCGAGGGCACACAGTGACCCCGGCAGTGACCGAGGACTCTGAGCCCTGCACATCCACAGGACTTGGCCACAGAAGCAGCAGCGACAGTGAGGTGAGAGAGAGGGAAACCCCCGAACCCGGGATGAGAGGGTCGCGCCCCAGACCTGGCACGGTGGCCGAGGGAACATAGGCCGCAGCCCCATAACCCCTATCCCTGTCCCCCTAGGACAGCACCCCAAGAGTGGAGCACCGCATCACCGAGTCAACAGCTGAGGAGGGCCCCCAGGACAGCCAGGTGAGCAGAAAGGCAGCCCAGGGTGGAGAAGGGAGAAGAGGTCCCAGGGGAGTGCGGAGGGGGATGGCGGGACCCCATGTAACCCCAATGCATTACCCCCAACAGGACATGACCATCTCCACAGTGACCACAGCCACAGAGCAGGCCTCATGCTGCCAAGCCTGAGGCCCCCCCCCCAGGTCCCTAAAGGGGGAGCCCTGGTCCAGACAGGAGGTCAGGGACTTCATCTGTGTGGGGGGGTCTGAAAGGGTCCAGCACGACCTGGTGCACAGCTACCAGACCAGATAGGTCTATGACGCCATCACCCAGGAGATGCAGTGGCAGCAGTACAATAGGGATGTTACCCAGTTCATGCAGCAGGCAAAGGACTTGAGGTCCGGATATAAACATATCAAGGACAACAGTCTCAAGTCCGGCCAAGCCATGCGTACCGATGAGTTCCAGGAGGAGCTGGACTAGTTTCTCTGCATGGACAGGGACATCATGGCCTCCCGCACACACGACAGCACCTTTGCCAGGGACAAGCACCGGACCAACACACAACCCCCCCGGCAGACCCATGGAGCAGGGACTGAGTGGAGAGACAGGGTGGGGAGGGGGTCCTGGAGGAGCCTGTCAGCATGCGCCGGTGCCCCGACTGGGTCTGGTCAGAGGGGGCAGGATGGAGGGACTGTGGGCCCCACAGCGGCTCCCAAGTAACAAAGGGCAGACATGGGCCCCACCCGCAGGCAGGCACAGATGGGGGGCATTGCCACAAGGGGACAGGGCAGGGCAGGGGGATCCCACAGGGGAGGGAAGCATGGAGATGCCACCATAGGGGGGTCATCCCCCAAGACACACGGTAGGGGGAAGAGGAGGTGCACCTCGGCCGGCAGTACTAACATGGCATGCATAATCTCATTTACAGAACAGTGACCTGGTTGAGGGAGGGGTCCAGCTTCCGGCAACTTGGAGAGGAACCGGGAGATGCAGGCCAGGAACCAGAAGCAGAGGGAGGACCCCAGCAAGGAGTTGGTGGAGGAATCACGGAGGTTAGCCGAGGTGCACTCCCAGGAGCTCACACTCACCAGGGAACTCATCAGGAGGGAGGGAAAAAGGGACCAGGGATCCTGGCGGCAATGATGGCCCAGTCCTGCACCGAGCACCTCTGGGACAGGCGCCAGGCTGCCGCCCTCCAACATGAGCAGCAGCACACTGGTGACAGGCTGGAGGGGGCAGCCATCCAGCGTCCTCCTGAGCTGTACAGGGAGCTATGATTTTCTTGCCCCCACCCGGGACTGCGGGACTGCAGACTTACCTCTCAGCTGTGCGGGCTTGACCTGGGGCGGAGCTGACACCTGGGGGATTTAAAAGCAGCGGTGAGTGTGCAGCGGGGGCAGCGCGCCGAAGGGTTGTGTGCACAAGGGCATGCCCTTTTGCGCTCCCTTCGGCGCTCCCTGGAGCTGGAGCCCAGACTCTGACAACTGGTCTTTGGAACTTTGCTGAGCTGGTGTGTGTTAAGTAGGCTCTTTTGAGTCTTATGTTGATTATTTATCTTTCGCTTGGTGTGATAAATTTTGTTTTTAGGAGGATTTTCCTCCAGGGTGGGAGGGAGAATTTTTCCATTATTCTCTTCTAGGCCCATTTTCCTTTGGGAAGGGATTTTGGATTCCTGGAGAGAGAGCAGGGTGGCTGACCAGCAGATATGTTGGCTATTAAGAGGATTCGATCGGAGTGTTCGGCAAGCCCCCCCTGCTCATAATCTCCCGAAGCAGCGGCATTTGGACCAATTTTTCTCCAAAGCACCCCATCAGAAGGCGCAGATTTATACCGAGCTGGTGCCAGATACGCCTTCCAAAGCAGTGTTTGGGCAATCAGTACCTGAGGGTTTGCAAAGCAATCTCCCCTCCGGTTCAAGACATTAAACGCCGACGGGCTCTTATCAACGGGATTATTTACGATCTCCAGGCGGGCTGGGAGTCCCTCAAATTGATGTGTCGTTAACACAACTTCTCACCAACCATGTGGCGCTGACTGTGGACTCTGTCCGTTTTATGTGCACACAAGTGCGTCAAATCCATGATAAATTAGATCTTACGCTTTTTCCAAACTCTGGTGGCAGGGGGCCAAAGTCAGATCTTTCTGCTTTTGGTGTAGGCAGGGCTACAAGAGCACCTCCATCACGGGTTCCTCTACCTGCTAGTAGGCAAGTGGAACCTTCTAGAATACTGGGGCAGAGTAAAGGTTTGGGCGTTGTACCCTGATCTCCTCAAGATACCGCCAACGGCGATCCAGCCACATTAGACCCCCGGTCGCTATTGCTTTCAGGGCAGGCTGATCTCTATAAGTTATTGCCGCTAAATTTAGTCTTCAAGATACTCCCTTTAGAGGCATCCCCCGGCTTGGAGTTCGTCCCTGGAAATAGCCGAGCACCTCAGACTCCTGCTAAATAACCCTGTGCAAAGGTTCTTTCCTATTACAAGATACGACATTAAGTCGGTCAATCATTTATTTTCCACCAGAGATAAACAAGTAGTTAATGTAGAATTTGCATCCTCGGATGTTATTGAATGTATTTGGTCAGCTAAAGAATCCTTGGAGGAGAGGTCGGTATATCTATCCAGGGCTTTCCAATCCAATGCGGGGGATGTTCTGACTCACCATAAACAAGAATTGCCGGCAGGCGGGAAAAAGGGTCTGGGCAGAATTAATTTAGAACCGAGGAATCGACCAACTAATCAGGCTGTCCCCCGGTGTGTCCCGCTCCCTCCTCCCTGTAATGAGACCTTAGAACCCGTGTTGGTGGCCCTGATACCCCCACAGAGGTAAGCAAGCTCACGAAGTATGGAAGTGGGCCCAGGGCTTTCTCCAGGACCAGGTCCTTTAGCACAGCAGTCAACAGTGCCCCCCCCCCGATACATCCTGTTATTCACCGGCATGGAGGGCGTGGGGCTAGTGATCCTGCTGAATTACAGCTGCTAGCCAGACTGGACTCCTTGTGCTCCCAGTTAAATTTACTCAGAGCTAAGGAGGGGCTATCAGGAAGGTCTGCTCTTTCGATGCATGGTAGAAGAAGGGATCTTATTTCTGAACCTGGTTATAAAAGGATAAGGTCATTAGATCTTTCCGTTGTTGAGGTGATCTGGCCCTCTTTGATTGAGAGGGCAGGCATGATAAGATCGTCATATGACCTAATAGGGGAGGCCCAAGTGCCCGCCGAAGGGATGGAGGAGGTTCTTAATGGTTCCCATCTGGCTTTGCTCCAGGAGGATGGCCAGCTCGAGGATAAGGCGGAGGTCAATTTAGGATTAAGTTTACCAAAGTCTCCACCAGGCAATTTGGTTCCTCTAGCCCTAGCTGCCCAGACCTCCTATGAGGGGGCCCAGGAGAGAATCCCGGATCAACCTGGTAGGAGGGAAAGAGATACAGACTCCCGTGGGGTGGACAGGCCTCTATGACAATTACAGTTGCCTTCCATCCATATAGCTTCTTGGAATATCTCTGGGTGGAAGGCGCGCTGTCAAGAAGCGGGCTTTTTTTCCAGGTTGAGGTTGTGGGATATCTGTCTAGTCCAGGAGACGTGGATGCTGGAAGAAATTAAGTTGCCGGGGTTTTTTATAATTTCAACGAGGGCCTCTCCATCTAGGTTTGGCGGTCGCCCCAGTGGGGGATTGGCCTTGGTCAGTCCCAATTCTTTTAATATTTCTGTAACCTTAATAAACAGTTATAAGTCATATTTTGCTCTCTATCTTTGCAAGCTCCTTTCAGCAACGGAGCTGCTGATAGGTAATATTTATATTCCCCCGTCAGCTTCCGGTTTTTTCGATGAGGATATTTGGGAGGAAATCTCCTGCAGGGTTGAGAATGGACAGCTGTTATTTCCCGCAGTTTCCCTCATTATCGGCGGAGATTTTAATGCCAGGGTGGGGGACTGGCAGGGGTATGTGGGATTTTCTCCCCCTTGGGAGGTGCCTCATCGTAACACACAAGATCTAGGGATAAACCTTAATGCCAGATTTATGAAGGAGCTGGTGGAAGATCGGGGGCTGGTGGTTTTGAATGGGAGATTGAAGGGCGAATGGGAGATTGGTTGTTTCACTTTTCACTCCCTGCAAGGGTCGAGCATAATTGATTTCTTTTTGACATCCCTCTCTTCATTCTCAAGTGTCAAGGACTTGGCAGTTCTGCCGGTTACATACTCAGCCCATTTTCCATTGCAGTTAACCTGGGAGGATTCAAAAAGTGCTACAATGAAGGCTAGTGTAGTGGGCCATGATAATACCCAGTTAACTCAGGCGGTTTATCAACGGACTTACTGGTCCCCGGCGGCGGCACTTCATTTTCAGGCACTGATGGCAACCCCAGCTCTGGAACAACTATGTCTAGCTATAAAATCGGGGGAGATGGACGGGCTGGAAGGCCTTACGGCTGTTATGGCCTGTCTTGAGCCCCTGTTCTGTCCAGGGGTGCTATCTGCCTCCCTTTTGGAGGACCGGGACGCAAGTTGGTTTGATAAAGAGTGCCGGAAGGCACGGGTTCATCTCAGACAGTTGGCATCATTGCTGAAACGATGTCCGTCCGAGGTAAACAGATTGTCCTTTTTAGCATCTAGACAAAGTTATCGGAAATTGTTGGCCTTTAAACGCCTACTCTTTCTCCGAAGACAGTGGGCCCGGCTAGAAAGGGCGGCTAGGAGTGGGGACTCTGCACAGTTCTGGGGCTGCATCAAACAACTGAAATGGGATGGTGATGTGATGACCTCGGTTGAGTTATCGCCAGAGGTTTGGGTGGAATTTTACCGTGATACCTATTCGCTCCCCCAGCCAGTGGGACGGCCCCCTAAGGTAGGGGATTTTGATACCTTTCCACATTGGCTGCCAGTGCAGGAAGAGGAAGTGTTGGAGCTGATCGCCCAGTCCAGGAGCGGGAAGGCGCCTGGAATGGATCTTGTCATGGCAGAATGTTTAAAGCAGGCCCCCCAATAGTGGGCAGGAATACTGGCCCCAATCTTTACCTATATTAATGCATCAGGGAGAATAGTGGCATAGTGATGCCTATATTCAAGAAAGGCGACCCTTGGGCACCGGGGAATTATCGACCAATTACCCTCTTGAGTGTAATTGGCAAGCTGTATGTGAGGCTTCTGTTATTTAGATTTCAGGATTGGCTAGAGGAGAGGAAGATTATTGTGCCCGAACAGGCCGGATTTCAGAGCAGCCGCTCTACAGTAGATCATGCCATGGTCTTGGCACATCTAGTGAAGAAAGTGATTGGTCAGGGTCGGAAGGCTTATCTATGTTTATAGACTTAAAAATGGCATTCGACTCAATTAGTCGAGCGCGTTTATGGAGGAAGTTGAGAGAGCTGCAGATTGAACCACAGCTTTTGGCAATGATCATCTGCTTGCATGAGAACAACACATTACAGGTGAAGTTTAACAGGGAGGGGGCTTTGTCCCAAAAAGTGGAAGTGGATAGGGGGGTGAGACAGGGGTGCCTCTTGGCCCTGAGTTTGTTCAATATTTTTTTGAACAACCTTCCCAAATTTATGGCAGAAGTTGATACTCACCCCCCACCCCCCTGAGTTGGCCCCTACGGGGTAGGGAGTATGCTTTATGCCGATGACACAACTTTGATCTCGTGCTCTCCTATGGGGCTTTGCTGGGTGATGCAGCAGATGGGGGAGTATTGTCAGCAAGAAGGGTTAGAAATTAACTATGGGAAGACCAAGGTCCTGGTTGTTGGTCAAAGGAAACATAGAACTAAGCATGTATGGAGGATTGGGGAGCACCAGATATTACAGGCTGATAAGTTTCAATACCTGGGGGTGTTTTTTTCCAACTCACCTTGCTGGCGAGATCATTGGCGAATGGCTAAGATCAGGGCGGACCAGGCAGGGAATGCCCTATGTGGCTTTTTCTTTGGCAAAGGCGGCCAGTTGATTGTACCGGTTATTCGTTTATTCCAGGCAAAGGTGATAGCCCAGTTGCTCTATGCCTTCCCGGTATGGGGATTGGGTTTTCTGGAGGACTTAGAGCCGATTCAAAATGGGTTTCTGAGGGCTATCTTGGGGGTCCTGAGGGGTACCCCTCAGGTCTTTTTAAGACTTGAGACTGGCTTGGTGCCATTGAGGGTGCTGGCAGTCCAATCGCTGGTTCACTTCTAGTTAACGATTAATTCACTTCCAGTTGGAGGGGCTTCCTTGCTGGAGAGGGTGTGGCATGAGGGTCTATTGTGCCCATGGTTGGAGAGCATGGAGGTGGTTATGGGGAAGTTGGGACTCCCGCTGGCAGTGTCAAACACAGACTGAGAGATCAGCAGATACAAATTGAGGCTGACCTGTTACACTCGCAGAGGGTGAATCCGGTCTATAAGATTCCTGCCTCTCCGTTGGGTGAAGGGAGTTATCTGGGGCTTTGGGGGAGTTTGCAGTGAGAAGAGCATTTACCTGCCTTCGTTTTGGGATGTTCCCCTCAGCTGTACTCGAAGGTCATTATAGGGGGATACCTTGGAAGGATAGGAAATGTTTGTTCTGCTCACTGCAAGTCCCGGATACAGTACAGCATATTCTTTTGGTGTATCCTAAATATACTGCCAAGAGGATAATGATCCAAAGGATCCTGAATCAAACACAGTCAAGGTTTTTTCATGCTGACCCTCTGGACTTATGTTTAGTTTATAAGGTTACTGATTTAACCTGGGCGGTAGCAGTTTTTGGAAAAGCGGTCTGGAGGAAGAGGCAAGATTACTTAATGGGGAAGGAATTTTTTTAAGCGGCATCCCTAGTGGATAAGACTTAGTACGGGAGCCATTTGTGACTTGTATTTTTAGGTTGTTTTTATTATTGTGTATATTTGATTTATTTGTATGTATTGTATTGGTGTAAGTATGATATTTTGTTGTTCGTGAGTATAATTCCCAATAACCTTCGGTTGAGGCAAATAAAGTTATTTATTCATTCATTCATTCATTCAGGCTGGAGGGTCAGTCCGAGTGCCTCATGGACCTCATGGGGGAGGCGATGGAGGCCCTGAGGCGGGACCCCCAGTGGGACAGGCCCCGCCATGCCATGGATGGAGGGTTGGCAGTTGACCAACACCATGGCACCCACCCACCCACCGGTTTCGGTGCCCCCCCTGAACCTCAGCCACCCGTGGTTCCCTCAGCAAAATCCCTTCCTGGACTGGGTCCACGGGGTCCCCCTTCCACAATTAGGTTACAGTGAGCCACCAGTGGGGTCGCCCATCCATCCTGCACCCCTCCTGGTCCCCCCAGATGAACTCCTGACCCCCCCACCATGAAGCAATGTCCCCCACCCCAGGACCAGGCACCCCTGCACAACCAACCACCTGTGGCCGCTGGGCCACCTCCTCCAGTAAGGTCGCGGCATCTGAGGGCCATGAGGGTGGGTGAAGGACCCCAGGGGAGGGGGGTGGGACCTGACAGGGATGAGGGTGAACAACAATGGGCAGGACCCCTGACGGGATGCAATGGTACCACCCACATCTAGCACACTCTCAACACAAGACATGGAGCCACCGCCACATGCCACAGCATGGGTAACAGCACAGCAAGGCAGCACCTAACAGAGCACAGTTCAGAATACCATGTTTGGGTCCATACATGTGCGAGGCTCACCAGCGGTTGCCCCGGGGTGCTGCACAGCTCCTGTGGGGAGCAGTTGGCTCCCAGGGTGCACACAGCACACACAGGGGGCCGTGCCTGGGAGTGCAAAAGGTATATGTGCACTCAAGGAATGCTTACTCCATGCCCCTTTCACCTCGCAGGGACCAGCAGTGGAGATCGGTGTGGCACAGCCCATGGAGGACAGGGAGCCCGGGCTGTCCAATTGGCGATCCCTGAGATCGGCTGCAATGAGACATCGATGGCCTGTGAGCCCTGGTAGTGCAGGCAGGAGGGGGCACAGGCACTCCAGATGTTGACCGCCCCATCCCACTGTCCATAACCCCACAATAAATCTGTTTACCTCCACCCTCTGTCACGTGTTCTATGTCCAGGTATGGGTGGCCGGTGTTGCTTGCCTGCCCAACCCAGTGTGTCGAGGGTCAGTCCAGCATGGCTGATGCCTGGTTGGGTGTCTGGAACAGGTGCATAACCATGCTGCATGGGAGAACTGGCTACCGGGGGCTGGCAGGCCATTGGGGACCCCCAGCACCCCGTGGGTGGCAGCCCTGGGTGGGGCCTAGAGCCAGGCCAACCCTCATGACCCGTTCCCTTGACCCCCCCTAGCCCCAACACAGCACAGAGGCATGGTTTCCATTATGGGCTACTACCCAGATTTATTGCGGGGGTGCAGGGCTCTATGGCCCGGGATGCGGGTCAGGCACAGACCTGTCCTCGACCTCTTTATTTATTTTATTTATTTATTTTACAAATTTATATCCCACCCCCTCCTGCAGTGCAGCTCGGGGCGGCTCACAATAATCAACATCAAACATTAAAATTCATTTTAAAATATAAATATAAAACATATCATATAAAACAGGGCTAGAAACATAATAACCAGA
>QEPC01000306.1:1376892-1389919 GCA_003113815.1 Sphenodon punctatus
TCCTGTCTCTCAGATTGTAAGCCCTAGGGGCAGGGACCATGTCTATTTTATTACTTTGTAAAGTGCCAGGTACACTGCTGGTGCTATATAAATGTTTGTTAATAATAATAATAATAATAATAATAATAATAATAATAATAATAATAATAGTTTTGAGAAGAACTAACTCAAGTATGTAAATATTGTGTGTAAGTGCAGTAGTTTTCCATCACTGTGTTACTGTGTTACGTTGTACATTGAGTGACAGCTCTGTATCTGATGCTTATGTTGTAACCTATAAAATATTTGTGCATTCTTGGAGGGGCAGACCAGGCTGTTTCCTTGCATGGAGGCAGTGTTGCTCTCTCTCTAAGTGCTTTGAGATCAATAAAGAACTTCTGGCAGATTTTACCAACAGTGTAAGTATGGATTTTTCCTTGACAGGAGGGAGCGGGTCATCCGGAACTGGTCCATCCACTCCTCATCCTTCCAGGTGGCCAGCATGTTCTCCCACCAGTCGTTGATGCGGGAATGCGTCCAGTGCCATCTCCAGGTTGGTAGGGTCATGCGGCGGCCATACACATTCAGGGACCACCAGGACAAGTCAAGCTGGCCTTGCTGGGACGCCGCTGAATGGCTGTACACCGCGCCCATCACATGGTCGCCGCCCTCCTAAGGTTCATTGCCCTCCGACACCATGCCCCCTGGAGGGTGGAGCATCGCCCTGGCAGGAGGATATGGGCCAGCAGATGCTGGAGCACCATGTGTAGCAGCAGGAAAGAGGTGCCCAGGAGCCTCAGCAGCACATCCCTGGGTTGTGGGGGCTCGTCCTCCGGCAGCATGGATTTGCGGATCCCCAATCCTGGGTGCCCCCCACTGGAATTCACCCCGGTCTGTCCTTGCACCTCTCGGTGGCCTGTGCCCTGGACCCCCATTCCCCTCATTTCCCTGTTCCACCTCTGATGCCACTGACCTCTGTGTGACCGTGTGCTATTCGCTGCTCAACACCTTGTATCTGCCTCTACACACCATGCCTAACCATCTGTGTCTCAGCTCCCTTATGTGCGGTGTAGACCCATGTTCACTGGGCACTGATTGGTGCTGGTGAAGGGGTGTGCTGCCCTGCCCAACCCACCAGTTGCGGCATGCGCCTGGCCTCAGTGGGGGGGATGGGACTGTGTGCATCGCCCGGGTCTACTGCACCCGCCCCTGCGCAGCATCCATTCCTGTCATGGGCCGCCTTTGCATGCTGAAGCTGGGCTTGATGCAGTTCATGTGCCTAGCTCGGTTGCTCGTCCTGGCTGTCTGCCCGGCCCTGGTCTCGGTCATCTGTCATCACCTGTGCTGGATTCCATCAGTCCGGTGTGTGGGTTGTGGAGTCCTGGCCCCAGCAGGCAGGCCTATCTCAGGCATGCAAGGTCGCCTCTGGCCGGGGGGGGGCCTCCCACCCTCAGTGATTCAGGATGGACTCTCCGGTCCACTGGGGGCACTTTTTGGAGTTCCCCCACTCAAAGCGGGGGGCTAAAATGGAGAGGGCATTCTTTGTGGCTGGGCCCTGGCTGTGGAACTCCTGCCCAGAGGAAGCACGACTGGCCCTGAGTCTGCTGGCCTTCCGTCGGGCCTGCAAGACATGGCTGTTCTCCTAGGTCTTTGGAGGTGGGGAGGGGAGGGTGGGCTAAATTTTTGTATGGAGTATTTTAAAATTGTTTTAAATATCTGTGTAGATTTTTATATTTTCTATATATTGTGATAAATTGTTTATTTTATGTTGGAATCCATCCCGAGTTGCCGTAGGCATAGGGGGCGGCATATAAATGGAATAAAATAAATAAATAAATAAATACAATTAATACTGCAGCTACCGCCTTTTGGGCACCCTCCTACCATTGTCATTCTGTGGACCACTGAGGAGGTGACAGCCACTTGCCAGCTGACGTCGTGACCTGGGTACAGACTCGCCTTGCTGTCCAGAGATCCCCCTGTGGCTGGCCAGTACACCAGCACCCTCCTGCATTTCCACAGCATCCCACACTCACCCTTAGATGTGGGGGACCTCCTGTGGCACATGGGCTTGCTGTGTCCCGATGTTGGTGGTCCACTCCTGACTGGGGACCCTACCACTGTGGAGCTTGCTGCCCTTCGATAGGTGAGGAACCTTCCAGCTGTGCGAGATGCGGCCACCACTGTGGATCAGCTCCTTCCTCACTTTCTTGTGGATGCTAATATGTGTTCCTGGGACTTCCGATGGGGCCTGTTCACCTGGGAGGTTCTCGCGCCTGGGACCCCACTGCAGGAATGCTCTCTGGACTTTCCCTGAGTTGTGCCGGGCCGCCAACCACTTCCTGCCACCCTGCTACCCATGATTGTGTGTGGACTGCCACCTCCCATGCCACTGCAGGGCCTCTGTGCTGTCATCTGCTTCCCCACTGCCAGCCTCGTCATTCACCGGACCTCATCTCCTCCTCTGGGTGACCGCGGCTCCGTCCCACTGGGGCTTCCTTTGCAGCCTCAGCTGCTGGCTGTGTGCTTATCTGTGCCCCGTTGTTGTGGTGCCTGTTCTGGGCTGTGTCCTCCCCCCCATGCACTGCATGTCTTTGCTTGGGGGACCCCTTTCCCCCATTGCTAATAAAGAACTGTTGTGTGCTGATCTGTCTTGCCTTGCTTTTCTGCCTGCATTGCCACCTGGGTGCCCCCTCCCCTTGGTGGTCCCCCTGCCCCCTTCTGTGTGGTTGTGTGCTGGGGGCATGCTTGGTGTATACTGGTGGGCATTGGGCCTGTGGGGTGGGCATC
Organism: Sphenodon punctatus; assembly: GCA_003113815.1. NCBI lineage: Eukaryota > Metazoa > Chordata > Lepidosauria > Sphenodontia > Sphenodontidae > Sphenodon > Sphenodon punctatus. Next base: position 1,379,662 of record QEPC01000306.1, read on the forward strand.
GGTAGTGTGGTGTCTGCTCCCCTGGTGGTCTCCCCATCTTAAGGATGCCCCATCTGTTGGTGCTGTCTGACTGAGGTGGTGGCAATGGATGGGCGGCAGCACCGTGGGCACTGGGTGGCTGAGTGTGAGTATGGGGCATGTTGGTGCTGGCCTTTGGCCCTCTGATCCCCCTGGTGCAGGGCTGCGGTGTGCCCTCCTGGGTGCTGTCCATTACCATGTGCGGTGTGGCCCTGGTGGTGCTGCTGCTCCTGGCCCATACATGGCCCGTTGGTGCTGCTCTTCCCCATTGCCCTGTTCCTTCTGTCCTGCAGCCACCATTGTCATCCTGATGGCGATTCTGTGCCTGATGGGGCTGGCCCTGCAGCTGGAGAGGGCAGCATGGGACCTGCGGGCAGCTGTCCAGTACTACGATGCCATCCATAAGTCTGCTGCTGGCTTTCTGGGCCCTGTCCCTGTGTTCCTCCATGGTGGGTGCTGCTCTTTGGGACCTAGAGCCTTCTCTGATGGTTGTCTCCTCTCCCTCTGTCCCATTCAGTGCACGCCATGATCGAGGAGCGCACATGGGAGCAGGGGGAGGTGTTGGAGCTCCTCCTGCATGTCCTCGACCTGGTGGTCTGGCTCGACCACACACAGACTGTGCACTGGCAGTGGGCACGGAGTCGCTGGCCCTACTGACTGGGTGTTGTTCTGGGCCTGCTGCTGCCAGCGCTGCCCCCCCTTCTGTTGCCCCATCCCCCTGCTCTGCCCTGTTGATGTCCCCTGTTGCAGTTCCCCATTTTTATTATTAAATATGGTTGTGTTCCTTCCCCGAGTGTGTGTGTTGTGCTTTGTGTTGTGCTTTTTGTTGACCTCTCCCCTTGTCCAGGTGCCTCTGGGGGGTGTTGTAGGGTTGCCTGGGTCATGTGGGTGTTTCTCCCCCTCTTTCCCCCTGTGGCCTGTGTGCCCATCCCTCTGTGCTCCTGCTGGCTGCTGTGTACGGGGTGATTGGCTGGGGGGTGGGTTCTCTGGCACCGGGCTGTCTGGGCTCTGTGCCGGGGCTGGGAGGAGACAGCTCCTTTGTAGCAGCTGTCATCCCTGCTCCCTCCTGCCCCATCCGTGTGGGTCCTGGCAGCTTGGGGGTGGAGCTGCATTGCGTGGCTTCATTTGCCCGGTGTTGTCCATGTTGTGCTGCCATTGTACTGGGAGGGGCTTCCCTGGCATTCCCGACTGTCCATGTACTTGCACGGGTTTTTGCTAGGTGCTTCCCAGGATGGTTGTTTGACTGCTGGGTGTTTGCCGGCCCCACCCTTCCCTTCCCACTACCCCCCACGGCACTGTCCATGTAGCAGTCTCCCTGCTTGGCACCACCAGGTGTTCGATGGGTGTACTCTCCCACCCATCCACCCCCATCTCCACCCATTGGCGCTGCTGTCCTGTCCATGTAAAAATGGCCTAATTGGGATTCCTCACCCTCATGGCTGTGAGGGAGCAAATATTGGTTTCCTACAATGTACCATACCAGAAATTGTGAAACAAGATCTATCATTGCCTCCACCTAAGGTTGAACCCTCTGGCCACATAATATCAAAATCTAACAACTAGGGGTGTGGAATTCATTTTTGTTATGATAACAAAAATGGAATTTTTTATTTTATTTTTTTGAAATTGTAAAAATGAAAACTAATAATATTAATAATAAAAACAAAAACAAATTGTGGCTTCGAGGTGGCCATAGGGGGAAGCCCTGAGGTGGGCATAGAAGGGATAGTTAGGAGCAGTAGGGGTGTGCATTTCATGTTTATTATAATAAAAACTAAAATTATGATTTTCCTTTTTGTTATTGTAATAACAAAAAAGACAAATAATAATAACAATAACAAAAATGAAAGCAAAATTTTGTTGTTGAAAGAATGGGGAAAGACCAAAATACGTATTTCCAGCTATCATTTTTCTTCTTTCTTATTAAATTCTGATGAAACTTGGGGGAGATTGTACCCCCAACAGAGGGCACTATGGGTAATTTCAGATGTTACAGGATCACAGTCAACCACCCTGAATCACAGTGGATTCAGGGTGGTGTCTGATTGCATGAACGTCTGTTTGAGCCCCAACAGATGTTCACCATGGTGAATTCCTGGCGGGGTTCGAAGCTAACCACGTTTCACCTCCAGAACCGTGGTTACTTAGCTGGACCATTATCAGGAATGGGGCAAAAATAACATCTGTTACCTCGCCCTGTTCATGACTATGGTTCAGACCGCAGTACGAGATCAGGCTCAGCGGCCTGATTGGCTGCTGCGCCCGCCTGTCTCCTCGAGGGTGGGTGGCCAGTGGAGCACGGGGGTGGGGCCTGAGCGGCCACACATCATCCCATGCAGCCCCACCCCTCCCCGATCAGGCTGGCATACTTAAAGGATGGCCGGTCTGATCGCAGACCAGGATCCAAGACAGATCCCGTCCAGGGTTCAGTGTGGTGGGCTGTCACTTCTGAAATTACCCCTTGTGTACCAAATGTAGAAAATATTGGATAAAGGGCACCTATTTTAGAAGCAATTTAATGTTGTGATTTTAAGAAAAGCTCCATACACATTCCTGGCTACACCTCTTTAAAAATCTTCCATTCAATTTGCATGAAACCTGGGAAAACTATGTCCCTCCACTATTGTACCAATACTGACGAATTTCAGAAATATTGGATAATGTCCTGAAGTTATAAGCTATTAACTTGAAAATGCATTTCCAGCTGTAACATTTGTATATTCTATCCTGTTTAGACATAATTTGGCATACATTTATCACAAACCTTCCCTGCAATCTCATCAACATTACAGGACAATTTGATAAAGGGACACAGTCCCCTTGAAAACCATTATTCAGATAAATAGCAGCACATGCTGTGCCAGTCAGAAGCAGGCACCAGGCACCTGCAATGACAGGGAGGGAGGCTATAGGACAGAGGATGTGGAGCAACCCAGCAGACTGACAGACACATTCATCGGCCAATTACTGCATACTTCCAGATTTACAGGAACAATCGGTGGTGACTTCAGGGCGGGAATCCAGGCTGGCCAATTATCATCACAATTACATCCTCCAGCACTGTGACAGAGGACATAAAATAATCTCTACTGACTGTTTCTTAAACAGATGCTTCCTACATCCAAGTAACAAGTGGGAGAGAGAATTTGGGATGGTCACAGCACAGAGTGAGGATATTTGGTTGACATTTCTACTGGCCTATTGGCATCACAAACAGATCTTATACCACAGTGACACGTTAAAGAATCCCTGGCATAGGCTCCTTCTCTGCATATACTGTGCAGGCTTATGAAATTGGGACCCTTTACCACATCTTTCTGATATTTGGCAGAGATTATCCTGAAGGTGTGAATACATCCTTGCAAAATTTCATGTACACTGGTTGAATGAAAAAATTGTAACAGTCATGCATACATTTGTAAGTTAATTGCATATACCACCAGGACTGTTTATCCACTCCTTCTGAAATTTTGCATAGATACTAAACATGGGGATAGTAAACATCCCTCCCCAACCACATTAGATGAGAAACAAAGACGTTAGAGCCATGAATGTGTATGCAGATTTATGTGAATGCAGAAAAAAACACAATTCAACTGCTTATAAAATTAGATTCCTTTACACAATCTTTCTGAAATGTGATACACTTAATTCTTTTCATTGGAGGTACAGTGCATCCATATTTCATCTAAATATAATGAAAACCAAAAATGTTACAGTCGAAAATGTGTTTTCCAGTTAAACAAATAGAAAGCAAAAACAAAACCAAAAACAAATTTTTGATGTTTATGAAAACAAAAATGAAAGATTTAAATAATGACAACCAAAAACGAAAACAACATGGCTCCCTGGTGCACACCTCTACTAACAACAATAAGCTCAAGTCCAGGCCAGCTATATTTATTAATATCCTGAGATTCTTTGACAAGGCTAATCTTCTGACATCAGCTAGGAAGATAGGAAATCTTATGTTTAAAAGACATAAAATTTCACTGTTTCCTGATTTCTCAAAAGAACTGTGCAAGAAAAGAGCAACTTTTAATAAGACAATTGCTTTATGGATTAGATGTCAAATACTATATGAAATACCCAGCAATTTGTTTCTATTAATTTGGCAGGAGAGGAGAAATTCGTCACATCACTATCAGAAGCATGGAAAGAGCTTAAAAATCTCATCCTGGTGTACCATTGAGAGAGAGAATGGCAATATCTTGAAGACATCCCCTGCCTGCCCCTGTCTTTCTGAGGTATAGTGGTAGTGGAAGACTGTGGCAGAAGTTCAGGTGCACTGAGGTGGCAGATTTTCCTGAAGTACTGAGTTGGAGTTTCCCCTCCATTTTATGAAGCGCTGAGTGAGCAGATTTCCCTCCGTTTTCTGATGCACTGAGGTGGCAGATTTCCCTCCATTTGAGAAGCCTTTATTCTAATTAAAGAAGAGAACTCTTGGACTAATTACTTCAGAAGAAGCTGGATCCAGGATTTATTTACTTTAATTATAGAAATAATCTTTAATTAGTTGTCATAATTATGTTATATTTATATGAAGGACCAATTGCAAATACTTAACACACTATTTATAATATGTAGAGGTGTGCGCCAGGGGCCCATGTTGTTTTTAGTTTTCATTTTTACTTTTTGTTATTTAAATATGTCATTTTAATTTGCATAAATATTAAATTTTAGTTTTCGTTTTTGCTTTCGTTTTCGTTTTCCATGAGTTTCAATGGAAAACACATTTTAGGCTGTACCTTTTTTGGTTTTCATTATATTTGGCTGCAATCTGGGTGGAAGCATACCTCCAATTGAAGTCATTAGGTGTAGCAAATGTCAAAAAGATTGGATAAAGGAATCCAATTTTAGAAGCAGTTTAATTATATTATTTTGCAAGAAACTTCATATACATTCTTAGCAGTAACTTCTTTGCCTCACACTTAACATAGATGTAACTTGGAAAGTTTATACCCCTTACCATTTTTACTATCTCTGCCTACTTTCAGATTGATTGGATAAAGGATCCTGGTGGTATAAGCAATTAACATATACATGTATGTCTGACTGTAACATCTTAGCAGTCCAACCAGTATACATGAGATTTTTCAGGGATGTCTCTCCCACCCTCAGAATCATCTCTGAAAAATATAAGAAAGATGTAATAAAGGGTCCCAATTTTATATGCCTGCACAGCATATGCAGAGAAGGAACCTATGCCAGGGATTCTCTTATGTGTTACTGTGGTATAAGATCGGTTTGTGATTCCAACTGGCCAGCAGAAATGTCAACCAATTATCCTCATTCTGTGCTGTGACCATCCCAACATCTCTCGCCCCATTGTTACTGGGAAGTCAGAAGCGGCTGTTTAGGAAAGAGCCTATAGAGATTCTCTGATGTCCTCTGTCACAGTGCTGCAGGATGTGATTGTGATGATAACTGGCCATCCCGGATGTGTAAGCTATGTCTCCTGATTTCTGGGATGCTAGCCCCTAAGTCCAAGTTATGTCCCTTCTATGCCCACCTCAGGACCACCCCCTATTCCTGCCTCAAAGTCACCACCGATTGGTCCTGTAAAGGTGGAAGCATGCAGTAATTGGGCAGTGAATGCGTCTGTCAGTGTGTTGGCTTTCTCCCCATCCTCCCTCCTACAGTCTCCCTCTCCCTGCCATGCCAGGTGCCTGACTCTGACTGGCACTGCATGTGCTGCTATTTATCTGAATAATGGTTGTCGGGGGACAACTTCAATTGCTTATAAAATTTGGCCCCTTTATCAAATTGTCCTGTAGTTTGGCAGAGATGACAGGGAAGGTATGTGATACATTCCTGCCAAATATCTTATAAACAGAATGGAATATAAAAATGTTACATCTGGAAATGTATTTTCAAGTTAATGTCTTTTATACCACCAGGACCTTTTATCCAATATTTCTTAAAATTGGCAGGAGTGTTAAGCTTGTGGAGGGATATCATATTCACAGGTTTAATTCAGATTGGATGGAAGACAAAGTTGTTGTAGGCATTAATGTGTATGGAGCTTTTCTTAAAATCACAACATTCAATTGCTTCTAAAATCAGTTTACTTTATATCTAACCTTTTGAAAATTGGTACACATAGTGACCTCCATTCGGAGTAAAATCTCCCCAAGTTTCATCAGAGTTGAATAAGTATCAAAAAAAATTATAGTCAGAAATAGGTTTTTGATTTTTTTCCCTTTATTTCAAAAACAAAAGTCATTTTCATTTCTAATTTTGTTAATAGTTGTCATTTTTGTTATTGCACTAATGATAATTAAAATGACAATTTTTGATATAGTTATTGTAATAACAAAAATGACATGCACACCCCTACAGTTAGTAGATTGTTTAAATATGCTGTTATATATAAAAAGGATTCCTTAAAAGCAAAGTAACCTAGTTACTAATAGAATATAACAGTAATGTTACAGTTTGTAGAAATAGGTGTTGTATGTGTATATTAATAGTTATACATTACAAAGGTCATCAAAATGTTCAATTGCTCAAGTGCTTGACTGTATAGTAACTTGGTTTTTACTAATCTATGTATCAGCACAGGTACTTGGTGAGACATATCACTTTTTTTACTGCTTTTGTTAGTGGATTTTAATATCTTATATAAGCTAGTAAAATTAATATATGGTTGATGCTGCAATAATCTGTATTAAATATTTAGTATGGGGTAGGGAGTTTAGTTGTATTAGTATAAACCATCAGAGAACTAAATATGACAAACTAGTGAGATACTATTGTTGGGTTTTTTTAACCCTTCTTTGTTCCCAGGAACTTGGCAATTTTTGTCAAATATGTATAATGGGGATAACTAATAGCAATTAATGAGCCAACCAAAGGATGAAAGTGCTCAAACATTTAAAATCTATTGACAGTCGGATTTCTTTGACAAGAAACACATTTATAAGCTGAAGATTATTATAGACAAAAAGGTTATAGGTAGGTTATAGGTAGGGTCTATTCAATTCTTTACTTTATTCACAAAGTGGAGGTACAGCTATATTTATTGATACATTGCTTTTAAATGAATTAATAAAAATTGGTTCATTCAGAGGCGAGTTTTTTACTAATGAAAGGTATGTAATTATAGGCAGTGGGCACAATCCCAAACACCTGTGTGCGCGGCAGTGCATGTTTGCATGGTTTGCACATACACCACAGTTCTCGTAATGGGGATGCATGGGGGTTGTATAAGGGTTGTATCCTCATATACACGCATGTTATGTGTGTCCCCACATGCGTGTCTGCAGGGTTTAGGATTGGCTCCAGTATTTGTAATCCATTTGGTGGAGATGCTACATTTTTGTCATCTATTACCAGTATGCTAGCAATGATGTCTGGCATACCAATTGTTTTGGGTGGTGATTAAAACTATGTATTGGACATGGTGCTTGATAAATCAGTTAATCTTAATAGAGATTCTCAGAAAACTGCAAACAAACCCTCTTATTTAGTGACGGACATAGGACTGGTTGATGATATATGGAGGTTTTATTATTTATTTATTTATTTATTGCATGTTTACCCTACCCTTCTCCAAGGATGCAGGGTGGGTGGCTTCCAACATAAGAAATGCAAAATACAATCAAATAGATTTAAAATCCTTAAAACCCACATCATCCCACCCTTCATTCCACATGCCCCCCAGCCTTCTACCCAAGTCCACCCAACCCTATTCCTGCCTACTAAGTGTTTGGCCAAACAAAAAGTTCTTACATCGCCTCAGGAAAATGAATAGGCTTGAGCTTAGGCAGATCTCCAAGGGGCAGGAGTTTCATAAGTGTGGGACAGCCACCGAGAATGCCCCTGTGTACGCCCTCAATGTAGCAACTGCATGGGCAGTTGGCCTTGCAAGAGGGCACCCTTGGCTGACCTCGGAGACTCGGAGACTCTGAGACATAGGGAAAGAGGTGGTCTTTCAGATACCTGGGGTCCAAGCCTTTTAGGGTTTTATAGGTCAAAACTAGCACACTGAATTGTGCCTGGAAGACTATTGGCAGCTAATACAGACTCTGGTTGCTTCCAGAAACCTGTTCCTGACATAAGGCAGGGTGCTGTGTTTTGCATCAACTGAAGCTTCAAAAAAGTCTTCAAAGGTAGCCCCATGTAGAGTACATTGCAGTAGTCTAGCCTCAAGGTTACGAAGGCATGGATGACAGTAGCTAAATCTGAATCCGATAGAAAAGGTTGCAGCCTTCTCACCAGAGGAAGATGGCAAAAAGCGCTCCTAGCCACCACTGCAACCTGACAATCCAGGTGCAGTAATGGATTCAAGAGCACATGAACCTGAGTGACCAAGTGAGGCCGGACTTCATCAGTGAATAGAGGTTCCCATCTCCCCCAGGTCACAGGACTGGCCAACCATCATCACCTTGGTCTTGTCTGGATTCAGCTTCAATCAACTTGCCCGCATCCAATCTCCAATGGCAGCCAGGCATCGGGCAAGCACCGAGACTGCAGGACCTACGTCAGATGAAAAGGAGAAATAGAACTGGGTGTCATGTACATATTGATGGCACTTCACTCCAAATCTCCAAACAATCTGACCCAAGGGCCTCAGATAAACATTTAACAGGAGTGGAGAAAAGACGGAACCCTGTAGCATCCCACAAGGGAGCTCCCGAGGGAATGACGAGCCACCACCCCTCGCCACCCTCTTTGTTCTTCCAGCCAGGAATGAGCAGAACCACTCAAGAGTGGTCCCAAGCACCCCAGTCAGGTCCTGCCACTATGTTAACAACACCCCATGGTCAATGGTATCAAAGGCTGCCAAAAGATCTAACATACTCAAGAGGGTACAATTTCCCCTATCGGTTTCCAAGTGCAGATTGTCAACCATGGCCACAAGCACAGTCTCAGTGCCATGCCCATGGCAAAAACCTGACTGACATGGGTCCAGGAAACCAATAGCATAGAGATGAGCCCAGAGATGCAAGTCATTCATTCAATAGCCTTCCCTTTACAGGGGAGGTTAGAGACAGGGAAATAGCTTGCAGAGGAGTCAACATCAAGAGATGGTTTCTTCAGCAGAGGGTGGACGACCTCAGTCTTGATGCTGTCAGGCACCCTGCCTTCCCTAAGGGAGACACTGACAACCCCAGCCAGCAATGGGCCCCAGTGTCTCCTGGCTGGCTTTCACCATCCAGGACAGGCATGGATCTAATTCAAAACTGTTCACCCCCACACCTTCAAGCACATCCTCCACATCGGTAGGTGAGATTCATTGAATCTGATCCAAGTAAACCAGGCAAGACTGCGCTTCCCCAACCCTAAACTCGGACTCTGCACTCAAATTAACAGTGCCTAAGTTGAGCCAAATATGAGCAACTTTGTCTGAAAAGTAGGTGGTAAACTCTGTCCTACCACCCAAAGGATACTACATCTATTTCTTACCAGTTCACCTATCATACTCAAGGACTGATTATTTTTTCATACCCCAGACTTTAATAACTTATTTAGCTGCAGAAACATATAACATCCTAATTTCTGATCAGGCTATCACTAAAATAGCAATTTATTTAATTCATTGTATTAAAAAATGGAAGTTAATCATTAATTAAGATTCTAAATTCTGTAAGCAGATGGATAAACTGATCACATGCTTTATAGAAGATAATAGGAATTCAGCTGGTGCAGCCACATGACACATAGGTGGTGCTTTGGGCAAATGGGCAGCCTTGCTCCACTCTGGGGAGCCTACCACATGATACAGTATGTGTGGCTGGCACCTGGCAGATGTCCCTCCTGCCATGTGTTGTGGGAGCAGCTGGCTGCTACACAATGTGTCCTTGGAAAAAGTCCAAAGACATGTTGCAGACCAGTCTTACCCAAATTGGGATAAGGCTCTTGGGGTGTGCATGTCGTTTTCTTTATAACAATAATGATAATGAAAATTGTTGTTTTAATTATAATTATTGCAATAATGAAAACAACAAAAATAATAATGAAAATAGGGAAAAAAAAACTCTCCCCACCCCTCTCCCTCCTCCCCCTCCTTCTCTCATGTCCTTCTCCCCTGCCTCCCTTAAGGAAATCTCCTCTCTGCTCGCCTCCTCCAAACCTTCCACTTGTCCCCTTGATCCTATTCCTTCCCGCCTCCTCACCTCCATTACTCCCACTGTCGCCCCGTCCTTCCTGCACATCATCAACCTCTCCCTCTCTACTGGCTCTTTCCCTTCTGCCTTCAAACATGCCACAGTCTCTCCTATTCTCAAAAAGTCCA
>QEPC01000306.1:1412544-1429299 GCA_003113815.1 Sphenodon punctatus
CCAGATGTTCGTCACGGTCAATACCCGCATGGGGTCAATTTGAACCACGCTTCCCGGGCTAGCCGGGGGAATGTCCTGGGAAGCGTGGTCAAAGTGATCCCCAGCGGGGACCAACAAAAAGTAATGTCTGGCCGAGCGCCACGGCCTGGGATCACCGGCGGGATCCCGGGTTGTGGTGAATTTGGCCGGACGCTGCAGCCGCATTGGCCCCACCGCCCACCCGGCTCCCCAGAGGGTGGGCGGCGGGGAGCGGGGAGGGGGCGGGGCCACGTGGCGCAACGTGTGGCCGCACGGCCCCGCCCCCTCCCAGATTCCCCGCCGGGATCCCCCGGCACGTCTGATATGGTGTGATGGGGTGACCCCGGCAGGGAATTAATTGGGTGATTTCGGTACAGGGCCAATGGGCCCCGTAACGTCTGAAATCACCCTATGCCTGCCTCAAAGCCACTACCGATTGGTCCTTTAAAGCTGGAAGCAAGCAATAATTGGCCAGTGAATGTGTCTGTCAGTCTTTTGGGTTGATCCCCATCCTCCATCCTACAACCTCTCTCCCCCGTCATGCCTGGTGCCTGCCTCTGACTGGCACTGCATGTGCTGCTATTTATCTGAATAATGCTCTTCAAGGGGACAACATAAATTGCTTATAGAATTGTGTCCCTTTATAAAATTGACCTTTAATTTGGCAGAGATGACAGGGAAGTTATATGCTACTTTTCTTCCAAATATCTTGTAAACATATGGAATATAAACATGTTACAAATTGAACTGTATTTTCAAGTTAATGTCCTATACCATCAGAACCCTTTGTCTAATCTTTCTGAAAATTAGTAGACTTGTTAAGCTTGTGGAGAGACATAATATCTACAGGTTTCATTCATATTGGATGGGTGATAAAGAAGATGTAGCCATGAATGTGTATTGAGCTTTTCATAAAATCACAATATTCAATTGCTTCTTAAATAAGTTTCCTTTATATAATCATTTCAAAACTTAGTACACCTAGTTCTCTTCCTTGGGGGCATAACTTAGCCAAGTTTCATTAGAATTGAATTATAAACAAAAAGGTTATAACCAGAAATATGTTTTTCAGTGTTTTCCTTTTATTTCAAAAACAAAATGTCATTTTTGTTTCTATTTTCATTATTATTATTTGTTCCTTTTGCTTTTGTAATAACAATAATTACAATGAAAATTTTTTTTATTGTTATTGTAATAACAAAAACAACATACACACGCATGTGTGCGCTGCTCTGTACGCGATATGCAGGTTTTGGGATTGGGATCATTGTCAAGTGCTTTCATTCCCCCAACCTCTTCTAAGTTTATGCATTGATTTTAATTTTAATTTTATTGTTTTTGTTTGTATTTTATTGTTACAATATAAAAATAATTATTAAAATGAAATAAAAAAGAATTTATTCCTTTGTGGTAGTATGGATAGAAATTCCATGGATAATGGGGAAGTGTATAGCATCAGGACTATACTATGGACTGCCTGAGCAGGACAGTGAGAGTAGATTGACTATGAAATGCTAATAGAGATCAGACAGGCTACTTAAGCTGGAAACACAATAATAATGCAATTCCTCAAATAAGCCTCTATTTGAGGAAATTAAATTGTCATGGAATAGGAGGACGTGTCCTATCATGGATTGGTTACCGGTTTAAAGGATATGAAACAAAGAGTAGGACTCCGACAAAATGGTCAGTTTTCACAATGGAGAGTTGTAAATAGTAGAGTTTCCCAGGGATCTGTACAGGGACCTGTGTTGTCTAATATATTAATTAATAATCTGGAAAGGGGGGTAAAGAATGAGGTGATCAAATCTGCAGATGACACAAAGTTATTCAAGGTAGTTAAAACCCAAGCAGACTGTGAGGGATTGCAGGACGATTTTGCAAGACTGGGCACCTAAATGGCAGATTAAATTTAATGTTGACAAGTACAAAGTGATGCGCATAGGGAAAAATAATCGAAACCATATGTACATAATGCTAGGTTCTAAATTAGGGGTTATCCCCTTGGAGTTAGTGGGGCTGATCCCAAGCCCCGTGGATACCATGTACAACCACGTGCACTCACAGTAGCGCGCAAACCGTGTGGACCTCCATTGCAGGCACATTTTGCTGTGCGGAAACCGCGCACATCTGCACACACTGGATTCATGGGGCTTGGAATCAGCCCCATTGTGGACAATACATTGAACTCCTCAGCTCAATGTGCAGCAGCGATAAAAAAAAAAATATTTGGAAAGGGATGTAGAATAAAACTAAAATTATCATCATGCCTCTATAAATGGTGTGACCACACTTTGAATATTGCGTGCAATTCTTATCGCTGCATCTCAAAAATGATATAGTAGAACTGGAAAAGGTACAGAGAAAGGCAACAAAGTTGATAAAGGGAATGGAATGGTTTCCATATGAAGAGAGGCTTGATAGGATAGGGCACTTCAACTTGGAGAAGGGATGACTGAGAAGTTTATAAGTTTATAAGTTTATAGAAGTTTATAAAATCATGAGTGGTGTGAAAAAAGTAAACAGGAAGTTGTTTACTCTCTCAAATTGTACTAGAAAGAGGGAACACTCCATTAAACTAACCAGGAGCAGATTTCAAACAAATAAATTACTTCTGCACTCCACACAAAATTAACTTGAGGAATTTGTTGCCAGAAGATTTGGTCAAGGCTAGTAGTATAGTTGTATTTTAAAAAGGATTGAATAAGTTCTTGAAGGGGAGGTCCATTAGTAGCTATTAGGTTTGGGACGTAACCTCTACCTGTCGGCAGCTGGGAGTGAGCAACAGGGAATGGATCACCCCATTATGACCTATTGGGTACTTCTCCCAAGCAACCGAGATTGGCCGCTGTCAGAGACAGGAAACTGGTCTCGATATGCCATTGGTTTCACCCACTATGGAACATCGTATGTTATTAATTGTGTTTCAAGCCAATGTCATTTAAATGTTAAATACCAATTTTTTAATTTTATTTTTTGGATATGAAAGGGCAATACAGACTCAAAAGAAATTAAACTAAAACAAACTGTCTAACTGAGTCAGATCAATGGTCCATCTTAGTACAGCATTGTCACAACCTGACACGGCAGCAGGGGTTTCAAATTGGGGTTCAAATTCTGCTCTTCCAAGGGTCTCTGGCAGAGACCATCCCAATGTGCCACCTGAGACCCCTCCAAGTCCTGAGCGGAGGTCTCCCCCAGGTGTGCTACCAGGGACCCTGAAGTGGAGAAGCTGGGGACTGAACCTGGGACCTTATACATGCAAAGCACATGCTCTTACCACTTGAGCTATGACTCCCTCATTTATGTAATCTCAAAGATGATATCAAAGGTGGTCTAACTCTTTCTATTACAAGGAATAATTTAAATGTTTTTTTTAAAAAATGTTTCTATTAAAAGTTTGCCCTTGGGGTGGCTGGACATCTGAAGGTCAACCCTGTTACTCGATCCATCATTGAATTAATCACGCCAGTCGTGTCACCAAACATGCTCTTCTTTATGGTGTCTTCTTGATATTTCATTGTACAATGACTATAGGCCTTAAATGAGCAATTGTGGAGAATGGTTTTCCATCAGAAACAGGTGATTTGTCTTTGTTTGCACAAGGAAACTTACCTGCTTTTTTTTGTTTTTCATTAGTTTCCGTTCGGGAATCACAATTTTTCAGCACTTCTCATAGTTCTTCAATAGCATGTGATTATTTCTTTGTTGCCCTAATGCAAAATGAACTGAACTGCTAACACTATGCTGGGTAGCTGACATAAAATTAGAAATTGACATAAAACTGCCAAAAATGATGGAAAGTGACATAAAATGACACAATATCGGAAATTGTTGGAAATTGATAAAAAGTGACAAAAATGCTGGAAATTAATGGAAAATTATGGAAATTGGCAGCCGCCAATTTCGACAATAGCAGAAGCTTGGAATCAATGAACAGTGAGAAAATAAAATGAACAGTAGTAAGCACTCCCAAAAGATCGATCTTTTCAGATGGTACCTGTGCTCATTTTACCACTAGATGATTGAACCTTGTGAGGAAGCCACGTTTCCCCTGACACCACCCTCAGGTATTGATTAGCCCCACTTCAGGTCTTTTAACCTAGCAGGTTCCTTCTGTTTTCCTTCCGAACCCTCACTTCTCTTCGTAGGGATTCCTTTGCCTTACCATAGACTTGCTTGGGCATAACTCGGATAATGATTGCTTTACTGGTGGCTAAGTGCTGACCACCAGGAACTATGTTGGCCAGGACGGACTTATCTGTTGCCATAACGCCAACATGATTTGCAAACATCAAGAACCTAAAAAGAGCCCTGCCTGATAGTAAACAATTTCTTGGTTCTCCTGACCATAGCAAAGAGTATTACACAATGAAATCAAGAACATATGTAAACATAAGATTGAAAGCTGGAGCTTCTACATATAAAATAGAAACTGAGCAAGTTATTTCATCAACCAAGCATAGACATCGATTTTGTAAATGATTACTACTTGAATCAGCTTGTCAAGTATCCTACAAAGGATGCCTTAACCAAGGATTGAGGCAAGCTCAGTGAAGCAGAAAAATATAGTGGACCACTTGATCAAGTGACAGCATAGTGATTAGATTTTTTAATCAACAGTAATGTTTAAAATCAATACTGAAAACTGATTATCACCAAAACAAAAACAAAAAGTTACGATTTTAGGAAGATCAACCGTTTTCAGGAAGTAAATGTGAGTGTTGATAAATTGACTATATAGACTTTGAAGAATGAAAGGTGATTTGGTTGAAGAGAAATGGATCAGTTCAAAGCTATAAAACTGAATATGCATGAGAAATATAGATTGTAGCTAAAAATTTACAAATAATTTCATACCAACACTCTGAAAACACTTTTAAACAGATCAGAAAATGGGTTAAGGAAGGGGGGGGGGGGAGAATGACAAAGCTTGAATTATACTGAAGAGCATTTGATAAAATGGCCAACAGTGAAAATGCATAAAAGAAACTTATGATCCAGTCTGACATGTTAAATCCGTCTTCTTAAAGTTTCTTCCTATGCTACAAAACAAGAGATCAACGAAGAAGGAAATTAAACCCTTCTGGCCTGGAATAGCAAATTAAGTTACTAAGGATGGGAATTGAGAATCAGATGATGGCTATTTGTCCATTATCTTTAAAAGGAGAGAAATTAAAGTCATGTCTTTGAGAGAATTGTGTACTTCCAATGTCTTGGCTGACTTTAGCAACACTGATGCAGAGGAATCTGAATTAAGAAAAGACTCCTGTCCTGGATGAGTTCAAGATTACTTTCCTAAAGAGAACAGAACTGATTGGTAGTGCTGATGAACTTCTCATCTACAGCACTTAAAACTGTAGTGATGAGCAAGGAACCACTGTGGTAGCTTTGTCATTTAAATAATGTGAAAGGTCATTGATGAGGATGAAAAAAGGAGTTTTCATTATTTTTAGTGACCCTCTTCTCAAAAGGTTGCTAAAAGTTTTGCAAGCGAATCCATCCTTTGTCCCTGACATATTAGAAAACGTTCCATTTTGCTGTACAGCCGAGATACTGATTTTCTATTAATTCATTGTCTCTGGTCCCCTAAAAAAAGCTATAAATAAAAAGACATTGATGCCATGGCTGCTGCTGGCAGACATGAAGTCTGAATTATTGGAGCATGGTTAGGTAAGCATAGGCATGGGAGCTGAATACAACTTCCTCAACCCCACCCCACCTCCTTTTCTCTGCATTGCAAGTGCTTACTGCTTAATCCAGGCCTACCCAACTGCCAGAAACCTGCAGAAAGACTTTCAGGGCACATTCCTTCTTCGTTCTTAACTTCCATGAGGAGATAAAAGAAAAAACTCACCGAAGCCTTTGTTCTGCTTTAGTTCAGGTGAAGCAATGCTGATCAGGAGGACCATTCACTCTCACATTGTGACTGCAACTGGATTGCAGATTAGTAAAGGAATCTGTATAGTAGCCATAGTGACAAGGAAATACAAGGGGAAATGGAGTACTTAAACGGTCATTGCATTAGTATTACCTCTTGGGATTTGAAACGGACAACAAAGAGGTAAATGATGAAGTGGTAAATGGGATTCCTGTAAGTGAAAAGTTGGTAAATAGAGAAATGAAATGTCAGTTGTGACATTACGAGTACCAAGAGGTTTTCAATTTAACCAAGATGATATTGGGCACTGGGATTTTGATGAAATTTCCCATTTTGGTGAAATCTCATTTCAGCCCTAAACCAGGCTTGATGTTGAAGCAAGGGTGCACTGGGAAGTGGAAAGGTTCCTGCAGGAGGTTGTGGTGCCAAGGTGCAGAGAAGAGGGTGGATAAACAAGTAGCAACTGGGCCAGCCTTATGACAGGGCACATTGTGTGAGAGTGTGGGTCCCCACATCCCTCTAACATGACCACTTTTAGGGCTCCGTGGAGGGTGCCCTCAAGGGGGAGGCACCACTAAGGACCATGCATTTTATTTCCACCCTGGGCCCTGAAATTTCTAAGGCTGGCCCTGTGTAGCAAGCTTCTCTCCAGTGCTACAGTGCCAAATGCAAAAGGGCCCACTCTTTGACTCTGCCCTCTACATTTTCCAGTACCGAGTTGAACTGCTTTAAGCCAAGGCTTAAAACAGCTGGAAAAACTCTGTACATGATGCCTCAATCTGATGCTGTGTTTGTGAATGCTACTGGGAGTTTACTTATATTGCTTGCTTCTCTTTCCTAACCCGCAGTTCAGGGTACCCTTTCTCACAAGATGCCTGTATTTCTTGCCAATTGTTACTCAGAATATCTGATTTGCAATTGCTACTGTCCATTTTCCTGCCTGTTCCCTTCTTTCTTGCCTCAGCTTCAAAGTCTCCTAGAATTGAAGATGGATAGCAAAGCCTGTCCTCCAGCAGGCTAGCATGTATACAAGTTGTTGCCTAGGCTCTTGAGCTGATATAGGTTCAGGCATGAGACCTAGTTACTCATATAGTTACACATATTAACATTTATATAGTGATGCATTAATGTTAGTTTCTTGATAATAGAATGATTTGCTTTGAAGTAAAAGTTTTATATTTAAAGTTTATATATTTAGATTTTTGGTTTATACAAGAGAATTTTTGTTTGAAGAAGATTTTAGTTTGAAGAGAAGAACATTGCAGTTTTCTTCAATAGAGTAAGTGGTTAGAAGCAGAAGTTAAAAGGAGTTGAGAACAACAACAATTAGAAAACCTGGTACCATTTGGCGGATAAGATGAGTTATGCCGAGGTGACTTGGACCATCACCTCCAAACAAGAGTAACTGCAAGATTGTAGCAATGTTGGTTAGTTCCATTGACGTATGTGTGTGTGTCAATTGAATTTAGCCTTATTATTGGTTGAAATTACTAGGGATGTGTGAACAGAACCAGGTTCGAATATTTGGCTGTTTGGTGGTTCAGGTTGAACTTTGAGTTCAGAATCTGTGTTCAGTTTGGTCTTTAGTTTGGTGCAATCGGGAACTGAAAATAACATTTGGTTTTTGAAATAAAGGGAAAAAACTGAAAAACATATTTCTGGCTATAACATTTTTGTTTCTTATTTGATTCTGATGGGCTTTGGAGATATTGTATTGCCAATGGAGGGCACTATGGATACCAAACCTTGAAACAATTAGATAAAGGGAACCGATTTCAGAAGCAATTGAATGTAGTGATTTTAAGAAAAGCTCCATACACATTCATGGCTACAACCTCTTTATCTTGCATCTAATGTTCATGAAACTTGTGCATATTATGTCCCTCCATATGCTTAATATTTCTGCCAATTTTCAGAAAGAGTGGATAAAGGGTCCCAAGAGTATAAGACATTAGCCTGAAAATACATTTCCAGCTGTAACATTTTGATATTCCATTCTGTTTACAGGATATTTGGCAAGAATGTATCAAATATCTTTCCTGCCATTTTGGAAGGAGATTTTGATAAAAGGACCCAATTATATAAGCAATTGATGTTGTCCCTGTGAAGATTATTATTTAGATGAATATCAGCATATTCAGTGCCAGTCAGAGACAGGCACCCTGCATGGCAGGGGGAGGGACACTGTAGGAGGAAGGATGTGGAGCAACCCCAAAGTCTGACATACACATTCAATGGCCAAACACATTACTGCAAGCTTCTAGCTTTACAGAACCAATTGGTAGTGGCTTCGAGGTGGGCATAGGGGGCGGCCCTGTGGCGGGCATAAGCAACATAACTGGGACTTCTGAGATAGCATTCCAGCAGTCAGGAGACATAGTTTAAACACATCCAGGCTGGCCAATTATCATCACAATCACATCCTGCAGCACTGAGACAGAGGACATAAGAAAATCTCTATTGACTCTTTCCTAAACAGATGCTTCTGACTTCCCAGAAACAAGTGTTGAAGAGATGTTGGGATGGTCCCAGAACAGAATTAGGATATTTGGTTGACATTTCTGTTGGCCAATTCGCATCACAAACCAATCTTATACCACAGTGACATAAGAGAATCCCAGACATAAGCCCCTTCTCTACATATCTTGTACAGGCATATAAAATTGGGACCCTTTATAAAATCTTTCTGATATTTGACAGAGATGATTATGAAAATGTAATATATACCTCTGATAAATTTCATATACACTGGTTGTACTACAAAGTTGTTGTAGTCAGACATACATTTATATGTTAATTGCTTATAACACCAAGACCCTTTTCCTAATCCTTCTGAAATTTGGAAAAGGTAGTAAATATTGGAAGGGGTATAAACTGGACAAGTTTTGCCTACATTAGATGTGAGACAAAGAAGGTACAGCTAAGAATGTATATGTAGAATATTGCAAAATACAATAATTAAACTGCTTCTAAAATCGGATTTCTTTATCCGATCATTTTGAAATTTGGTACATATAATGCTTTCTATTGGAGCTATGGGCATCCCAATGTTCAGCCACATAGCTTAAAAAACAAAAACGATACAGCCGATAATGTGTTTTCCATTTAAACCAATGGAAATTCAATTCCGAACTCACTGAACACAACTGAACTGAACGTTCAAATTTGAGTTCAGTTCACACATTTGGTTTGGTTGACCAAAGTATTTGAGTTCAGTCCGAACTCCGATCTTCTGAACCACGTTTGCCCATCCCTAGAAATTACTTTACTTTTATTGGACCAAGTAATATCCTGGGTGGATAGAGGAGGAGAATTGAAACTTTAAAAACCCAGGTAAAGAGGGGAGACCGTCTTCAGCTTTCTTTTTCCATCTTTTAATTTCTCCTTTCTACTTCCTGGTTATCCTTTGACCTCTTTGTTTTACATTTCTTGGTCCAGACCTGATCAACTTTCCTATCTATCCAGGAGCGGGTCTCATTGAATGGAGGGTAAATATAACTTAGCTTATTAAGGAATGAATAGAAGGCGAAGTGTAGTTTTTAGAACAGTACCAGATAACATTCATGAATATTGGCAGCAATTGTATGAGAGATCATAGCTTTTACAAATATATGTTTTGATTGCTTGTATATCTATAATTGGAGTATTCTTTTATGCAATTTTTGACTTCTCTTGAGGGCTTTATTTGATAATCAAACAAAATAAAACATCTGAATATTCCTCAATATTGTTTAATGTCTCTGTATTAAATTAGTTGTCCAACAGGAGAACCCATTGATAATTCATTTATAATTTCCATATATTCCAAATCAAAAATTTGCCTCCAAGAAAATTGATCAATAGTCCTGTTGGTAACAAAGTCCTGTTTACTTCAGTGGGACTCATGTCTGCCTTGTCTGTTATCAAGCATATTATCCTGCTGGAGGCTTGTTCTTCAATGAGAGCTGAGCTTAAATGAAGAAATATTGCAGCCTAAATCTTTAAGATACTGTTGTCAGTAACCCTGGAGAAAAATCCTGGGGAATTCTCAAAATGCTTACTTTAGGCTGAATTTAAATTAGGTTGATTTTTTTGAAGGCCACCAGACCTCACTACTTTGCATTCTCGCACTCCCTGCTCTGCCAGCCTAGCTTTGTCTTCCCCCATACACATGATCATCCCTCCCCCTGTAACTCTGTTTTTCCTATGCAAGGGGTCTGCCCCTACCCCTGGGAAACAGAAAACTCTATGCCAGTGATTCCGGAAGGGTGTGCTGAGGTAGATTAGCATGTGTAACAGTGATAGAAGTATACTTCAGAAAACTATAATTTTCTTTCATTCATTTAAAAAAAAAAATATTTAGGAGTAAAACGAGCAGCTAAATTGCTGCTTGCAAGCATTTATCACTATGTCAAGTACCAGGACCAATATCTCACTGAGATCATCAAGATCTCAGTCCCAGTATAAGATACTAGTCTGTTACCCTCAGTCTTGACATATGTGAGATACGTTTAAAATATTGGCTACAGTCTGGACATAAAGGCCTGGACATATTTGGTCTTCTGATAGCTTTTCCCCTGCTTAACATTTAGCCTTGTTAGTTAATGTTTAGGAAAATATGAGTAAGTTCACATTTAGGGAAGTAGAGGCATACAGCAGATGAAACATCTCTGTTGTGCAAATGGGTTGCAAGATTTAGGTTTAAAACAGTTTTAAAAACCAGAATATTTCATGGGCGGAGGTAACGACTTTAGTTCCCCAATATCTTAACCACAAATGTTGTCACACATTTATAATTTTATGCATGCATCAATCCATTTTAACCATGCAATTGGCAGTTATTAATATATTAATTACTTAGCCTGAGTGTGACGTCAGTTTTCTGATAAAAGTTTAAGTCCCCAAGGAAATGTTACCTCAGACGCCATGAACTCTCTCGTGGTCCTCTTTGGTCACCATCATGATCCTCTGGTCACATGATCTTCTTCTATCTTCCTTAAGCTGGTATGCCTGGGTAACTATGCTAGTTTTAAGTTCATTACTTTAACTTTTATACTTTTAATACTTAGAACAATATTAAGTTTTAACTTTAATCATATCTATGGAACATATACTTTTGAAATACTTTTATAAACCACCTATTAAGGTTTTACTTTGTTTTGGGGTCGTGTCCCATAGAAAATGCTTTTACCAAGGTTTTATAAGTATTTTTAGTTATATTCTTATTACTAATTATGTCTCTCTCTTCATTTATTTAGTCATTTCAATCACTCTGGGTATTTCCCTAATTTTGCTGTTTGTCCAGGTTTTGAACCTGCGTAATTATTATCTATCAATTATCAATTAGGAAAAGAATCCAATAAATCAATATTAACCTAAAACCTGACAACAATTCTCAGTGAGAAACATTAACCACCTCATCTGGAAATGTGGGGTATTTTCGTACCTGAGGTGTGCATTTTTAAAAAAATAATTCAAATGTTAGTGGCCCTAGTTCTTTGTTCTTTTAGAACAATGGGTAATTTTAGATGTTACGAGATCACCGTCAACCACAGTGAATCTCCTGTGGTGGCCGTGATTCCCATAACATCTATTGTGAGTTCCGCCAGAAGTTAATCCCAGTGAACTTCGACAGGAATCACATTGACCATGATTCTGGACCTCTGGCTGCCTGGAGGTCCAGAATCGTGGTGGGATCGGGTCCCAACCATGGTTGGATTGGCCACAATCTAGAAAGGGCCAAAGGTAACGTCTGTTACCTTCAGCCCTGCTGGATCATGGCCCTGACAATGGGATGGGATTGGGCACAGCAGCCAGATTGGCTGCTGCGCTCACCTGTCTCCTGGAGGGTGGGCGCCCAGGGGAGTGGAGGGGGACAGGTCTGTGTTGCCTCGCGCCGCGCAGCCCCGTCCCTTCGCTGATCCCCAGTAGGAATCAAGTCAGCACATCTGATGGACAGCTGGACTGATTCTAAAATGGATCCAGGTCCATGATTGAGCATGGTGGGCCTCATGTCTAAAATTACCCATTATTACTGGCATCCTTGTGCAATTTTGTGCAAAATTTCATTCATTTATCATTTACCATTTGCTTTCTGTGTGCAAAAAAACCCAACAACCCCATCAACCCTGGGGTAACTTTGTATCCCAGATAGAATGGGTTTTTCTATTGGGATACAAAATCGGGTATTTTTGTACCTTGGGTGTGCATTTTAAAAAATAATTCAAAGGTTAGTGGCCCTAGGATTTTGTCCTTTTAGGACATTGCACTGACAACCCTGTGCACTTTTGTGCAAAATTTCAATCATTTACCATTAACAGTTTGCTTTCTGTGGGCAAAAAAACCCCTGGGGTAAATTTGTATCCCAGATAGAATGGGTTTTCCCATTGGAATGCAAATTTGTAAAGCTTGTTTGATTGGTTTCAGGTTAGTAGATAACACTTTTTCCCAGGGGAAAAGAAACCAAAAGCAAGGGGGGAGGAGAGCCAACACTGTGGTGCTTGCCTCACAAGAAGTCACTATGGAGCCTGCTTCAACAGTAAGCATTTTATTTCCCCCCACATTTCCTGTTATCATGAAGCCCCTACATGAGTGCATGAGTGGCAGCCACCTAAAGTTCATGCCTGTGTGTGTGTATATGTGTGTAGAGGGTTAGGGATAGGCAGGCAGACACCTGAAAAAAGTTAATAGATTTGCAAAATGATTCCAGTTATCAGTAACTTCTAATTTTGCATATTGGGGTACAAACGTACCCCACAAGCCATATCTCGGTTGCGTATGTGATTTTTTGCATGGGAAGAGGTGTGGGTGTGTATTGGGACTTCTGCTATCACATGAAATGAATTTCACTGGGATACATTTTTAACCCATGAAAATGTTTCTGGGGTAAAAATGTATACTCTTGAGAGTATAAATGCTCTCAAGATCATTGCTTAAGCCCTTGATGAGTTACCATTGGAAAACCTAGCCACTTTTGGGGTTTTTTTTTAATTTAAATGGTAGTACACATGTTTTTAGGCTTGGATGTTTCAAAATCTTCTCAGCCCAACAATGACGTGCGCTTTGTCTGAAAAAGTTTCAAGAAAACTGAACAAGACTATCCATGATTAACTTAGGGTCAAAGGAACATTTCTGTGAAAGGAAGGAGTTCAGGGGTTTTAGAGCCCAGTCCTGCTCTTACTGCCATCAAGTGGAACTATTCTATAGGTTTTCCTGGGAACTGGAGCATGTTTTTTTCTGTTGATAACTGTGAGCTTATTTGTTCTGAAAGAAGGAGCACGAAGTCATTAGCTCACACATTGGGGATCAGTGCTGATCAGGTTTTTAATTAGTTAAATGTAAGTTTGACTTCTTTTGGGAACTTACTGAAAAGTTCTGAACTTTTTAACAGAATCTTCCTAGGTAACTTCCTTGAAAAGTAATAAAGCTTTTGAACAACAAAGAGAGAACAAGACAGGATAGCACTGAGGATTAATGTGGTTTCCACCCAGAAGCCTGATGTGAATGCAGATTTTTAGCCACAAATAATATAATCAGGTCTACAGTGCAGAATTAAGATACAAGGTACAAATATAAGAGCTTGGAATTTAAGCAGTAGTCCCAGTGTAGCATAAGTTTGTTTTGTCTGAAAAAGTATTGCTTCAGTTCATAAACCTCGAGGCCTGAGTTACACACTGTGTGGTTTTGTGTTTATATTGGGTATTTTCAGACGTTACGAGATCACAGGGTATTTTCAGACATTACGAGATCACAGTGAACCACGGTGAAAACCCACCTGTGGTCACTGTGTCCCGAACGTCTGTTTGGCAGCTGCCAGATGTTCGCCACGGTCAATACCCGTAAGGGGTCAATTTGAACCACGCTTCCTGGGCTAGCCGGGGGAATGTCCCGGGAAGCGTGGTCAAAAAGATCCCCAGCGGGGACCAAAAAAAAGTAACGTCTGGCTGGTTGCCATGGCCCGGGATCCCCGGTGGGATGCCAGGCCATGGCGCATCCGGCCCGACGCAGCGGCCGCATTGGCCCCGCTGCCCGCCCGTCTCCCCGGAGGGGAGTGCGTGAAGGGGCGGGGCCATGCGGCCGCGCGTTGCGCCGCGTGGCCCCTCCCCTCCCAGGTTCCCCGTCGGGATCCCCCCGGCACGTCTGATATGGTGTGACGGGGTGACCCCGGCAGGGAATGAATGAGTTGTTTTCGGTACGGGGCCAAGTGGCCCCGTAAAGTCTGAAAACACCCACAGTCAACCACAGTCAATTGCTTGTGGTGGTTGTGATTGCATAACATCTGATGGGGGGAACGGATGTTCCCCCCCCAGATGTTCACCACGGTCAATCGTGGCAGGGAATCACATTCACCACGCGATCGGCTGAACCGGCGGGGCCGGGGGTGATCATGTGGTGAAGGTGATTCCCCACCACGATGAACCGAGCTGTCACGTCTGGACGGTGGCCATGGCCTGAAATCCCCACAGGGATTCTGGCCCGTGGTCAATTCGGGCAGGTGCTGTGACTGCATTGGCTGTGGGGCCCACCCATCTCCCCGGAGGGTGAGCAGCAGGGGAGCATGGGGGGGCAGGACCGTGCGGCTGCACATTGCGCCGTGTGGCCTCGCCCCCTCCCCGATTCCCCACCGGGAGCCCCCGGCACATCTGTTGGGCCGTGACGCGGTGGCCCCAGTGGGGGATCAACAGATTGGTTCCATGATGGGGTCAATTGGCCCATCACGTCTGAAAATACCCATTGCCTCTATAATTTTGCAAATAAGCTGTTTCACATTATAATTATAGTTTAACTCTGGGTGACGGGCCAATCAACATACCACAAACTCTGGAGAGAGTGAAAATATGGTCAGTAATAAAAGGGTCAATAAAAGTGGCCGTGATATTTAATTACTAGTAGATCCAGGAGTTGGGAGTTACGGTCACTAGGTTACAGGTCTGTTACTGGCTTTTTAATCTGTGAGCCTCTTTCTCTGTAAGCAAAAGGGGTCTAATAGTCATCCTACCTGCCAAATAGCAAAAATCACTCAGTCCATTCACGTGAGATGCTTTCAGATCATCTTATGGGAAGAGCTATAGGAATGGGATCTATTTTATTGTTACTTTATAGGCCCTTTTTAAACAGACGTGGAAGGATCCATGGTGTGTGGGGCATGGGTGGGAACTGCGGCAGGTGTGTAGTGCGTGGGTGGCCCATCACATGGACGGCCACCCACCTCCATCCATATCCACTCATGGATAGGGCTGTAGCGGAATGTTGCAGCGGTAGTTATTTCCACCGGAAACAGTGTTTCCGCAATTAGTGGTATGGCATGGCATGGCAGAGGCTTTCATTCCACTAGTTTCATTCCGCTACTTCCTCAGTTCCGGTAATTTCATTCCGCTACTTCCACAGGCTTTGCAAAATAGCGGAAACATGACATTTCCGCTACTTCTGCCAGCACCACAAAATAGTGAAACAGTGGCTTTCTGACAATTCCGCAATTTTTCTGATAGTTTCTGAATTTACAGAATGCCATCAGAATTAGCAGAATGTCAGCAGAAAAGCCGCGGTGTGGCGCAGGCAATTCTGAAATGGCGGAATGGAATTGCGGTGCGGTAACAGCTGCTGCCACATCAGCCCTACTCACGGAGGCACCTCCATTGCCTCCAATGCCTCCATGAGCAGTGGATGTGGGTGGAGCACGAAGCACGTATGCACCTCCACATACCAGCTGCAGCAGTCAGACAGATGTCCCCGGCCCACAGTCACATGCGTGGGCGGGGGGTGGGGTGTCCATGTACAAAGGGCCATAGTTGTGTAACAACCAATTCCATGAACAAGCACCAAAATGACTGGATCTTGGTTTCCTAAAGTGCAGGGGACTATTCTCAATATAAGCTAATGGGAATTTTAAGCTACAAAAGGGACCATTTCTCCTCTCCAGGGCATAGTCGGTCAGCCTGTCCATTGTAGTGTGTGTTTACTGTCCAGAGCCCCTTAGTGCCACCATCAGAAGTCTGGACCAATGTCTGAAGCTTCTGCTTCTTACCAAGTTCTGCCTGCCTGCACTGTGCTGCTATTTTTATGCTGGAAGTCCAGACGGACACAGGAACACATCTGTCATCTGCACTGCAGACTCTATGACTTGCAATGAAGATTGGACTCAGTGCTCCTGTTCCCTATCAAACCACAGATTACTAATGGGGAACACTAGCCCCCACTCTGCTTTGCAAGCAGCAGTCTGGGAATAACAGTGAGGGTGAGATGGATCACTCTTGTTGTGTAGTGATCAGCTGTTTGGCTTGGAATACTTTACTTTACTTTACTTTATTACGGCCAAAGCCAGAAAGAAATTGTACAGATAATACAAATAATATAGAAGTCACAAATAATCAACCAGATACAAAGCCATAAGGAAATGACACAGGGAGATATAATCCCACTACAGAGGGAAAAAGAACATCCTACCTACTGCCCCATTTGCCCTTTTATGGGTAGAGTTGAAATTTCAAAAAACGTGCTCGTTGATCGAATGCAAGCACTAGGAAGCGCGCCACTGCCTTAGTGATACTGGGGTCCACATCTGCCAATGCTAGACAAAGCAAATGGTGTTCGGTCCTGCCCGGAAACTTTTGGAAAAAAAATGTCAAAAGGGAAGCCCTGATTTTGTCATATAAATGACAGCCCAATAGCAGATGTTGCGATGTTTCAACTACTTGGGCGTCAAAGGGACAGAGCCTCTGTGAAAATTCTATTGCCTGAAAGCGTCCTTCCAAAAGAGCTGTAGGCAGGGCATTAAACCTGGCACACATAAAGAGGTGTTTGCCTCTGGCCGTGATGCCAGATACTAGATATGCTGCCATACCTAACCGGGGGGGAGGAAACAGGAGCAGATCACGAAG
>QEPC01000306.1:1433467-1446055 GCA_003113815.1 Sphenodon punctatus
AAAAAAAAAAAAAAAAAAAACCAGGCTGGGCAGGGTGGGTAGGGGGTGCCCCCCTTCCACCCACACAGCCTGGGAGGGGGAGGTGGGAGGTATTCCATTGATTTATATGGGGACAGTTCCCCATTGAAATCAATGTAATAAATCCAGCACCGGTAATCCGGTTTTAATCCGGTAACCCGGTACTTTGCATACCGGTAACCGGTAAAACTGCTAGCCGGTATTGTGCCTGATGTCCCACCCCTAGTGCCTATATCTTTGGCAAATCATTGCTAAATGTGGTTGAAATTAGTCTGCTAATCCTCAGTATGTCAGTGCAATTTGGGGGAATACAAAAGATGCCATACCTTCCCACTAGGGGTACCTATCATTATTACATTTTGGATTCTTACTTCCCTTGGTTCCTTTTCCTCCTCACTAAATCCTGTAGAATTTAAAGTCAAAAAGGGTAGAGCTGAAACAGTTTTCTGCCCTGTTCAGTACCAGCAGGATCTGCAGTATCCGATTCAGATCCAATCTGGCAAGGACCAGCTACTGAGTGGAAGATGACTTTCTGGGATGGAAAGTTCATTTTCCAAAATGGAAAAATGATAAATAAGTGTTGGAAGTTGATAAAATATTTTTTTTTTTAAAGAATAAAAAATATTGGATTGGAATTAGTTTTCCCAAACCAGAAGTTAGTTTTCTGATGCAGAAAATCGATAAATAGGTGTTTGAAGTTGGTATATCAATGAAAAAGCTGAAAAACTGTTACTGGAAGTTGACATTCTGGGACCAGAAGTCAATATTCCAGGACTTCGGCTACCTGAATCAGTTGCAGATGCGTACCAATTAGTACCCAATGGGCAGCGGGTTGATTCTGGTCCCAAAAATTTGATGGGTTACCTAGTTTTGCTGGTTCCCACTTTCAGCTCTACCACCAACCTATCTGAAATGGTGGATATTAACTGTGGATAATCAATTTACCATTCATTTCTTTGTGAGCAGGAGGGTGCAAGGTAAAAGACCAAATAAATAAATAAATAAATAAATAAATAAATAAAAAATTCAGCTCTAATCTAAGGGAACACACACAGGATGATAATGTAAACCTTCTTGCCATGGGAAACAAATTGCTATGGAAGCAATTGAAGGAGGCGATTGGGTGGAGGACTGGGGTAGTGCTCTTTTGATAACATTTGGTAAAACACCAACCTTAATTAGCCTGTTCCTCACCTCTTTGGAAGCAGTACCTATTTATATGTTGTGTGGGGAAAATAAAGATTGTTGACCAACTACTCTTCCTATCCTGTTCTTCTCTGTAGCCCTGACACCTTTTCTGTTGTTCCTCATTCTGCATTTCTATTTGTTTAGATGATGTTTGTCTGTAATGAAGAATCTCAATGTTGGGGTACCATATGTTAGCACAGTAGGCTCTGCTAGCCCAATCTTGTTTCACAGGTCCTTTTCACACAGACACTCTAACACTGATAAAATGGACACCCATACAGCACACCTGCAGCCCTGCAACATGTATAATAAAATGTAACACCCATTTTATCGGTGTTACAGTGTCTGTGTAAAAAGGGCCATAGCCACGTATTGCATTGATCTTTGAACTTATGAGTGACATTTCATGAGTACTTGATTTTAAAACTAATAGGGGGAGAAATTTGATTCATCATCCCCTCTGAAGTCTGATTGGTTCTGAAGAACAGTTAAAAAGCAGCTCCTAATTGCATGTTGATTAGAGGGCTGAAGGGCCCACAATAACACATCTGATAAAGGTAAACCAACCTTAAAGGACTCTGTTTTATGGCATCTGATGATACATTGAGTGAAGGCTTAACTGGCAGACTTGTGGTACATTACCCTATGATAATTATAACCACACCAAGAGGAGAGAAACCCAACAACTCCATCAAGAAGCTCAAGAAAATTGCCCGACTGAATCAGAAGTGACAGAAAATAAGTGTCTATGTGCAGCTGGCTTAAAACTTTCCGGTGGCAAATTATTCATAGACATTTAAATGAGTTTTTATGTGGCATGCTCTGATGAAGGGGATGTCTTCCAGCTGGGGTGCAGTCAGAATTGCTGGTAAACTTTATTACCATGCTGTGATGTATAATTTATCATTGTATTATTGCATCAGTAATTTGGGGTTATTTATTTTTCTCTTTTATTACTCAAGTTTCACAGACCACAATGTGCTAATCAAACAGAGTACACAGCCTGCACAATACTACATTCTTTCCAGTTTGATACATTGAAAAGTACAGTACTGCGCTCTCTAGGCTGGAAGCCTAATGACGTGATGAGTGGGAAGATTCAATAAATGCATCGTTATCCTATTTTTGTGTGTGTGTGTATGTGCATGTGCGTGTGCGTGTGTGTGTACCTTGTTGCCTTGAAAACTGCATATGCTAAAGAATAGCCAACCATATAAAGCAAGTTATTTCACTGTAGATATATACATTCTCAAATTTGTTGTTATACATTTTGAATTTCTATTCCACTCTTTCCAAGAGACTTACAACAAATAAACAATACAAACAGATCATATTGATGCCTCCCTTAGAGAAGGAAGGGTGCCGAGCCGTCTTAACGAGGTGGTGGTACGGCCTCTAGTCAAGTAGTCATCTTTGAGCATTGATTCTCCAGCCAACTATCGGCCAGTCTCTAACCTTCCCTTTTTAGGGAAAGTTATTGAACGGATTGTGGCCCGGTGGTTACAGGAGCACCCGGACCGGGTCGGTTTTCTTGATCCCTCGCAGTCTGGTTTGCGCCCTGGGTTTGGCACGGAGACTGCACTTGTGGCCTTGGTTGATGACCTGTGCCGTGAATTAGATCAGGGCAGATACACAATTTTGATCTTACTGGATCTGTCTGCGGCGTTTGATACCGTTGATCATGAGTTGTTGGTGGCGAGGCTGCAGGACTGGGCCGGGGTGAATGGAGCTGTTCTTGAATGGTTTTGCTCATTTCTGGCAAGGAGAATGCAGTGGGTGGTTCTTGGGGAATATGCATCATCTTCCCGGAATCTCACGTGTGGAGTCCCGGAGGGTTCTATTCTGTCCCCTCTCCTGTTCAACATGTATATGCAATCTTTGGGTGAGGCCATGAGAGGTTTCGGCGTGCAATGCCATGAAAACGCCGATGATACTGAGCGTTACCTCTCATTTTTGAGTGATCCAGGTCCAGCAGTCTCAGTGCTCACCTGGTGCTTGGCAGTTGTGGGGGACTGGATGAAGGCAAGCCATCTGAAGTTGAATCCTGACAATACGGAGGTGATGTTGGTGGGGAGGGCTGAGGGGGTGATGGCTCCCATCATTGGCGGGGTCTGCCCCCCTTTGGCTGCTCAGGTTCATAGACTGAGGGTGCTCCTTGACCCACAGCTTCACCTGGATTGTCAGGTGGAGACTGTGGCGAAGGGAGCATTTCACCAACAAGATCTGGTGTGACGACTGTGGCCATATGTCTCAGACTCAGATCTGGCCACCATCATCCATGCATTCATTACCTCTTGACTGGACTATTGCAATGTGCTCTACGTGGGGCTGCCCTTAATGATGGTCTGGAGGTTGCAGCTAGTGCAGAATGTGGCGGCTCATCTCTTGACAGGGCTGAGCCACTGTGAGCGCATTACACCTGTGCTCCGTACTCTGCACTGACTGCCTATTATCTACCGGTGTCAGTTACTGCCCCGTGGGCGGACACGGAGTCTGGAGTTGGGAGGGACGGCACTCGACTTGCGGGCCGCAGGTGGGTAGGCATGCACCTACAATGCTGCCATGCACGCAGGTCCCTCCCCTTGCCACGCCTCCCCTGCAGGTTCAGCAGCAATTGGGCGGAGTGAATCCCCAGAATCGGGAAACAGTGCAGCACGCATTACGCCACTCCGCGCAGCTTGCAAAGCGATGAGGGGCAGGGCCAGCAGCATAAGAGGCCAGCGCCGAGGGATCTCAGCGCTGGTGATTGAGTGCAGACCGTCCGACTGAGAGCTAAGTATTGTGTTTTGCTATTGTGCTTATTGTGTATTGCTTGTGTCCTGTGCCTTCCTCCCCTGCCTTCACCATAGTTCGCGAGTGTGTGTGCTTGCTGTTGGAGTATGTGGGTGTACGGGTGTGAGTGTCTCCATCTCCTCCCCCTCTTGTGGGTTCACTTCTTCTCCCCCTTCCTGGGTGTAAGTTCCCCTTCCCCCTCTTGGGAGCACCAATTATTATCGACAGTACATCCCAAATTATGCAGAAATTACCACCCCTCAAACACGCCTCCTTAAAAATAACCAAGCCTTCCTATGGGGGCCGGAGCAACAGCACAGCTTCTCCTTTCTGAAATGCACCTTCACCTCTGCGCCCCTCCTTTACCATCCCACCTTTGACAAGCCTTTTCATGTCAAATCAAATCAAATCAAATATAGTTTTATTAGGCGTGACCAATGGCCATAGCCAACACAAGACAAACAAAGAGACAAACAAACAAGGCCTTTTCACATGGAATCCGATGTCTCTAGCAGCGCCCTGGGTGCAGTTCTACTGCAAGAAGAAGCTATGTCTAAACAACTTCTCCCCTGCGCATATTACTCGCGCCAATTTACCCCTACTGAGCGCAACTATACAATTTTTGATCTTGAACTTTTAGCCATCAAGGACGCCTTTTGCACATGACACCACTACTTGGAAGGAGCAAGGCACCCCGTCACAGTGGTCACTGACCACAAGAACTTGACCTTTCTACAAACAGTGCAAATCACCAATGCCCGCCACGCGCATTGGGCCTTATTCTTTGCCCGTTTCTCTTTTGTGGTGCAGTACCACCCTGGCCACCTGAATGTCCTCGCAGACACCCTCTTCCGCTTTCATGAGGAATGGAGCAGTGAGTTTTATTGTTTTATTGTTTTTGCCTGAATGCTGTGTCCATTTTATATTTTTATTTAATGTATTTAAATTGTTTTGTGATATATAAACTGATTTTATTATGTGTATGATGTATGCTGCCCCGAGCTGCCATGTGCAGGAGGGAGCAAGGTAAAAAAAAATTATATAAATAAAAAAAAAAATTAACCCACAATATGACCAACTCGCTCCCATCCCTATTCACAATACAATAAAAACTAAACAATGGGTGTTTTTACACACACATTTCTCCTGCATGTTTGTTGTTACATCCTGAACTTTTTGTGTGTCTAAATCACTCACCCAGATCTTAAACATCTGGCTCTTTGAACTTCTGCATAGAACTTCTCCCAGAACTTTTGTGTGTAAAAGGTTCTCCTGGTAAACTGCTTTGCTCCAGGCAACTGTGGTCACTTGGTTTCCATGGCAGCCCCTCACATCTGCAGTTAATTTAGACTGCCTCAGGGCAGTGTTTGTGTGAAGGATGTATCCAGGAACTGTGTGTGTGTGTGTGTGTGTGTGTGTGAAGCATGCATCTGGAACTTACTTGTGGACTTGTAAACCCAGAAGATTGAAAGACCAGCACTTTAAGGTGTGTGTAAAATACCCAATAAAACACATTTCACCACACACACACACCCCTCAGCTAGGGTGGCCATACCTCCCTTTTAAAAGAAGATGCTTATGAAAAATACACGTTGCAGGGCTCCACTGAACCCAATGTAGCCCTGCAACATGTATTTTTCATAAGTGTCCTCTTTTAAAGCAGAGGTATGGCCACCCTAACCTCAACCCACTATCTCCCACTCCCCTACCTCTTACCCAAGGGATTCCCTACCACTTACCTCCCTCTACTTCCCACAGTGCAAATGTAGATAATAAATCCCATCCCATCCCACATACTCCTACTCCCTCACCTATTACCCTCCTCATACCACCCTCGCTCATCTGCTGGGGTCTGATCATGGCATTCCCAGTCACTATCCATTCAATTCCCCCATCCTACCTCCCCCTCTCACATAAAAAAATATATTAGAAACCTAATTTATCTGACATTCATCCTCCTTTTGAGATTCCATATTTTTAATTCCCTTCCTTGGGGAAAAACTGATTAAACCAATGGTAAAACTGCATTATCCCTGCTCTACCATCTAAGAGTTTTTTCTTCCCCAGTCCACAGAACTGAGATTTCTGAATTGTGTATATTAACATGAAATGTGATGGGGTAGTTTTTTTAACCCCAGGTGAAAAAATTGGTGTTAAAAATACCCCATGGCAAAATATATTGAGGTAGTTTTTTGCTGCAGGTGTTTGTTTGTTTTTTTATGGTTAATGGTAACCAAATTTCTTTTGAGTATATTGTGTACCTGGGTCCAGGTGACATTATCCTAAAAGGGCAAAGTTGGAGATTCACTAACTTGCAAGTTTTTGTGAGAGATGTACACCCAGGGTAGGAAAATACCCCCAGATGTTGAATCAGGGTTAAAGGTAAGTGCAAACAGTGTTTAAATAAGGACTGTATATTCCGATTTTGACAAAATACAAATAAATACAAAAAATACCTTTTTCCATATTCAAAATATGAATACTAGGACAGTATACTTGGGTTTCAAGTGAATCCAACATTTCCTGAAAAACGTAATATCTGAGATCTTGAATTGGACCCCACACCCCAAACTGCAGCACATATCCAGTTTGGAGCTGAGCTTCTCTCTGACTCTCAGTTTAGCTGCCTGCTTAGATAGCCTGTAGTAAGCCCTCCCCACCTGCAGGGGCTGCCACTATATCTGAACTTCAGTCTTTAAGCACTGCAGCCAGGCCCAGCCAGGAACAAATGATGAGTCCTTGGCAGCTTCATTCCTCCCCTCCCCGTGCAAGCAATGGCCCTCAATTCAAAACAGCCCCATGCCCCATTCCCACCTAGGAAGCCCACTTTCCACAAGCCAATGACTCCCCTTTGGGCCAGAAACCACTCTATCTCCAAGCCAGAACCATGCCTCATTTCCCCCTCCCTGAGCCAGCCCCATGTCCCATTCCCACTCCCCAAGTCAGAAACCTTCCTGAGCCTGGTGCCATGCACCCCCAAGCCAGACCCATGGCCCATTCCCCCATTCCCAAGCAAGCAACCCCTCCCCCCTCCAGCAAGCTCCATGTTCCATTGTCTCCTCTCCCAAGCCAGCCACATGTCTCGCTCGCTCTTTCAAGCCAGCAATACCCCTGACCGACATCTGGGCTGTTTTGCATGGGGGGCACATTCTCTGTGATCTGGGAGCGCCCCCTTTTCTGGCCATGACACCATAGGCATGGCAGGGTGAGACCCGATTAAATGAGAATGGCAACACCCTCCTTGAGTGACAGATGCCTTCCCCATGATCTGGCAGGCACCCTCCCCACAATCCGGTGGGTGGCCCTGGCTTTGGCGCTGCATGGTGCACCGCATGGTGGGGCCTGTTTAAAGGGTCAGCACACTCACTGAGATCTAGTGGGTAGCCTGGGCATTTCCTGGCATCTGAGCTGCCTCTCAAAGGGGCACTTAAAGGGTTGACACCCTCTCCGGGCCTTTCAGGACTCTGCAAACGGTGCATTGGGTTGGGGTGGGGCCTGCTTAAAAAGGCAGCACCCCACCTTGGCTTGGGCCTTTTAAAGGTCCCTGGGACTTTCGGGCCTCTTAAAAAGAGCACAGCATGGGGGTCTACTTAAAGGGGCAACACCCCTCCTTTGCTTTAGGCCTCTTAAAAGGGGTGCTGTGTTTAAAAGGGTGACACCTTTCCCTGGGCCTTAGGCATCTAAAAGAGGATACTGTGTAATGGGCCACTGCTTAAAAGGCAACAACCTTTTAAGGATGTACTGCATGGTGGCCCCTGACCACCATCTTGGGGAAACTCATGTGTAAAACTGGCCATTAAGGATGGCATGGGCAGTCATTATTAGGATGGTGGTCAACTCAAAGGCTCAAAAAAATAAAACAACCCCCCCCCAAAAAAATAAACCCCAAAACCCCAAGGCTTAGAGGTATTTTATTCAATTAATTACTAATTGATTTGGAGGTGCAGTTAATTACAGTCAAGGCAATAAATCGAATCAAAATGTATTTTGCAATGTTTTATATTGTTGCAAGTTACAATGGCATCCTCCCCGCACCCCCAAAAAAGAGGTGGTTGTGGGTTACAATTAAAGTTGCAATTGTAACTTAAGTTTAAACTAAATTTAAATTAAGCAATTAAAGTTGAACATGTTATAATGGCTTAGTTCAGGACTACATTTAATTTGAATTTTTGGTGGTGAGTTACAATCAATTAGAATTGATTTGCATTCGCTATTAAGTACATGGTAATGCAAAAAAAATACTTGTTTTATTATACGGACGTGTGTTTTCTCCATTGCTACTGAGCAGGTAAAATGCTAGCAAGGAGGCATTCTACAAACAACAGGGCCATCATCAGGAGACCCAAATGGGGTGCGGACCAAGGATGCACAACTGGTCATGTGGGCCTGTCAGATGCCTGGATAAAAGAACTGGAAAAGATGGAAATCAGAGGCATACCAGAAGTACATTAGCAGTATCCATCCAAGATTGGCATCATAAGGAACTAGGCTTCATTGATATTGTTTCTCTCCCTAACAGGTAGTCCACCAATATGGATTGGTGGTCACACCTAGGGATGTGCACAGAAATGGCTTTAGTTTTTGTTATTCTTCCTTTTTCATTATTAAAATGACATTCATTTTCATTATCTTTCATTATCTGTTCGCCCAGACCTTTGGGGGTGGGGCGGTGGGTTAGGGTTTTGGGTGTTTTCGCCCCTATCCTGTTTTATTGTTTTAATTTCCGGGGTCCTGTTTAAATATTTTTATTGTTTTTAAATTGTTTTATACTGTTTTTATGGATTTATATTGTTGGAAGCCATCCCGAGCTGAGTACAGGAGGGGCGGGATACAAATTATAGAAATAAATAAATAAATAAAATAAAATATTCTTTTGTTTTCGTTTTTACTTTCTTTTGTTTTACATTGGTTTAAATGGAAAACACATTTTTGTCTGTACCTCTGTAGCTTTTCATTCAATTCTAATGACATTTGTAAGACTTATACCTCTCACCCAAAGCATTATACCTGCCTAATTTCAGAAGGGTTGAGTACATTGTCCAGATGTTATAAACAATTGAATTTTGTGATTTTAACAGAAGTGGTGCATGCATCTCCAGCTGTAACATCATTATTTTCCATCCAATTTGAACAGAATTTGGATGAGTTGTTCACACAAGGGATTGTCCCTGACAAATTTCAGAAGGATTGGATAAAGGGTCCCAATTGTATAAGCAATATAAGGTTCATGATTTTAATAGAAAGATTCTCTAATGTTTGTCACAGTGTTATGAAATGGGTTTGTGATGCCAAATGGCCAGCTGAAATGTCAATCATGTAGTTACTGGGAAGATGGAAGCATCTGTTTAGGAAAGAGCCAATAAGGGATTCTCTGATGTCCTCTGTCACACTGAAACATTGCATTGTATGTTTTCTTTTTTATATCTATATTACATTACAAAGCTTTATTGTTACATACACAACAGATTATCAATTAATGTACAGCATAAAAGAAAAAGAAAACAAGTAGTCAAGAATTTAAATTATCCAAAACTCTAGTTCTCCTACACATAGTCCTCCACACAAATTTAGTCACTCACAACAGACTATCTAAAGACACATCCCTCAGCAGGAATAATAATAAAGCATCATGGAGGTTACTATGAACCCCACTGATATCCACAGTATCAAAAAAGGCCTCCCACAAATCTTTATAGAAAGGGCAAATAAAAATAACATGTTTCAAAGATTCCACCAAGAGGCGGTCACACCCCTTACATAATCTTTGGGGATATAGAATTTTAGCCAACCTACCATCTAAAACCACAGAGGGTAACAGATCAAAACACACCAAAGTAAAAACAAATCTATGTGACCAAATAGCAATCACAGAGAGATACTCTGCAGGTCCTAAGTGAATAGGAAGGCACTTATAAATCGTGGAAATAATTTGTTCTCCAAGAACTGCTGTAGCTTTCTCTATCAGTGACAGTGCACAATTGTAGGAGAGATTAGCAAAAAAAGATTCAGAAAAACACAGGGACATGAGCAGCAACTCAACCCTCCAGGGCCAAGGTGTGAGGTTTGGTGGGGAGGAAGGAAAAGAAAGTGCGAGTCCAGATACCACAGACACATGGGGGCCAGGACCAGGGAGGTTATGCCTGGAAACAAACCCTCAGTATCGTATATGGCTTCTAGGATTAATAATTCCCAGCCTGGATCATCACAGGGTATCTAGGATGAACGCACACCTCCTGGCAGCCACGATAACCACGCACACAGGGTAAAGGTGGGGAACTGGGTGTGTGGGCAGGTGATGGGCAAAGGGAGTGCCAAGCCCTGGGACAGGGAAAGAGGGACAGGGCACGCACACAACAAGAAGGGTCCCAGGTAAGTGGGAATAAGCAAGGGTTCCGTATTTACCTGACTCACGCTGCACACCCAGTCACCACAAACATGCACGCACTTGCTCTTGCCAGGCATACACTACTATAAACAGTTCAGGAAGTATCAAGAGGGTACACACGCAAAACACGGGGGCTGGTCTCACAGGTGCAGAGGCACTGATCACCAGCAGTGCTAGGGAGGCGAAGGGTTGCTTTTATGCTGAGGGGGAAGGCGTTGCCGCAAGTGCTCTGAGAGCTGTGGGACTGTGACTGGAGGCATGGCATCTGCCTACAGCTGCAGCAACTCTGTAGCTATACCCCCAGGAACAGCGTGCAAGTGAGGGGGCATGGCCGGAGCACAGGACGGCCTCCCCTCAGCGGGCTGTTGTTGTGCTGCCACTGGAACTGGCAGCGCTTCAGTGTTTGGTGATGCACCAGGAGGGAACCAGGACGAGCTTGTGGCGCCCCCCCAGTGAGTTACGTGGCTTGTGTCCTTCCCTGGTTGCAGGTCCCATGGCCTTTAGGCAGGACCTTGACACAAGGACCCACCACAGACATCTTATGGGCCAAACAAGCCAATTTACTTTGAAGCCAATAGACAAGCCATAGCCAAAATTTGATTATTCTCCTCTTAACCAGAGATTCCAAGGAAGGCAATAGTAACTCTGATCTCAATAATGCAATAGGGAAGCTTCTTGGGACATGTGGAATAGCTCTCATGAAGTTGTTTTTAATAACCCCCAAATTCTGTGCCATGGATCTATCCCCTAGCCGTTTGTGCATGCTGGTTCATTATCCTGAGCTCAGTTTTTCAGTGCTTGGGGGTAATGACTGGTTTCCAGGAGCCAGATCCAGGCACTGGAAAGAGGCCACATAAAAACCTGCAGAGGGCTGCATTTGACCCCTGGGACTGAGGTTCCTCACCCTGGTATAGAATTTTGGGAGGGATTTTTGCTTGGTATACCTTAATTGCCAAAGGATAGGAATGTATATTTAATTTTCATTATTATAATAACAAAAATGAAATATGGATTTTTTTTCTTTATTAAATAATGAAAATGAAAGAACGTAATGAAAAAATGAAAAAAGTGTTTTGTTTTGTTATTATGAATTAATAGGAAAAACATGAAAAACACATTTTCAGCTGTAACCTTTTTGTTTTACATCCACTTTTGGTGCAACTTGGAAGTTATATACTCACAATGGAGGACACTCTGTGTGCCAAGTTTCAAAGAGATTGAATAATGGAATACGATTATATAAGCAGTTGAAATTATTTATTTTACAAAAATCTGTGTACACATTCCTGACTGTTTCATCTTTGTCTCTCATCTGATATAAATGAAATGTGCTAAGGATATACCCCTCCCTAAGAGTACTTTGTCTGAACATTTCAGAAGCATTGGATAAAGGGTTATTAAGTTATAAGTAACTGACTTGAAAATGCGTTACTGGCTGTAACTTTTTTTGTCTATTCATTTTATATGACATTTGGAATTATTGTATCACAGACCCTCAGGATCATATCTGCAAGACTAAAGTCAGATTTGATAAAGGGTCCAAATTCTATAAGCAATTGAAGTTTCTCTGTTGAAGACTTTTGTTATTCAGGTAAATAGCACATGC
Source organism: Sphenodon punctatus (assembly GCA_003113815.1). Lineage (NCBI taxonomy): Eukaryota > Metazoa > Chordata > Lepidosauria > Sphenodontia > Sphenodontidae > Sphenodon > Sphenodon punctatus. The sequence continues at coordinate 1,445,437 of QEPC01000306.1, forward strand.
AGTGCCATTCAGAGACAGGCATAGCAGTTAGGAGAGGGCTGTAGAAGGGTGGGGAGCAGCCCAACAGACTGACAGACACATTCACTGGCCAATTACTGCATGCTTCCACCGTCACAGGAGGAAGAATCAGTGGTGACCTCAAGGTGGGCATAGAGGATTAGATATAAATTGCTGTTCTTTGGACCTGCTTTTTGTCTGCGGTTGTTCTTGCTAGGGATTGGCGAACGTGGTTCGGTAGTTCGGAGTTCGGCCCGAACTCGGCCTGTTGGGATGACCAAACTTGAACCCGAACCCGAACATAACGAACAAACCGAACACTGAACGGCGAAATGGCCGAACAGTTCGGTCAGTTCGGATCGTGTTCGGGTGGCAAAAACATGTCACTGGAAGGTCAAACATGACAGGGAGGTGTCAGTCACTGAGGAGCAGACTTCCAGGCACCAGGGGAGGAGAGGCTTGCAAGAAACAAAACTAATTATCTGCCTCCCCCCTGCCCAACACCTTTCAGTTTTGTACTGAAATGAAACTTAAACCATAAACTGAAACCTTGTGTTATGCACTGTACAGACTCATTGAGTATGTATGTATTTCACTACAGACTCCTCTTCTGTTTGTGATT